>CAMZMU010000010.1:20725869-21263522 GCA_947311845.1 Poa pratensis
TTGGTTGCTCGCGCATAAAAATGGCCTCCCGTCTCCGTGGCTCAATTGGGCCTGGCTCATGGTGAAACACGGCCTGAGCCATGTTGTGCAGCCCGTTTGGTTGCCAACAATGTTCTGGCTAGGCCTGTTGCGGCTGGGTGCAAAATTTAAACCACGCGCTGTTTGGTTGCAGTTGTTTCACAGAGATAATTTAACGGTGTTTGGTTACATGCAACTGCCATGATGGGTTACCTTCTTGCCTGAGTGGTGAACATACCAACAATGTTCATAGAATCATGGTTAACTGAACATGCCCTTACTAGTTAAGAAAATAGGTGGTGCATCACAAATTCAGCACAACAATTGCTGGTGATGCACCTCGCATCTGAGGAGGGGTTAATATATTACCGCCTCGCATCACAAGTTCATCATCTGAGGGGTTTAGTATACCGCCTCAAAAAATATACAAATCTAGCATCAGTTTTAGTAAGTTCTAATACTAGGGGACATCATAGAGGGCATGAGGAGTAGGAGCAACAACATCATCAACCCATCGCCCGGAAGAGAGCGCGGTAGTAGGAGTAGTACCAAGTCTTCCTGTCGGTGTCACTCCCGGCAAGGTAGGCGACGCGCTCCACTTCATGATCCATGAGGTAGCTAAGAGCAAGATGGAGCGTGTTGACCGCAGAGGATTCTGCACACGCGTCTGCCGAAGATGATCTTTCATCTGGTCATAGTTCTCAGTTGGCGTGTTGAGGAAGGACTCGTCCTTGGGGTGAGCCTGAAAGGATGGAACTGTTATCCTGGGATACATCAAGTAGAGAGCTACAAGAACTGAACAAGATGAATTGAGCAAACTTACAGTGACATGCTTGAGAAATGCCGTATCGTCCATGTAGAAAGTGGTGGACTCCTCACGCCATTCCACTCCCTCAAGTTGAGCCAAAGTACGGAGATGTGTCCACCTGTACCTCCACTTTCTGAGATGATTGTACAACTGGGTGTTGGTCACCATGGCGCCACAGAAAAGGAGAATATCTTTGCAAATGCTGTCCAAACTCTTGTCTTTGATGCCCCTGTCCAGATCAAGCCCACCCTTGACGAGCTTGGCCATCCTAGTGAGGACGAAGGTGGACAATGCAGATGGCCACTGCATAGGCACGTTCTTACACACTGAGGAACCCATGAGGCTCCTTTGCCCTTTGCGGTGACAACGAACCGATCAGGCGCCAGTACGTACCGCAAAGGCAGACGGGCAATGGCAGCACAGACGTGGAGGATAGATCAGGGTCCTGACGATCATAGAACACAGATGATGCGCATCAAGGTAAGCATCATGTGGCTACTACATAAAAGATCTACCGCATGGAGAGCTAAGCATTAACTACAAGATCAATGAAGCACCGCAACACAAGCTACTACCACATACTAGCACATACTACTAAGATCTACCAGATACTAGCACATACTACTCAGATCTACCAGATACTAGCACGTACTACCAGATCTAAGATCTACCAGATACTAGCACATACTACAAGATCTAGGGTACAAACGGAGGAGGACTTACACTGAAGCTGCGGACAGCCGGGGAAGGAACGGACGAGGAGAAGGAGGGCATCTCGGAGAAGAGGACGACCACCCCGACCGCCGGAGGAGTAGCCGCCGCTCGGGTGTCAAAACCTGCGAAGGAGAGAGCTCGAAGGGGGGGAAATGGTGGCGGGAGTTCGGGCGGTGAGGCGGAGGGGGTGAAATAGGGGAACGAAATAGCTGGGCGGTGACCAAAATTTGCCCGCCGCTTTTTCGCCTGCGCACGAGCTCACGCCATCTCTGAGGTTGCACGAGCTCGGCTCCGCGTTCCTCTTCCCTGCACGAGGAACAGAGCAGTCGAGGGTGGCTCAGTGGAAACGGCCGATTCGGCCGTTCCTACCGGGTCTATGGCCCAAGGCTGCTTTAAGGCTCCTGCGGTGCAGGAACGCGAGCCAGTGCAGGGAACAAAATGGCCGAAATTTGCACCCCAAGGCCTGGTTGGGGTGTCCGTGGGACACGCCCTAGATAGACGAGCTGTTTTGCCCTCTATAGTCTATACGTTGGAGTCTACAGTAAAGCTAGATTTTTTAAAAAAAATTGCTGGACATGGAAACTTCTTGAGACACAAAGCAAATTGGCCAAATGGAAACTTATAAAATCAGTGTCCTATAATTGACTTGCTTAAAATCAATAAAATCAAACCGTTTACTCAACAGAATAGTCTAGCCTCTTTGGCAGTAATAAATAAACAAAATGGAAAAACAAGCATAAACTGGATGGTTACAGTTGTAGTTGTATCCGAGACCACAAGGGATCAAATCCCAGTAGTTTGACGCTCTAGCTGTCTTACTAAAGCAAACTGTTATTCTAGACGCCGTTCTCGTTGATAGTGAGACACGTGTGATCAATCTCTACTGAAAGAGCCCCAATAGATGTCTCAACACTCAGTTGTGGCCTAATGCACGTGCCAGGGAGAGCAGGATAAAACAAAGAAGGAAAAAAAAAGGCAAAATCTAATATTACTGAGCACATTCATCATCATATTCTCGTATACACAGCAACTGATCCACATTTAACATAGTTCATGCAAACAACAAATCCGACTCAGACTGCTGCCCCCAGAATAAAACCACTCCAAAAGTGTACGTGTTCATTTTCAACCCGCCAGCACACAGCATAAAAAAACTCAAACGGACTAATGGTGCCAAAAAAGAGCACAGCCCACACCTGGAAATAGAGCGACTCATGCAGGGTCATTTACAAAGGGCGTGCCGTCGAAGTTTTGACCAGAAGGATCCCTTACAAAACAGTCCAAAAATGAATGCAAGACAATGCAAGCATGAAAAGAGTAAGAAAAGAAACCAGCTACCAGCTTGAGACACATATCGAACATAGTGACCTTAGACCCCTGAGCAGTACAAAATATTCCTGTGACAATGCACGCGAGCCCCCTTTGCAAAATGGATCCATAAGCAATCGGGACTTGCAGAGAGCGACCATACAACCAAAGTTCAACGCATGCAATGAATACAAGGGAAAGTGATAGCACCCAGACTGTAAGCATGCATGCCACACCGAGGAACCATCGGCATGGCAGGCAACAATAGACGGCAGCCTCACCTCCAATAAGAAATTGGAGGTTCTAGACGCGCCTTTAGCCACGTTAACCGGCAGCCAATTTAACCTCTTCCCCGCAGATATGAGAAAGGCTTGCTTACACATGTACTGATGCATGAGCTAGGAGGACCCTCGACACTCCTGTTTGAATGGGTGGACTTCCCCAAAGAACAGGTCTAGACATGATGCAACTGAAGACCTGGACTCGACACGACACGTGGATGGATGCATGTGCAGACTCGAGACCCATGCCATGTCATCAACCCGAAACCGCACGGCTGATTGCAATCCTTGCCCAGTCAGCTGATTCTTTGACCAAAGGATCATCAGATGACAAGCACTCGTCCAAAAATTGCTTGCTTGAGGCCGATTGACTGATCAAAGGACCAGCATGGACACCCAATGTGTCTGCCAGATCTCCCAAAACACCTATTGCAGTGTTCATCACAGAATCATCCCTGAAACAATAAGAGATAATTTTACAAAATTATTTTACTGAACAGTCACATTGTGCTGCAATGTTGGCTATTGTTGTAATAACAGTTCACTGTCAGTGTGAATGTGGTATTGGTTGGCTGAGAGGATCAAGGGGGACAGATTCTGTTTGGGCAATAGTGCAAGGCACGTTTAGGACTGTAGGTGTGTAGAAAAACTACCCTAAGTTGATGTGGCCCTTTCCCTCTTAGTGACAATTTGAATGCAAACACCATACATGCCATACAAGAATAAAAGATCACCAAGCTTAGTCCATGCACAGCAAGAAATCCAAAATTAGTATCTAACGCCCATTAGTAAATGAAAGCACAATGCTAAAATCGAACGTAGCAGTTCTTAATCAGAAGTCACCAACACAGAAATTTTGCTAGGCTTAGCTTGACCAAATGTAATTCCTAAATCACCTTTAAAATATCCAGCTCCTTTTAAGGTTCTGACATTTTTTAGAACTGCAGGTCTATATCTGACTATATGGCTTTAACACCTGTCAGCTATACCCCATTTTGGGAGAAAACTGCTTATTTTATCATTGGCAAACGACCAGTTTTATCATGCGCCACTGAAAAATACTATTGTATCAGACTCATCTTCTCTTCATTATTTACGTTCTTCCTGGGTGATGATGAGTTTCTGTAAAATAGGTGCATAGACCATTTTACCCTGGTTTAGCAGTTTTGCTGCTGCATGTGCGTGTTGCTTATGCGGTGCCGCTACCACCATGGGTGCCTTAAATTACAGGTAGCTGTGCGAGAGCACCAAACTAGACAAGCCATGTCCATGACTTATTGCCAATTAGGCAATTAAATGAAAAGGCTGACACGTATTTAACAGCAGTGGCAAATAATGAAGTATCGGAAATGAGTGAAACAGAATGGATTGGGAATCTTTCACTGGCATATGATGAAACTGGTGGTTTTTCTATAGCACATAAGCACTTATCTTTTTTCAGCAATAAGCTTTAGGATACATTGCTTGAATTTAAATTGCCATAATTGACATTTTCTATACTTTGGACCTTGTATATTTTTTAAGCTACAGCTAGAACTTCGCCTACAGTGCAAGAAATACTGTCTAGATGTTATTGTCTATGAGTTTGCATGACCAGTTTCAAGATTTGAATATCCAGATGGTAGAAAATATAGATCATGTAAATAAATGAGCAATGAAGGAAACATAAGGAATTCTTGACGACTTACATATCTTTGCCATTATGAAGAGCATCAAGGAACTGAAGAATATGTGGAGCATACGGCATCAGTAATTGTGTCTTCGGGGAACTCTTGAATCCTTGAAGAATACCAGAGTATGCCTCCAATATGCCATTCCTTAATTGATTGGTGTAGTCGAGCATTCATCGTCAGCTGCAGTTGTGTGGGCCGACAAATCTGCCGCACTTTGTAGCATGGGCATGGCATAGATCAAATACTTCTCAAAGTTTTCCCCAATTGCCAATGCAATGTCACCAAAGCATGAGAATATAGGTGGTTTTACAGATCTGTGCAATTGGTTGCTGGATAGATCCTTCAGGAGCTGGGTCATGATGCCATCACAGTAGGGCAAAATTTTGTCCTCCAGTGACCTACACAGGTCACCCACAACACCCACCGTAATGGCACATACCTGATACTCTTCAAAGTTCTGAAGTCCCATTTCCAAATACTGATAGAACTGCGCCATGTACTTTGCGAAATTCGAACCCGCTGCATATGCCAATGCACCAATAGCAAGCATAGCCTCCTCATGCACCGTCGCATTTCGACAAGCAAAAACTCTCAAAAATAGATCCATAATCTGATCCGCATACTGTAAGAAGGAAAACTTTGTTGACTCCATCCCTCCCAACTTCTGAATAATGACCTGCAAGCAGCCACATAGAAGGCCCTGCAGGTCGCTCCTCTTCTCCCTCTCATCAGTTGACAGCTTTCCCGCTTCAAGTGTCTGATGGAGTTCCATCATAATCACAGGTACCAACTGCAACACAATAGGAGCTCTCTCCTCCGTGGAGCACCTGACAACTTCATTTAGGGTCTCATAAGCTGCAGTACGCAGCCTGGAATCTCCAGCATCTTCCCTGTGACTGGTCACAAGAAGGCTCTGAACAATATCTTGGAAGAAAGGGGATAGCGGTGACGTTGATCCAGCATCCACATAGCCTTGAGCAAGGAAATAGAGTGCCCCACACGCCTTTTCTGCCACATTCGGGACATCCTTCATGCTTTGAAGCAGCACAGTAAGTATTTGCTGGCAGTTCTCGGCTGTAATGACAGGAGGTGTTTCAAGTGCAGAACCATGAAGAAACTCGAATATTCTTCCGAGGGTCCAAGCAGTTGTGTCCTTCACATGATTATTTGGGTCCTTTAACAACGCAGACAACATAAAATTCAAGGCGACGTTAACTAGAGGGGCCAGTTTATCAGCTGATGGACCCTCCAAAATGGATCCAAAAGCATATGTTGCAGCCTCTCTATGCCTCCATTCAGATTTGGTTATGTTCTCCTCAACAAAAGGCATCACAAGAGGAACAATATCATCCCCAACAGTCCTTGCCACCAGGCCCAAACAAGTACCCCAGCCATTGCAAGGTTCCAAACACCTTCATCCAAGTCTTGGTCTTCCTCCTGTTTGAGGAGAGTCTCCAGCAGCATTGGCACTAAGGCTGGAAGGGCTTGCTTGATAAAATAGTAGCAAGGAACATCAGAATCAGCTGTAAACTCACTAGTGAACTCGTCTAAAATGTCGATTTCCTCATCGCATATGGAACTCCAGAATTCAATGGCCTGAAGTGCAACTGACTCATCATCTCCCCTCACAGCCTTTGCAGTAATATTAATATGTCCTGCATGTATGTGGCCAGCTTGTCATAATAAGTTGACGAAATAGCCACCAAACACTCAAATGCAGCCTGTCTTATCTTCACCTCTGGTGACTGTGTTGCTTCACAGACAACTCTCATGATATAATCACGCTCCATGTCATTTGAGAAGTTAACCTGAGAAAAGCCCAATGCATTATACAATGCTCGTGTCGCTGCAAGCCTCACTTCAGAGTTCCCTTCAGACGCATTCATACCCTGAACAACAGCCGTAAGTATCTTGTTGACTTGGTCTTGGTCAACAGCTTCCGGAGAAACTTCCTCACAAAAATAGCCAAGTGTCTCGAGCGTCGCCTGCTTGACGTTTGGCTGAACCTGATGTATGTTGAAAGCAATGATCCTATAAGCTCGGACCATTGCTTCTGAGGGATCTCAATGCCAGCAACCTTGGCGATGACTTGAGAAGATGTAGATCTGGCACTTGCAACAGGAGATGAGAGAGTTTGCAGCAGCAATGATTTAATTTGTGCCTTGACACCAGCATCCAGTGCCAGCCATCTCTGGAAAAGTTCGATTTTCCTGTGCTGCTCCTTTGCATCCAGTGCATTTTTGAGGATCAAACCAGCCAATCTGCGGCTCTCCTCAGGTTTCTCGTTGTTAGCCAACTCACTTGAGAGGGAGAGCAAGAAACCTGGGAGATTTTGCTCCTGAAACTGCTTGAGACTTTCTTCAGCATGCTTCCTAATCGAGCCATCAGCAGATTGCGCACTCAATAGTATTTGAGTAACATCCAACGACATGTTGACCCTGTAAGACACAAATAGGGAGTCAGATATAGCGTCATGATATGAAAACTCCATGCAACTATCAAAAAGTTATAACACTCCTCTCCTATGTAAATTACAGAAACAGAGTAAAGTTTTCTTTTCGTAAAGCCAAACAACAACACAAAAATCTTATACAATCTGAAGTTAATGAGACAGGAGACACGCAGTCAGCATAGAAGAAAAGCACTAGTCATTTCAATGTCAACTGCACCACCTCTCTGTAACAAAAATTATCAACTAAAATAGATTTGTTTTTGGCATCATCATACTTACGAAGATGTAAAATAGAGGCAAATTAGCACTATATAAATTGTTTTTTACCAGCAAAATGAAGATTAAGCAACAATTAATCTATCAGCTCTAATGAGATATGCTTACTCAGAATTTTGTAAAACGACTTTCGACAATTAGGAAACAATTGCTTATACATTTTTTTTGTAAAAGTTCAACTGCATGAGCACATCTACATAACCAACTACACACAGGAAAGGCAACCCTATTAGCAAGAAAATAATCAGTTAACATGAACCACACAGTTGACAGTTCAGAGCTGGATAAAATCTGGCAAGGACATATGCTATACCACTACTCCCTTGGCTCAAGGAATATACAAGTAACTCCATATGGATCAGTTCGTTGAGTAGCCCAACTTTAGTACACCAGTTCCTTGAGAACGCTATTCACATCTATCATTGAACTAGCCACTTCTTTTATCTAAATCACTTGCGTATATGCAAATACCATAAAAAACAGCAATAAATTTCCACCACTTGACCATGAATACTCCAGTAGAATAGAGATAAAAGAGCTTTCAATCAAATCTAGGGTTTCTAAATTCAGCATATGCATCAAATCCACTTTAGCATACAGAAAATCACGATAGATCTGCCTGGAAGTTCCTTCTTCCTGGCGACAACAGAAGAACAGATCGAGGGGTGGAGAGTTGGCGGAGGTGGGCTTCTGCGTCATACCTTCTTGCTTCCTGCTGAGATAGTCGGGCGACGAGGGGGCGGGGTGGAGTTGGCCGGCGACGGTTCCGTGGCGCAGGCGGGGTGGTAGCTCGGCGAATCGGCGATAGGTGGAAGCTCGGCGATAAGCGGATTCAGCGACGATGGGGAGGTTGTGGTGGCGACCGGCGGCGGCGGCGGCGCTGGGCAGGAGAGGAAATCAAATAATGTGGAGAAATAAATAAAAGGAAAAGAGTACGTTTGGTGTGCTGGGAGTCTGGGAGCAAGTTGCGCGCCGGGGTGGGGATCGTGGCCGTCTGATTTGGTGACGGACGGCTGTGATGAGGGAAAAGGGTGGGGTTTTTTTTTTTTGGCTTCTCTTCGTTGGTTTATTGGGTTCGCACGTAGCGCAACTGATGCTTTCCCCGAATTTTAAAAAGAGGGAAATCGGAGCATGGCATTTTGGACGCCGAGCTATACGTAGCTTGGTTTAAAAAAAACATGAATCCACATTTTCTGTTTTAGAAAATTTGAGTAAAAATTATAGATGTAGATAAAGTCGAGATCTACCACTACATAAATTTTCAAGTTAAAATTCATATGATTTTAGGCTACACAAAAATAACAAATTTGGAAAAATTTCGAATTTTTTAGACCGTGGGCTGTTCGAAATCCACATCTGCGTATTTCTCTTTTTTGCCTCACCCAAAATAAAACGATTTTTTCACTAAAACTTTGCGCAGTTATAAATCTCAATATTATCTACACGTAAAAAAAATCAAAATTTTCCACACAAAAAATGCAGATTCAATTTTTTTTGTAGAACCAAGTTACATATAGCTCGGACTCTATTTGGGGTTTCCGGAAAATCGTGTCTTTTCAGGAGTCAATTTGGCCAGTAATAGGAGTCCCGCTGTCATAAGCTCTAGCGTATCTCATACAAGAATCTTTTTGTAAAATAACCGCTGTCTTACGGTCTCAGATGAAAACACGGTCATACAATCTCATAAATGGGCCGGTCCATATTTGTTTCCATTTTCTGCATACTTCGCGAAAACTCAAAAACATGGCGCGATAAATTTTCAACTTGAGACCTTTCCATCGCCACCCACCGCGTCATTTCAACCTATCTCGACGCTCACGTCGTTTCCAATCCTTCCCACGCGAGTCCTCTCAAACACCCACCATGGAGGCGGTTAGGAGCTCCACACGAGTCCGAATCAGATCGATGATTTTCTCCAAGCTCAGTTCGGCCGGTGACCCCCTTCAAGCCTGAATCATTTTTAAGGTAATTTACCAAGCAATTTGTTCATTTTTAGTTGGGCGCACGTCGTATTTGTTGACCTAGGAATTGTAAATCGTGTGGATGAGTTCATCGCCTTGTGGTTGTTAGAATTGTAATTAGCGTCTACACCCTATGTCATGTATCCCGTATACTAGACGTATATGTATGTAACCTGTCATGTTATATTATATAAGTGGAGATCGTGCGGGGCATAGAACCCACGCACAAAACCCTAAACCTAGTTCTTTTCTTGGTATCAGAGCCACCGCCGCCGCCGCTCGAGTTATCCGAGCCGCCGCCGCCGCGATCCGCCTCCGCAGCCGCCGCTCGAGTCATCCGAGCCGCCGCCGCGATGGGCTCCTCCGCGCTGCAGTTGTCCAGCGTGATGAACACCTTCGCTGCCGCGTCGTCTTCCATGGCCCCCGCGAGCTCCTCTTCCGGGATCGCCGTTCGACTCGACAGCAGCAACTTTCCTCTATGGAAGGGGCTCATGCTTCCGCACCTCTCTGGTAGCAACCTCCATGTGCATCTCGACGGCGACGTCGCTGCCCCGGAGAAGACTATCACCGAGGGAACCGGTGAGAAGGCCGTCACCACCGGCAACCCCGAGTACCACCGATGGTGGGTTCAGGACCAGAGGGTCAAGAGCATCCTCCTCGGCTCCATGGATGGCGATATTGCCACCCAGATGATCGGCTGCGAGACAGCCGCCGCCGTGTGGAAGGCGGTCCACGTCATGTACGGTGCTCAGAGCCGTGCTAATGTGCGCCACATCCGCCGTCTTCTGCAGAGCACCAGGAAGGAGGAGATGTCCGCAGCAGCCTTCATGCATAAGATGAAGAGCTTCGCCGATGCCATGGCAGCCGCCGGTGCGCCTATCAGCGACGACGAACTCGTCGACCACCTCCTCACCGGACTTGGGTCCGCGTACAATGCCATCGCCGCCAACTACACGGTCGGCGACAAGTCCGTGTCGTACTCCGAGTTCTACTCGCATGTACTGTCCTTTGAAGCTCTCCAGGCACAGCAGGCGCAGGTTGAGGGATGGTCGTCCTCGCTGAACGCCGTGATGCGTCCCAACCCCGCCTACCAAGGTGGTGGCGCTCCGTATCAGCCCTACGGCAATTATGGCCAGCAGGGGCAGGGCCGCAATGGAGGCGGCGGTGGAGATGGAGGTGGCTACGGCCGCAATGATGGCGGTCGCCAGGGAGGCGGCAACGGCGGCTACGGCCGCAATGATGGAGGTCGCCAGGGAGGCCGCAATGACGGTGGTCGCAACGGAGGCGGCAACGGCGGCAATCGCCGCTGGAGACCCCGCTGCCAACTCTGCGGCAACTGGGGGCACGTATCTGCAAACTGTCGCAATCGCTTCGATTTCAACTACCAGCCTCCACAGCAGCAGCGCGGCGGCCACGCCGCCACGACACATCCCAACAACAACCCCTGGATCATGGATTCAAGCGCGACTGACCACCTGACGAGCGAGCTGGCGCGTCTCCACACCCACGAGCGCTACGATGGGAAGGACCAGGTTCAGGTGGCCAATGGTGCAGGTCTGTCAATTTCGCATATTGGTCATTCGCTTTTAACTGGTTCATCTCTTCATCTTAAAAATATTCTTCATGTGCCAGATGCTCATTTGAATCTCCTATCTGTTTATCGTCTAGTTTCTGATAATGACGTGTTTGTTGAATTTCACCGTCATTTCTTTTGTGTTAAGGACAAGGCCACGGGGAGGGTCTGTAACAGCCCAAAGCTGAGAACTTAAAAACCGGTGTAAATTTTTCACTTTTGTGTTAATTGCTTCATGGCATCCATGCATAAACAAGTCTCTTCTGAGTTAATACAACCTTGATATCGAAATGATATGAAGTTGCTAAAACCAAATGCCAAAGTGCTTCAACAAAGTCTCCAAACAAAGAAGACACTCAAACTTGCAAAACCAAAGTACTCTGACAATTCATATTTGTCAAGGAAGTTCAAAGTGTTCAAAAGTAATATTTTGCAATTGCTCTAAATTTTATAACGGAGCAACATTTTCAATTTAGCAAAATGCCCTATTTTGAACCTATGAACAAATGCTGTCAAAAACTTTTTATTTGGCTATGCCAATTTTTGTGGTGCCTCTACATGTTATTGGGAGGCTACCCAAATTTTTGCAGATTTTTATAAAATGTTTTGGTGCCCTAATAAAATTCAGGAACTGAAAGAGAAGAAAAGACCCAGGCGGCGGTAGTACCGCTGGGTTAAGCGGTACCACCGCCCGAGAGCTGCCGCCACCGCTACCGCAGCCGCTACCGCCGGAATCGGCGTCTGACGCGCTCGACCGGTACCAACTGGTACCGCTGCCGGTACCGCCGTCGGTACCGCCGAGGTGGGGAAGAGCGAAAACAGAACGCACCAGCGGTACCACCGCTGGGTTAAGCGGTAGTACCGCCGCTGCGGGATTTCTCAGCACGGCTTCGGGGCTGCCCCACTCTCCCCATGCCCCATCCCTTCACTTGCTCCTCTTCCTCTCTCTCTCTTTCTTCCCCACAAGCTCCAAACCAAGCCCGCCATGGCCGAGCTCGCCGCCGGAGATTGAGCTAGGCCCGAGCAAATCGAAGACCATAGGAAGTTGCACCTCGACGTCCTCTACCATTTCACCGAAGGAATCAAGCCAAGGCGTTGTACATTGCCCGGATTCGCGTTCCTCGTCCGTGACGTGCGCCGCACTCCAAGCAAGTCGACGATGACTCCGACCTTCCCTTCCTTCGGCAAGCCTAACCACGAGTTCAGGGTGAGCCTGCGAACCTTCCCATGCCACTCCCCCGCTCCCTCTCGCTCTCTAGCTCAAATGCACCGAAGCTAGCCGTTGCACTGCTCTTGCGCGTGCATCGGATAATCCGAATTTTTGTCAGTACGTTTCCCCCCTCTGAGCATATCTTATCCTATGTTTCCGCAAATATTTTCTCCACTATAATATTGCATGCGGTTCTAAATGTCAACTTTTGTCGGATTAGAGTATCCTATAGTTGCATTAATTTCCCTATGCCAATATCTGTTTCCCCTCCTATTATCCATAGGTTTGTATGTTGGCCGAAATACTTAACTATGCTATGTTGATGCTTAGCCATGCTTAGTTAAATGCTTAGCGTCCGATGGATATTGTTGGAAACAGGTGTGAAGTGTTGAGATGATGGTGGAGAAATTGTGGAAAGGTAATAAAATGCTTAAAGGTGGGGATGAGAGGCCACTGTGGTTGTGGTGTTTTGTCTCGTTCTCGCCGCCTAGGTGCGAGTTCTTTACCTCTTGAACCAAGACTGAGCGTGCAACCATGCGTGAGGCCTATGCATTTGCAGGAACCCTCATAGACTAAATAACTCGGCGGGGCTAGCCAGGGTCCTCTAGTTCGGGCTTCCATTTGCGCGTGCGTGATGATGGTGGTATGAACTGGATGAGGATGGTGGTGTTAGGAAAATAGTGGCCGTGGGGCGGGGTGTTGTGATCCTGGCAGTCCTACCGCCACTGATGATCCTGGAAAGTCCTTAACGAGGGAGAAGTCGACACCGCTCCCACCCAGCCGGCTTTCCAAGGAAGAGAGCTAATGATCAGGTAATGGGCCGGACGGTACGCGTGGCAAACATTTGTACACCCCTGCAGGGTTAAATCTTTTCGAAAAGCCGTGTCCGCGGTTATGGACGAACTTGGGAAGTGAAGGTAAGATCATAGAATAACTTTAACGGAATGATTAAAAACTGGGTACTAGAGGTACCACTCACAAATGCAAGGTGAGCTTCCTCGAGGGTGATTCGGGGAGGTGCCTTTGATGAACAGGTACAGTGGTTGATGTTGAGAAAGGTGATGAAAGAAAGAGTACTTCTTACCTCTTTTGAAAATACTCTGATAGTCGATGCCTTGAGTTATGTTTTCATAAATAAAATCAGCTTTATGCAAAACAGCCATATAACTTTGAAAGCCTCATCGAGCATATATTAGCTCTTAATCTTGCGAGTTCGTCGAACTCAACGTCGTTTGTTTTGTTTCAGAGGAGGACTTCACCGACCTCGAAGGTGGGTTCTTTGTGGACGTCGACGAGTAGTCTGGGGTTCCCAGGTGGCAGCTTGGGACATCCCGGAACAGCTGGCGCTGTGATGTTTATCTGTAGGCCTCTTAGGCCATATTTGGATCTTGTTGTTTAGAACAACCTAATTCTTCCGCTTGTTGTAATGTTGGGTCTGTGACCTCTGGTTGTCATTTGCTATCTTTCTCTATATAAGAGTTGAACTATATGATTTGTGTCGTAGAGTCTGTGATGTGCCAGTTGTTCCACAAGTCTTGATCTCTCTATTATGCATTGAGGGTTGTGCCTGTGTTAAGGCATCAATCGGGGTGTTGCGTTGCCGATGATCCATTCCGAGCAACGCCTGCCAAAGGTTTTGGCCGGGGATTGGTAAACCCGTAACCTCCGGTTGTATCGCTTAACCGGTGACACACAGCATCACTGTATAACAGTCGGGTCGGGCGCCACAAGTTGGTATCAGAGCAGTACTGCCTGTAGGAAACCCTTCTACTGGTCGATGTTGAGTCTAGTGTTTGTGAAAATATTTTAACCTAAAAATGAGTTGTGAAAACCATCTTAGGATTCTTTTTACTCCTTATCTGGTTACCCTCTAATCTCGGAGCAATCTTACCTCGATTTGATTTAAAGGTTTTACTTCTCACCTGTTACTTCAAAATGATTAGAAACGGGGTGGGTTCGACCTTTAGTGTTATGTGTCACGTTGCTCCCGCTGCGTTGCAATCCAAATCAATCAGATGTTCACCGATGTTTCTACGAGTCAATCTTTGATCCTTTCTTTGGGTTTTAACCCACGGACTTGAACATAAGGTCCCGGATTGTGCAACTAGAGTGTGTTAAGTTGTGATTTCTTAACTCTCACTAGTAGCACATGATGCTGATCTTTGACCCAAGTTCTATCTTGTTGTTTTCCTTCTCGCAAAGTATTATCGTCCCTAGTCTGTGTACTTGTGTAGACGCTAATGCTATTGTTCGACCATTCGGAGAAAGATACTAACTGTGTCATTGTCAAATCTCCAGAATGGCTCGAGGAGGTCGTGGAGGCCGTGGTGGTCGCGGTAACCACAATGATGATGAGGATGATCTGCCGCCACCACCCTCGATGGCTGAGGTCTTGATGGCCATTGAGGAGAACCGTGGGCGCAATGAGCGCTTGCTGAACAGTTGGTGCAGCAGAATGCACGGAGGAACGAGTGCAACACTCTCACGAGTTCCTGCGTTCCCAGCCACCCACTTTGCTGATGCTAAGGAGCCACTGGAAGCTGATGATTGGCTTCGTGCTTTGGAGCGCAAGTTCTCCGCGCTGCATGTCCCATTGGCTGAGCAAGTCAACTTTGCCACCTATCTCTTGGTTGGTGCTGCTGGCTGTTGGTGGGAAAGCCATGTGGCTTTGTTTCCAGCCAACCATGTCTTCACCTGGGCTGATTCCGCACTGCCTTCCGTGCGGAGTACATTCCCAGCCGATCATGGACTTGAAGAGGAGGGAGTTCCTGGATTTGCAACAGGGACGGATGGACCTCCGCACTTATGGTCGTGAGTTCAACCATCTTCTCGTTACGCCCCAAGGGACGTGACCAATGATGCTGACAAGCAAGAGCTGTTCCGCAAGGGTCTGACTCCGCAGCTCCGCTATGAGTTGTTGCCCTTCAGGTTCCAGACCTATCAGGAGCTGTTCAACCAGGCTTTCACTCTTGAGCAAGGAAGAAAGGAACTTGAAGCTTCCAAGAGGCCCGCACATGGGGACCACCAGAGTTCCTCGGGTTCTGAGAGCAAGAAGCGCAGGGTGTTTGTCCCTACAGCGCCGTACCTCGTGCTCCATTCATGCCGAGAGCAGCAGGATTAGGCCACCTCCTCCGCGCCCCACTACTTCGACACTTGGGATAGGCGGAAGTGGGTACCGTCCTATGCTACCTGCTCCACCTGGAGTCACTTGCTACACCTGTGGCCAGGCTGGTCACTACTCCAGGGAGTGCCCCCAGAAGGCACCTCTCGCGATAACTCCTGCACGAGCCCCTGCCACTCCAACTGGCAAGGCTGGACCTATGTGCGTGGTCGCCTGAACCACATCTCTGCTGAAGAAGCTGAAGAGACCCCGGCGTTCTTATGGGTGAGTTACGAATCAACGGCAATACAGCTACAGTTTTGTTTGACTCTGGAGCATCGCATTCATTCATATCCATAGCGTTTGCAAAAGAGCACAAAATACCGTTCGAGAAAATGAGCCGTCCCTTGGTGATCGCTACTCCTGGTTCCAAATGGCAAACCGATGGGGTTACTCCTGAGGTCCAGATTAATATAGGTTCCTTGTCTTTTCCTTATGCCTTGGTAGCTCTGAAGTCCAAAGGCATTGATGTCATACTGGGCATGAACTGGCTAGCCAAATACCAGGCTAATCTCGACTGTGCTGCCAAGACCATTACGTGACCGCTCCTTCCGGTGACATTGTGAAGTATTGGCCTGCAACATCAATACCTCCGTCCGCCATCGTACCCGCTCACCTGAGATCCTCCTTTGCTTTATGGAAGGCGAATCCCCTCCTGAAATCCAGGACATACACGTGGTGTGTGACTTCCCGGATGTGTTCCCGGAAGAGTTGCCTGGCATGCCTCCTGACCGAAGTGTGGAGTTTGTCATAGAGCTACTTCCCGGTACCGCTCCAATTTCCAAGAAGCCCTACCGTATGCCGGTGGAAGAGTTGGCTCTGTTGAAAGAGCAAATTGATCAGCTGTTAGCAAGGAGTTCATCCAGCCTAGCAGTTCACCTTGGGGTTGTCCGGTACTCTTTGTCAAGAAGAGGGATTCTACCGTGCCTCGTCTAGTCTCTGACTATCGACCGTTGAATGCGGTGACAATCAAGAACAAGTATCCTATTCCTCGCATCAATGATCTGTTGGATCAGTTAGCTGGTGCAACGGTATTCTCCAAGATGGATCTGAGGTCAGGCTACCATCAGATAAAAATCAGAAAGGAGGATATTCCAAAGACGGCATTTGTTACTCGTTATGGCTCATATGAGTATACCGTCATGTCCTTTGGTCTCACAAATGCCCAGCTACTTTCATGAGGCTCATGAACTCTGTCTTCATGGATTATCTTGATAAGTTTGTCGTCATTTACATTGATGACATCTCATCTATTCCAAAACCAATGAAGAGCATGAGGAACATCTTCGTTTGGTTCTGACAAGACTTCGAGAACACCGCCTCTATGCCAAGTTCTCCAAGTGTGAGTTTTGGTTGGATAATCTCATCTTCCTTGGTCATGTGATATCCGCTGATGGTGTGGCTGTCATTCCTGACAAGATTCAGTCCATTTGGATTGGAAAACTCCAATGTCAGTCAAGGACATTCGAAGCTTTCTCGGATTGGCGGGTTACTACCGCCGATTCATCGAAGGTTTCTCCAAGATAGCCAAGGCCTGACTGACCTTCTCAAGAAGGATAAAAAGTTTGTATGGTCGGCCGAAGCTGAAGAGAGTTTCCAAACACTGAAAGCCAAGCTCACGTCCGCTCCTGTGCTTGTCCTGCCGGACACAAGCAAGGATTTCGTCGTCTTCTGTGACGCCTCTCTACAAGGTTTGGGCTGTGTGCTAATGCAAGATGGCCATGTGGTGGCTATGCTTCTCGCCAACTTAAGCCGCATGAGCTCAACTACCCAACTCATGATCTAGAACTTGCCGCGGTGGTCTATGCTTTGAAGCAATGGAGACCATACCTGTTTGGTAACCGTTGCGAGATCTTCTCGGATCACAAGAGTCTGAAGTACCTCTTCACCCAGCCGGATTTAAATCTCAGGCAAAGGCGTTGGTTGGAGTTAATCACGGACTACAATGTGAGTCTGAACTATCAACCCGGCAAAGCAAACGTCGTGGCTGACGCGCTAAGTCGGAAGTCCTATTGCAACAATCTGATGATTGAGAAGGCCCAACCTGCCCTCATGAAGAGTTCTCCGTTTGAACTGGAAATTGTTCCCTCGGCTACCTTGCAAATCTGGAGATCAAATCTACTCTTGTGGACCAGATTAAGGATGCTCAAAGCGTGACAAGGGTATTCTGAAAATCAAGGAGAACATTGCTAGCGGGAAGGCCAAATGTTTTCTGTCAATGAATCTGGAGTTGTTTATTTTGGTGACCGCTTGGTAGTGCCAAAGAAACGAAAATTGAGGGAGTTGATCCTCCAAGAAGCTCATGAATCTCCTCTCTCTATTCATCCCGGTAGTACCAAAATGTACCAAGACCTTCGGCCACAATTCTGGTGGACCGTATGAAACGGGAAATTGCTAGGTATGTTGCTGAATGCGATACCTGTCGACGGGTAAAGGCTGAACATCAAAGGCCTGCCGGCACTCTTCACCCTATTGCTATCCCGAGTGGAAATGGGATGAAATTGGTATGGATTTCATTACTGGTCTGCCGAAGTCTCCAAAGGGACATGATGCCATTTGGGTCATCATTGATCGACTATCAAAAGTGGCTCACTTCCTCCCAGTTCGTGTTGACATTACAGCTGCCAAGTTGGCAGACCTGTATGCTTCCCGATTGTTGTCCTTCACGGCGTTCCCAAGAAGATAATTTCTGATCGTGGAAGCCTATTCACCTCCAAGTTTTGGACTAGTTTCCAAAATGCCATGGGCCCGTCTTAACTTCAGCACCGCTTTCCATCCCCAAACTGATGGTCAGACCGAGAGAGTGAACCAAGTTTTGGAAGACATGCTTAGGGCATGTGTAATCTCTTTCGGTAAGGATTGGGAAAAGTATCTCCCTTTCGCGGAGTTCTCCTACAACAATAGCTATCAAGCTAGTCTGGGCATGGCTCCATTTGAGGTTCTCTATGGAAGAAAATGCCGCACTCCTCTAAATTGGTCGAGACCGGAGAGAGGGCACTCTTTGGTCCAGATTATCAATGAAGCTGAGGAGAAGGTTAGAATCATAAGAGAGAATCTGAAGATTGCTCAGTCTAGGCAGAAAGCTACTATGATAAGCATCATCAGAGATTCACTATGAAATTGGTGATAAAGCTTATCTCCGTGTCTCTCCCCTTCGTGGCGTTCGCCGCTTCGGAATCAAAGGGAAATTGGCACCTCGCTATGTTGGCCCTTCACCGTTCTGGCCAAGCGAGGAGATCTTTCTTATAAGTTGGAGTTACCGGTCATCTTTCCCAATGTGCATGATGTGTTCCATGTATCTCAACTTCGCCGGTGTTTCAAAGATCCTATCCATGGGGTCAATCATGAAGAGCTGGATCTCCAGGAAGATCTTACTTATCGCGAGCATCCTATCCGTATCCTGGATGAAGCCGAAAGAAAGACCCGTAACAAGACTACCAAGTTTCTCAAATTCAGTGGTCTCACATTCCGAGGAAGAAGCAACTTGGGAACGAGAGTCTAGTCTTCGTGAGGAGTATCCCGATTTCTTCTCGCAATCTTAGAATCTCGGGACGAGATTCCTGTAAGGAGGGTAGAGTTGTAACAGCCCAAAGCTGAGAACTAAAAACCGTGTAAATTTTTCACTTTTGTGTTAATTGCATCATGGCATCCATGCATAAACAAGTCTCTTCTGAGTTAATACAACCTTGATATCGAAATGATATGAAGTTGCTAAAACCAAATGCCAAAGTGCTTCAACAAAGTCTCCAAACAAAGAAGACACTCAAACTTGCAAAACAAAGTTACTCTGACAATTCATATTTGTCAAGGAAGTTCAAAGTGTTCAAAAGTAATATTTTGCAATTGCTCTAAATTTTATAACGGAGCAACATTTTCAATTTAGCAAAATGCCCTATTTTGAACCTATGAACAAATGCTGTCAAAAACTTTTTATTTGGCTATGCCAATTTTTGTGGTGCCTCTACATGTTATTGGGAGGCTACCCAAATTTTTGCAGATTTTTATAAAATGTTTTGGTGCCCTAATAAAATTCAGGAACTGAAAGAGAAGAAAAGACCCAGGCGGCGGTAGTACCGCTGGGTTAAGCGGTACCACCGCCCGAGAGCTGCCGCCACCGCTACCGCAGCCGCTACCGCCGGAATCGGCGTCTGACGCGCTCGACCGGTACCAACTGGTACCGCTGCCGGTACCGCCGCCGGTACCGCCGAGGTGGGGAAGAGCGAAAACAGAACGCACCAGCGGTACCACCGCTGGGTTAAGCGGTAGTACCGCCGCTGCGGGATTTCTCAGCATGGCTTCGGGGCTGCCCCACTCTCCCCATGCCCCATCCCTTCACTTGCTCCTCTTCCTCTCTCTCTCTTTCTTCCCCACAAGCTCCAAACCAAGCCCGCCATGGCCGAGCTCGCCGCCGGAGATTGAGCTAGGCCCGAGCAAATCGAAGACCATAGGAAGTTGCACCTCGACGTCCTCTACCATTTCACCGAAGGAATCAAGCCAAGGCGTTGTACATTGCCCGGATTCGCGTTCCTCATCCGTGACATGCGCCGCACTCCAAGCAAGTCGACGACGACTCCGACCTTCCCTTCCTTCGGCAAGCCTAACCACGAGTTCAGGGTGAGCCTGCGAACCTTCCCATGCCACTCCCCCGCTCCCTCTCGCTCTCTAGGTCAAATGCACCGAAGCTAGCCGTTGCACTGCTCTTGCGCGTGCATCGGATAATCCGAATTTTTGTCAGTACGTCAGGCTGTCTTGCAACTTATCTTCCTTAGCCGATTTTCGAGCCGAGGTATCAGATAATCTGATTCCAATATTATCAAATAATCCGATACCCCGGGTATTCCGAAAAACTGTTTCACCGGATAATCCGGTTAACTTGTTTTAACGTTAGTGCAAACCTTCTCACCCCATCTCTGAAAATTGCTACAAGGTTATCTAATCACCCAAACCATGCATCTTCACCTGCTCATGTCATTCATATGCAAGTTAACCTTAGGGCTCATCTATTGAAATCAATAAGTAAAGGGGATGCATTACTTACATTCACGGAGTATTTGAGATGTGCCCTTCTCGATTCTGAACTCCGTTTAAATTGACTAGCTTGCATCACCCTCATCTCGAGGATTAACATGTCATGTCATCATGTGTTTGTGCATTGCATTGGCCAAGTATGGGTGGTGATTGATTTGTTCCTCCCGATGTTTGTTTGCCTCATTAGATCAAGCAGACGGGGTTACTCCACCACACCCCGAAGATACGTACTACTACCACGTTGATCAAGGCAAGCGTAATCCCCCTCTGAGCATATCTTATCCTATGTTTCCGCAAATATTTTCTCCACTATAATATTGCATGCGGTTCTAAATGTCAACTTTTGTTGGATTAGATTATCCTATAGTTGCATTAATTTCCCTATGCCAATATCTGTTTCCCCCTCCTATTATCCATAGGTTTGTACTGTTGGCCGAAATACTTAACTATGCAATGTTGATGCTTAGCCATGCTTAGCCGTCCGATGGATACTTCAAGTTGAAAACAGGTTGTTGAAGTGTTGAGATGATGGTGGAGAAATTGTGGAGAAAGGTAATAAAATGCTTAAAGGTGGGGATGAGAGGCCACTGTGGTTGTGGTGTTTTGTCTCGTTCTCGCCGCCTAGGTGCGAGTTCTTTACCTCTTGAACCAAGACTGAGCGTGCAACCATGCGTGAGGCCTATGCTTTTGCAGGAACCCTCATAGACTAAATAACTCGGGCGGGGCTAGCCAGGGTCCTCTAATTCGGGCTTCCATTTGCGCGTGCGTGATGATGGTGGTATGAACTGGGATGAGGATGGTGGTGTTAGGAAAATAAGTGGCCGTGGGGCGGGGTGTTGTGATCCTGGCAGTCCTACCGCCACTGATGATCCTGGAAAGTCCTTAACGAGGGAGAAGTCGACACCGCTCCCACCCAGCCGGCTTTCCAAGGAAGAGAGCTAATGATCAGGTAATGGGCCGGACGGTACGCGTGGCCAACATTTGTACACCCCTGCAGGGTTAAATCTTTTCGAAAAGCCGTGTCCGCGGTTATGGACGAACTTGGGAAGTGAAGGTAAGATCATAGAATAACTTTAACGGAATGATTAAAAACTGGGTACTAGAGGTACCACTCACAAATGCAAGGTGAGCTTCCTCGAGGGTGATTCGGGAGGTGCCTTTGATGAACAGGTACAGTGGTTGATGTTGAGAAAGGTGATGAAAGAAAGAGTACTTCTTACCTCCTTTGAAAATACTCTGTATAGTCGATGCCTTCGAGTTATGTTTTTCTTAAATAAAATCAGCTTTATGCAAAACAGCCATATAACTTTGAAAGCCTCATCGAGCATATATTAGCTATTAATCTTGCGAGTTCGTGGAACTCAACGTCGTTTGTTTTGTTTCAGAGGAGGACTTCACCGACCTCGAAGGTGGGTTCTTTGTGGACGTCGACGAGTAGTCTGGGGTTCCCAGGTGGCAGCTTGGGACATCCCGGATCAGCTGGCGCTGTGATGTTTATCTGTAGGCCTCTTAGGCCATATTTTGGATCTTGTTGTTTAGAACAACCTAATTCGCTTCCGCTTGTTGTAATGTTGGGTCTGTGACCTCTGGTTGTCATTTGCTATCTTTCTCTGTATAAGAGTTGAACTATATGATTTGTGTCGTAGAGTCTGTGATGTGCCAGTTGTTCCACAAGTCTTGGTCTCTCTATTATGCATTGAGGGTTGTGCCTGTGTTAAGGCATCAATCGGGGTGTTGCGTTGCCGATGATCCATTCCGAGCAACGCCTGCCAAAGGTTTTGGCCGGGGATTGGTAAACCCGTAACCTCCGGTTGTATCGCTTAACCGGTGACACACAGCATCACTGTATAACAGTCAGGTCAGGGCGCCACAGGGTCCTTCTTCACGGTAGGAGTCATGGTGGATTGTACCCCATTCCGTTCATCCGAGCGTCGTCCTCGTCACGTCATGCGTCGGCCGGTGTCACTTCCCGGCATTGGCATCATCGTCTTGGTCATCCCTCAAATAATGTAGTTCAAAATATTGTTAGAACCAATGAGCTTTCGTGTTCTCCTCCAGACAATAATTCTTTAGTTTGTGATGCATGTCAGCGTGCTAAAAGTCATCAGTTACCTTATTCTTTGTCTTCTCGTGTTTCCACTTAGCCTCTTGAATTGATTCATACTGATGTGTGGGGTCCGGCCAGTGCTTCCTCTGGGGGGTACAAATATTATGTTAGTTTTGTGGATGACTACTCTCGCTTTTGCTGGATATATCTTCTTAAACATAAGTCCGATGTGGAACAAGTGTTTTATGCGTTTCAGGCTCATGTTGAGCGTCTCGTGAACGCCAAAATAAAGGCAGTTCAGTCTAATTGGGGTGGGGTATCATCGTCTTCATAGCTATTTTCAGCGCACTGGGATAGTTCATCGCGTCTCATGCCCTCACACCTCTCAGCAGAACGGAATTGCCGAGCGCAAACACCGTCATCTAGTCGAGACAGGCCTAGCACTCCTTGCACACTCGCAGCTTCCCCTGCGTTATTGGGATGAGGCGTTTCTTACGGCGTGTTACCTCATTAACCGTATGCCCACCCCCGTCATCAACAAGGATACACCCCTTTTCCGTCTCACCCGTGTCCAGCCAACTATGATTTTCTTCGCATTTTTGGGTGTGCTTGTTGGCCCAGTCTTCGCAAATATAACTCTCACAAATTGGATTTTCGATCTAAGATGTGTGTTTTTCTGGGGTATAGCCCCATGCATAAGGGGTATAAGTGCTTGGATAGATCCACGGGGCGCGTATATATCTCTCGTGACGTCGTTTTTGATGAGACCATGTTTCCTTTCACCACTCCCGGCGCGTCGGTAGATGTCTCCACCCTTGAACAAGCCATTCGTTTCCTTCCGATGAACCTGTTACTAGTGAACCTGTGCGAAATTACGACTTGTCCTATTTGTCGACTGATCCACCTGTGCAAGGTGATGGTGTTTCTCTACAGGATCTCCCGTCCGCGCCGGCGATCGACGATCATCCGATCGACGTGCATGTGGGCGCCATGCATGATGGGCCGCTCTCGGGTGCTGTGCCTGAGCCACTGCCCCGCCGCGCGGAAGACCGCAAGCTGCAGCCCACGACTCCCGCCTCCGGTTCTGAGCCAGCCACGGCTCCTGGCCAGCCCGCGTCGCCCGCTGCCGGTTCGCCGGCCGCGACGCCTTCGCTGGTCCTGCTGCTGCGCCACAACATGTGATGATTACGAGGTATCGTGACAATACTCGGCGAGAGAAAACGTACAAAGATGGTACTGTACGGTATGATCCTCGCCGCCGTGCATTCTTTGCTGCTCCTACGTCGCATCGGGAGGCGCTTCTTGAGCCGGCGTGGCACACTGCCATGACAGATGAGTTTGCTGCGTTACAGCAGACCGGCACCTGGATTCTGGTTCCTCGACCTCCTGGCGTTAATATTGTAGGCAACAAGTGGATTTTCAAGACCAAGCATCGTCCAGATGGGTCCATTGACAAACACAAAGCACGATTGGTGGCGCGTGGTTTTACACAGCAGCATGGTATTGACTACGGAGACACATTCAGTCCGGTGGTGAAGCCAGCCACTGTTCGTCTTGTCCTATCTCTCGCCGTTTCGCGTGGCTGGAGTCTCCGGCAGGTCGATGTCAGCAATGCATTCTTGCATGGTTTTCTGGCTGAGGATGTCTATATGCAGCAGCCTCCGGGTTTCGAGGATGCCCGGTACCCGTCTCATGTGTGCAAGCTCCAGCGGTCTATCTATGGACTGAAACAGTCACCACGAGCATGGTATGCTCGGTTGAGTCAGCTCCTTCATCAGCTCGGGTTTCTTTCGTCCAAAGCGGACACGTCACTGTTCATATACTCGCATGATGGAGTGCAGATTTTCATGTTGGTCTATGTGGACGACATAGTTATTGCTGGCTCCACTCCGGAGGTTGTGGATCGTCTTGTTCGTTCTCTCTCCGACAGTTTTCCCATCAAGGATTTGGGGCGGCTGGAATATTTCCTTGGATTGGAGGCGACTTACAATTCAGGGGGGATGATGTTGACTCAGCGGAAGTATGCGCTTGATCTTCTTTATCGAGTCAACATGGAGAATTGTAATTCTGCCGCTACTCCACTTTCTTCTGATGTTTTAGCTCGAGACTCAGGCACACAGCTCAGTTCAGATGATGCATATCGGTATCGCAGTATTGTGGGTGGACTGCAGTATTTGACACTCACCCGTCCAGATATTTCGTTTGCAGTAAACAAGGTTTGTCAGTTTTTGTCGCAGCCCACTGATGTTCATTGGGAGTCTGTTAAACGAATCCTGTGCTATGTCAGAGGGACATTGGAGACAGGCTTGCGCATTCACAAGTCATCATCGGCTCTCGTAAGTATTTTTACAGATGCTGACTGGGCTGGGTGTGGACGACAGAAGGTCTACTAGTGGGTTTGCAATATTTGTTGGTCCGAACCTGATTTCATGGAGTTCGAAGAAGCAACCCACCGTCTCGAGATCTAGTACCGAGGCAGAGTACAAGGCATTGGCTAATGGTGCTGCTGAAGCAATATGGGTAGATTCTCTACTCAAGGAGTTAGGTGTGACTCGGCAGCGTACCCCCGTATTGTGGTGTGATAATCTTGGGGCTACCTATTTGACGGCGAATCCAGTCTTCCATGCTCGAACTAAGCACATTGAGATCGATTTCCATTTTGTGCGAGAGCGAGTAGCAGCCGGTGAGCTGGACGTCAGGTTCATCTCCACTCATGTCCAATTGGCTGATGTATTTACTAAACCAGCCACACGACAGATGTTAGAAAAATTTAGATTCAATCATAACCTTGTTTGTAACGGTTTAGATTGAGGGGGAGTGTTAGAATTGTAATTAGCGTCTACACCCTATGTCATGTATCCCGTATACGAGACGTATACGTATGTAACCTGTCATGTTATATTATATAAGTGGAGATCGTGCGGGGCATAGAACCCACGCACAAAACCCTAAACCTAGTTCTTTTCTGTGGTTTCCTTTTAGGACTCGTCGTCCTCGAACGATTCTGATGACAATTTATTTAAAGATGATGAGACTGAGCACATCATTTTGATGGTTGTCTATGATTGAGTTGGATGAAAAGAAGAAGAGAAAAGCAGTCAAGATCACAAGTGGGTCATTTGGTGCATTCCCCGAATTCGAGCTCTTAATCATGAAATGCTCGTAAATGATTATTTTACCGAGTTTTGCACATATCCCACTAATCTATTTTGTAGACATTACGAAATGAGAAGAGATTTGTTTGTGCATTGTCAAAAATTGTGAGGCCAATTGTAGATATTTCACTACTATGATAAAAGCACTTAACCTCATAAGTTAAGTGCCAGTGTGTATAAAAAAATAGAGCGGATTTTTGGTCGCCCGTTGGCTATACCACCCCCTTGGCTACCGTCTGATCAAGCTTTGGAGATTCGGAATGGTTTGTCAGGCGTCTGTGCATGCTGTGTCAATCTACCGAGAAACATGTAAAAGCAATACTTAGCTGCTAATTATCCGTTGTTACACAACCCATTGCGCCAGTGTGGCCAGTGCGGCGCAGCATGTGTAGTCAGACACGCCTGACTTCTCCTAGGGTACACGATGTTGATGAGCTTTGCATGCAACACGACTAACTCGGTGCCACCGAGCTGCATGGTTTTAATGCAAGAAGGACAAAATCTACTCCGTATTTACTTGTTAGTGATGTTCGACAAGATGCTCCAGTGAATATAGTGGCATCGTCTTGATGAATTAAATGCGATGGATCCAGTTAGCTAATGATTCGTATCTGTGAGCTGCGTGGTCCTTCTTTACCACAGTGTTTCAGTTTTCTTAAGAATCGATTAGAACAAGTAAATGAATGAGTTACTTTTGAATATGACCGTGACACACACCCATGTTTTTTAAAGAACGTCTTTGTAACTTTTGTCTTTTGGTAGTGACATAGTGTTTCACGATTCCAAGTAACGTGTTCAATCACTGTAGGATTTGCATTATTCTATCTTCCATATATTTTGTGAACAGGCTACCATGCATGTCAGACTGTGGTCTTTGACCAAGTTCACTGTTAAGTCATTCACAGTACAGCTCCTTCCTGGTACGACGGCTGTGAAAGCAGGTGCATGTTGCCAGCTTGGTCAGGTGATTTACAGCTACTACCTATAATTAGATCCGAGAAGTGCGTGGACAACGAATCATACGTCTATTAGTGGGGTGGTATAGCCAACAGGTGTCTCGGGCTTATTTTGCATAAAAAATATCGGCAGCAATGTGAAATATGTATTTTGGTTGATTACATAGATAAGTATCAAGAAATAGTGCCCTAAAGTGCATGAGAAATTTTCGGATACATTGATCATAGGCCTTCCCTTAATCCTTGCCCAACACTAGTCGAGTCGTCGTCGATAAATCCCTTGGCCGCCCACTCCCAGGTGCGGCCGTCGCCCGCCAAAACGAGAGCCGGCCCACTCCTTCTGAAAAGGAAAGTCTAAAACAAATCTTGAACTTGTGGATGAAACTCCTAGCATCATGCATGGCATGAATCATGATTCGCATTGATCAGTAGTTCAGCTTATTAGGCAAGTAGCGTGATTAAGGGCAAAAAAAGTACATACCATAGGTCATCATAGGTCATTATACAGGAGACCCCACCTGTCACAAATTTAGACGGGTACGTGGGTACACGGGTATGGGTTATTGATGCATGTAAAATGCATACATGAACTTGCACTTTAATTGCTTATATTCCAATCATATTTGCATCATATAAGGGTTATATCAATGTTTTATAATGATTTTGGGAATATTTCATAGTGTTCCCATTTGTTTGGAATTAACCCTGTTTTTCCAGAAAACGTCTTTTTTAGTGTTTCAGACTTTCCGGGAGCTTCGGGACTCCAAAAAGGGCAAGGTCAAAGAGCACGGTTCAGAATTTTCGAGACGAACGCAATGGGCTTAAATTGAAGACCAGGAGCCCAACAGGATGGAAATGGGAGGGTCCCACGTGGCCTAAAGTACATGGCCGCGTGGGCCCAGCTCGTTTCCACCTCGGAGCTCCGTGGCCGTAGATCTTTCGTCCACCGACTTCGTCTTGACCTAAAAACGCCTATAAAAAAGGTCCCCTGGCGTTTCGCGAAAGGAGGCGGCGGAGAAACACAAAACCACGAAACAGAGAGACAGAAGGCTGCTGCCGGAGAAGATCGGAGGGGGGAAACGCCGCCGGAATCGCCTCCGGAGGGCTCCACCCCCCTCCGGCGTGTTCATTATCAACATCTTCATCGCCGTTGCTGCCTCCCATGATGAGGAGGGAGTAGTTCTTCATCGGGGCTGAGGGCTCTACCGGTAACTATGTGGTTCATCTCTCTCTCCTATGATGTGATCTTTATGTGATCATGAGCTTTGTAATCTAATTGAATTCATGGATGTTTCTCCTTCATTGTTTGTGCTACTCAAGTGGTTTTATTAATGTAATTTCCGGAGTCACCTTTGTCCCATGGTGTGAAGTTGACAGTGTGCGCACCGTGTGTGACTCTTAGGCTAAAGGTTACAGAAATACTTACCATGAGTTATTCTTTGTGTTGGATGTCACTATAAAATTGTGGTGTTTGTTTAGTACTATTTTGGGGCACTCATAGTGACCTTGGGGTTCCCTAGATGTGGAAGACAGACTTTAAGGTGTGCTTTTGTAGCCCTACACGATGGTCTTGGTGTTCTATGATATTGTGGTGTTTGTTCACTCAGACTTTAAGGTGTGCTCTTGTAGCCCTACGCAGTAGATTGGTATTTCTATCCAACGGGAGAATAGTTCAGAGTAGCAAAATGAAGAGGAAATATCTATATATTCAATTGTTGGGAGTGTCCACTAGTGAAAGTATGATCCCTAGGCCTTATTTCCAAGCATCCTAGAAAAGCTTTGTCTTGTCCTCTTGCATTGAAGAGGATTGGGACACTTCCACATTCTTGCCTTGTTACATCAAACTTCCATCCATTAAATCAACCACCTTGTTCGTTAAACTTGTTTAGTGCATAATCAACTAAAACTTGTGACACTTTAGTTGTAGGGAATAGATAACTTTTTCTTCTTGCTCCTGCGGATCGATACCTTACTTCCACATTGAGAGGTGCTACAGTGATCCCTTGCTCTTGGGGGTTATCAGTTATACAACCCCATACCCTTACCCTCTTTACCCGATGGGTATGAGATTTCCCCACTTGTATATCCATGGGTAATTTCCCCCCAAACCCTTTTACCCTAATAGGGTTTTTACCCGCAGGGTACGCGGGTAACGGTACCCATTGCCATCCCTAGATGAAAGATAAGTCGAACCATGAATTTCAAATCACAGAAATTGTCACTCTGAACTTGTCAATCCCGCTCTAGTTTAAACATGTTTTCCACGCCAAAAAATATATTCAAATTGCTACCCTCACTAACATCACTCTCCCACTTGTCATATCTATTTTCAATTTTCTTTCTCATCCTGATTTTTCTCTCCCGGCCATCTCTTTCTCCCCACCAAACTCCACCTCCTCTCTCGGCCACCGAATTGGCGACCTACGTGGCCTGCCTCCTCGCGACACCCACCTGTATGAGTTGGAGCAGTATAGAGGAGCGGTGGATTGGGGGCTGCAGCGCGTCAGCGACTTGATGAGGAGCAGCAGCTCCGAATCCATGGAGTCGTCCGCCGAGAAGCTCGGGCTAAAGTAGGTGGATGACGCAGGGGTGGTCCGAGTGGAGCTCCGGCGAACGGCACCGCGACGCCTGCCCGGAGACGGCGGCCTCATCGCGCGTGATGCGACCAGTCACCTCCTCCGGCCCCTCAGCCTCAGGGGCGCCCTTGGTCGCCACGGCGGGCTATCGCGACGAACGGCGCGTGGGTGACGCGCAGAGGCCGCACCGGATTCCTCCAACGGGTCACGGCCGCCGTACCTGACATGCCCGAGAACAACATTCGTAGTACTTAATTTCCTTATGATTGATTTGATCCAGTAAAGCTAACTAGATGGGCTTGCGCTCGATATTGCTTTGGCAATTTAGCGGGACAAGCTAGCTACTTGTAATCGATGGATTGGCTGGAGGCGCTCGAGCTAGCTAGCGTACACAAAATTTAGAAAGGGCATGAATATGACATACGGGCCCGCAATGTCAGTGGGAGTAGCACGTTATCTTAGCCGTGACTGTCCTATTCCCGGTGGCCAAACAGGTACAGGAAAATAGATCAGGATTGTGCTAATTTCCGAAATTCAAAATTCAGGTTTCGATTTATTTTTCATCTACAAGTTTAAAATTTTGTTTTGGACATTTTTCTTCTTAAAACGAAAATCGATTTTCGGAAAGAAAGAAAAGGTATACTTTATCTCAAACCTAGAATCCGACCGGACACGATGCCCACTCTTCTAACGTATTCGAGCATGCACACTCATTTTGCATGGCCCGGCCCCAGTGTTCAGCACGATCGATCCATGTGCTGCTTTAGATATTCCAGCGGCGACTATCCGGTAGTATCGCCTTGTGCGATGGAAAACGCATCAATGCAACTTTCGCTTTAGCTCTTCTTTTGGTGCGGGACACTTTGGCTTTAGCTGAGCACTTTAGTTTGTACGCAACCAAGCAAGGTACTGTATATTAGAATTATGCATGTCGAAAGTGCTGATAAAGTTATGTTCTTACCGCTAATCTTTACCTTGTCCGCGTGCTCGATCTCGTAGCATTTTGTTCTGTCCCCATAGAGATTCTCGAAAATTAAGATAAAATTGTACTTGGAGTGTACGTGACAAATAACGTGAGCTTTTTTTTCTTGCAATGTTGCATGGAGTATACTATTTTCTCCATTAAAAAAAAGACTATTGTTTTCTCTCTTTCTCCAATTGCCAACCCTGGGTTGCATGATTTTTTCGTGAATGACAGTCACTCAAAATAGAACATCACCCGTTACACCAATCTTAATCTGGATTTTTCCGCAAACAAATCTTAATCTGGATTTCTGTAAATACCACAAAAGTTGGTACTTTGCACAAGAATTAACTCCATGCTGCTACAACCAGGGCACACATTCAACTGCGACATGCATTTGTGTGAAAACCGGACGCTTAATTTAACGCTTTTGAACTCTTATTATTAACTTAAACGTATACACGGATCGTGCATGGCGTACTAGTACGGCAAAGCGAGCAAGACAGATTAAGAACTCTCAGTACAGGCTCTAGTTGTCGGCGACGACGGTGCGGATGATCATGTCCGCCTCGGCCACAGGGGCCGCGTCCTGCTGGATCATGGACGTCTGGCAGAGCACGATCTTGAGCTCCCCGGGCGCGCGGCAGCTCTGCGGCACGGGCTCCACGTCGGTCGGCGTCGTCCTCGTCAGCGGGCACCGGCCCTTGAAGTACGCCGCGGATCCGCGGCACGCGGCGCCCTCGGCGGCGCGCTGGTCCGGCGGGCAGTCGCAGTTGAGGTCCACGGCGCAGCCTAGTGCGGGGCACTGCCCGCCGCCGATGGCCTGCGGGCTGAGGACCATCGGCACGTTGAAGCCGTCCACCAGGCTCACGCTGTACGCGGCGCGGTCCAGGTTCCCGCCGTCGTGGACCGTGATCTGCGAGACGGTGGACGGCGGCGCCTCGCCCGTCCAGCAGCCGCGCGGCGGCGAGGAGGTCCCGTCGCAGGAGGTGCGGATGACGACGCGGCCGGCCCAGAAGGTGGAAGGGAAGGAGAGGGAGAGAAGCGCGTTGGTGTCGAGGCGCGCGGTGTTGTCGGAGATGGAGGGGAGGCCGGAGTTGGGGGTGACGAGAGGCCACACCGGGTGCGGGCAGAGGTTGTGGATGGTCAGCTTGGTCGCCGACGAGACGGCGTCCAGCGCCGCGAGGACGAGGAGGACGACGGCGAGGTCCCTGGCCATGGTTGCTAGCTTGTGAGACTGTGAGAGGAGAGGAGCGGTTGGTTTTGTAGGCCAGGCTTTGCTGTTCGGGCAGAGTCGTCATCGACAAGTTCCATTGGAGTAGCAGCTACTTTTTGTTTCAGAGAGGGAACGTAGATTCCTGGATGGCCTGGTTGTGGGCCACAGAGGCCCGATGTACCGGCCGCGCTGAGCGATAGCACTAAGCTGAAAGAGAGATACAGGTGGGCTGGCCTGTCCTGCTAAAAAAAGGTGGGCTGGCCTGTTTTGCCATGCTGATCTGTCTAGTACAATGTTTATTTAGGGACATCAGGTCCATAGTTTTTTTTTTTTTTTAACATTGTACTAGGAGTATGTGATTTCAAGGTAAGCAATCACGTCGGCAATGGGTCAGGTATGGCCGGGTCGACCTATTCCAGACCCATGCACTGAGCCTGCCACTTCCCTTCACGAAACTCTTTTGTGAACTCGTCCCACACCGCAGATGTAAGCTTCCTCTTCTTATTAACTCTAACAGAATCACTAGGTCCTGTTCCTGCACTAGTACCTTGAGTTGAGGAGTCAACATGAGCACTGCTAGGCACGGCCGAGCTATCCACTGCCTCCATTGCCGGCTCCGGCTGCGAGGAGTTGTCCCCCGGGGAAGCCATTCAAAGTCCTGATATCCAAGAACACAAACATTTTTTTCGATAAAGGGTCTTTATTACTTAAAAGTTTTAAGCATTACACCCGCCTCTGCATAACTGGGATGCACACAGCCACAAGTTCACGAGTACTCAATACAGAAATAAAAAGGCGAATTGCATATCATAATGAGAAATTGTAAAGCCGCCTAAGGTGCTGGTAGGTCTATCCGGAGACTATGTTGCCATCCATGCCGGGAAAATAACTCCCTGGCCGCCGCCTCCAAACGTGACGCCACCTCCAAAAACAAATCCCGGTGCTCCACACGCTGCAGGGCCGACCATGCTCGTAGCGTTGTTGTGCACCGATAGATAACCTGCATAAGAGAAGCATTTTTATCGTTAAAAACCTTGTCATTTCTACATAGCCATAGCGACCATATAACGACAATCGCTCCCACCCGGCTAAATAGTTTAAACCTAGGATCCACACCATTTAACCAGCTGCCAAAATGTTTGCAACGGTACGTGGAGGATGTAAGGTAGAACCTATCTGGATGGCTGACCATATAGACCTAGCGAACTCACACTGGAAGAATAAGTGTGTAATAGTCTCGTCATGTTGACAGAAGACACACTTTTTACTTCCGTGCCAATTGCGTTTGCCAAGGTTATCTTTAGTAAGAATTACACCTCGACGAACATGTCAGAACACAAACAAAGCATCTATGTGCGAATAAGGATGCAAATGATAAGATCCCTTCTGAATCATTCAACTTGACAATATATGATGCATCTATGTAATTATTTGCAGCAGCGCACCATGTACACATACAAACTGCTGGAACAAATCCTAGTGAATCATGTACACATACAAACGAATGAATGGACCAATCCACACCTACGACTAGTGTGCAGCAGCTAGCGCACAAACCAATCGCGCTCACGGCCACACGGGGTCAAACTGCTGGAACTCTTCACTGGATCGAGCTAGCTAGAGAGAATCCAATCAGTACGTCCAGCTTGCTAGCTAGACGAACAGCTGGAGCAGAACGGGCGGCGCCTGCGCCACCGCGCCGGAGAAAACAGAGGCATTGCACGAAAGGGGGAACCCCAAATTTGTAACATACACAAGTGCAGCTAGAGGATTCACCTCGTGCCGGCAGGGAGTAGGGGACGGAGGCGTGGGGACGGCAGGGGGAAGCTCGAGCGTGCGACGGGGCGACGGCGTCGGGGACGGCAGGGGAAGCTTCAGCGTGCGACGGGGCGACGGCGTCGGGGACGGAAGGGAGTCGGCGACGGCAGGGAGTTGGAGACGGCGGCGTTGGGATCCTTGGATACGGCACGGTGGAGCAACGATGCAGCAGATCAGTGTCGGCGCCGTTCTTCCGGTAGAGGGAGGTGAGGGGAGAGCATCGTGAGGGAGGGGAATGGGATTGGCAATTGCGGCTGGGTGCTGGGAGCTGGGAGAGAGTGCGGTTGGAGAGTGTTGACTCGAGTCTGTTATATATACCTAGGTTTTGTGCGCTGCGGACTATTGGCTGGGCTGGACTGGGCTGGACTTAAATTGGTAGTGGTCTATGGTAATTTCTTACAACGGGACCCCACATGTCAGCTAATCGGGTTGCCCATCGGGTCGCCCATGGGTAGACATGTCTGCCTATACCCTATCCACGACTAATCGGGTCGCCCATGGGCGAGACCCATGGGTGAACATTGCGACCCATACCCTGCCCATTAGGGTCGGGTGCCCATGGGCGGACGTGCCCATGGGCGGAATTGCCGGCTTGAGTAAGCAACATGGAATACGAAGGCTTTTGGATATGAGATATCTCTCCCCCTGGTTTCGAGTTGATTTCGCTAGTCGAAATCATTCAATCTATAAGATTTTGTTTTCTAGATTGGAATTTGGGTCAGTTGAACAGTTATTTTATCTTTCAAAAGTGGTGATGGTGTGGATAAATTAAATTGATATATTGTTTCCCCTTTTCGAGAAAAATATCAGGGAAATCAATGATAAATTTATAGAAAGAGGGTTGAGCTAGGACTTTCTATTATATGGAGCTTGATCGGTAGCTTCGACCTCCTAGACCTCAGGAGTCTTCTTTTCGGGTAAAGCTCAAGATTCAGCATTGTGCATTTTTTTTTTGCTAAACACAGTACAACGCAGACGCTCACATACACGCGCATACACTCACCCCTATGAACGCATACACGCACACCCTACCCCTATGAGCACCTCCGAGAGACTGAGCCGGCGGATTGGGTCTTGAGATTGACGAAGTCACCACGGGCGCCTCGCTGTCGACGGGAACGTCGCCTCCCACTGAAGAATATTCCGCCTTAAATGAGAAACACCAGCGTCAAACCTGGGGTTTGAACTCTGGTGGGCTGGGGGTACAACCACCCTCCTAACCATCTTGCCACAGGCAAGTTCTCACATTGTGAATTTTTGTTTGGTTACAAGCTTGTTACATCCGAGGATGGGTGATCGACCGAAGGATTTGCATAATTGCACAACTTATTGATATCTCTTGTTGAGAAGATAGTATCTCTTGGTATGAGATTTTTTATTTATTCGATTATTAGTGGCCTAGACTGCAAACAACTGGGTTTGGTTTAGGTTTATGGAGGAAATAGTTGTGTATAGTTGGGTATGGTTGCGTCTGGCCCTATCAGTTATGTCCCTAACAGTTCATAGCTTTGGTGCATTCCTACTTGGGGCACAAGCTTTCTTCACCAACTTTTTTGGTCCGCAAGGGATGCAAGAGTTGGTTTCCAGCTGTGATGTCGTTTTTAGGCCATGTACAATGCAAGGTGCTTAGATAAGTGCTTACCAAAATAAACCAAGCTTTTTCATAAGCACCGGTGCCTGTTCCTATAGGAGGGGTGCCTAGTTAAGCATTTGTCTAGTACAAAAAAGCACCGGTGCTTAGTTTAAAACCGGTTTATTTTTCCTAAGCACCTCCATAAGCATCTTGCATTGTACATGCCCTTACAAGCCACTTCTTGACGGTGGTTTCTCGCTTGCCAGGTGTCTCAGCGTTACACGGTGTCTGTCAACCTCTACTTCAGCATGTACTTGTGGTGTCTCACTAGCGTCCGTCCACGCAAGTGACACCTTTGGGTCATGTTTCTTTTACAACAAGTCAACAAACGGCTTTAGAACAAACGCCATTCAGGATCGTATACGGGCGTGTGACCCGCCTTTGTTGCGTACATGTGAGCATGGCTTTGCAAGAGTTCCAAACGCTTATATGATGCCAAGCACCGGGAGGTCAATATTGGTGTCAACCAATGAGTCTAGTTTCGTCTTCACCATCGGCCTGTAGCTTCCCTGTCATGCGTTACCCGTGGTAAGCTGGCTCTTCGCTTATACGGACCATATGAGATCCTGGAACACATTGGTGAAGTGTTATACCGTCTCCAGCCTCAACCAAAGGCCCGACTCGACTCCATGATGTCTTACCTGTCAGCTGCTAGTTAGAAGATTTTCCATGGTGAACCACCGACCGAACTCCAAGCTTACAGTGATGTACGACTGACGAGTTATCTCGACTCCCGATTAAGTTCTAAAGGATGTCTATGCGCGCGGTGGCGTGCGTCAGCTCTTGGTACATAGCTGAACCGAAACTCCTACTACTAATCTTTTCTAAATTATTTGTATTGCCAATGGCCTGGACGGGAAATACTCCGAAGTACGTTATTGAATTTTTTCAACCACATCCATGACAGTGCCGGTCCATGGTCCATAGGTCGGGCAAACAGGACGACCGCCCTGGCTCCCATGAGGAGGAGGGATTCAAGTAGTATTACATATCACTTATAAGACATTATTGACTATATTTATAAACAGTAGAAAGTCTTAGTATACATCAACAATAGCACACGATGGACCAATACAATGTACAACATAAGAACAAATAGATTGGTGGTGACAAGTCTAATTTGGTTGTTAATCTCTCCTATGTATGTCTTCCACATGATTATATTATAAGTTTTCTACATATATTCCCAACGTTTAATTTCATGCATAACTTCTTATTTGAGCAACTAACATGAGTATTTGCATAATAGACCATGTGATACAAAGGCACATTACGGTGATCATACATAATATTTGAATTTTATGTGTGCAAAAGTAGTACAACCATAATATAATATTTTATGTTCGTCAATGATTACTATAAGCAATGTTACTTCACACAAGTATGGACCATCAACATATTATTGAATCCACTGTAACTTATAATACATGTTTGACTACGGGAAAGTTGATCATGTTAGCTTTTCAATTTATACTCCAGACGTTCTTATATATTTGGTTAGATAACCCTACACTACACACATCTACTAAGATATTTGTTAGCTTTTATTCTTTAGAATCTATACCAATATTTTTAGTATATTAAAACTAGTTCATGTAATAATATACATATAAGGTATATAATTCATCAATTGTAAAAAAATAGAGGAGGCATGGCGGTTTCCTTTTCCATATTTTAGGTCATTTTGTATCTTGTTACGGGTAATATCACACAAATGAGATAACATTTTGCGCAACTCAGATATAATTTCATTAATATACATTACAACTACATGTAGCGAAAAACAATTGAGAAGAGTCATAGTATAGTTAAAAATGCTATCTAAGTAGCATATCATATATATTTTTAAACCACAATATGCTTAAAAATAAAATATATTAAAATGTTAGTATAATTATATTTATTTAACTCGGCCCAAGTGCAAAATTTATTTGGAACGGCCCTGACATCATGCATCTATCCGCAAGGAAAGACTAGACTAGCAAATCCGTTATCTTTATTTTTTCCAATCACATCCATAGGAGATTCATCATACGTTACACTCGCATTGGTAGAGTCCTATTGCACATCAGAACTTGAGCTGCCCATGCAAAAACAAAATCAAAATTCCTTAAATACAATGCATTATTCCAGATATTAAATTTGCTTCAGAGAATGAATATATTGTGGAGATTTAAGAGTGATGAAAATAGACTGAAACGTCAAAAAATTAAGCTGCTTGCGCAATCAAATGAGGAGGGTGAATATAGGTTATACCTAATACTTCTTACCGTGCCATGCTTTGTTGGTAAACATAAATCAGTATCTCCAAGCAATTGTTTACCAGGCCAGTCTTTAATTATCGTGTGTCGTCAGACTTCTGATGTCCCACTCAGTGAAGTGAATTACATACATATAGGACACTAGAAATCACATCAATGGAGCAAAGTGTGTCTAACGGCGATTGCTTCGGATGAAGGTCTCGGTGAAGTGAATTCCGTGTATGATGCAAAAAATCACATTCATGGAGCAAGGTTTTCGTCCAACTCCAACGATGACTTCTACTATTGGACGATGGATAAATCGACTATAAAATTAGATGCGTGCAGAAGTACATAAGCATACACATTCATACCCCAAAGCCCACAATACAAGCACGCGTCAGAATGGCTCAGCTTAGGTTTCTTACCTAAGTAACTTTGCTGGCTTTGTTGTGCCATCTCCAATCCGACAATCCGTTCCATCACCGGCCACAGCCTCAGTTCATCCATCACCACCAACATCGAACAAAAGCTGCATCACGTACGAGAGGGTCGCGCTTCTCTCCATCCAGGCAAGCCTCACGAACCCCAACACCGACTTCGAGTCGTGGCAAGGTGTAGACTGCTGCAGATATAAGGACATCAAGTGCAGCTACAAAACCTGCCACGTCGACAAACTCAACCTTCGGGGAAAGATCATCGACTGTCTAAAAACCTATGGATACAGAGGTGAGATAAGCGGAAATTCGCTTTGGAGCTCGGCTCATATGCTCCCGGTAGTTTCAAAAAAAAATTCAAAATTTGTAAACTAATCAAAAAAATCTGAAAAACATCATGCACGTACCTGACCCCGGTACGCACCACCGTATTTTTTTTCGCGCCGAAATGACATCGTACGCGCCCTGTACAAAAATGACAAATTTCCTGTCAGAAATTCAAAATTTGAATCTCATTTTCTGACAGGAAATTTGTCATTTTTGTACAGGGCGCGTACGATGTCATTTCGGCGCGAAAACAAATACGGTGGTGCGTACCATGGTCAGGTACGTGCATGATTTTTTTCAGATTTTTTTGATGAGTTTTCAAATTTTGAATTTTTTTTGAAAATTCCGGGAGCATATGCTCCCGGGAGCCAAAACGGCGCTCTCGATAAGCCACTACTTTGTTAGTTTAGAGCAAGTGAGGTATACCTATACCTACTATATATAAAGGAGCAACATCTCCTCAGCTTCTCACACGGTCCACGTCACCCGTTTTACGCCGGCCGTCCGATCGCGGCGACGGACGACCAGGATCGAGCCACGCCGCCTCCAAAAACGCGGTACTGTTCCATCTACAGTGCGCACGCATCCGCACCAATCGGATGGCGCCACGTCGCCGGTCACTCGCCGGTCGCTCCGGTTCCCAGCCGGTAACCCCGCGCACGAATTTTGGCGCACCATTTTTACAGAAACAACCCCACAAAGGACTCATATGTAAATTCCGGAAAGAACAGGGACCTTCGTGCAAAAACACCACCACATCTCACCCTCGCTTCTTCTTCCCCCGCGACGCCGGAGGTCGCCGCCGCCGACGCGCCGCCCCGCCTCTCCGCTGCTCCCCGCACAGATCGAACCACACCGAAAGCTTCGCCGGAGCGCCCTCTACCTTCTCGGCGAGTCTTGCCTGCTGGGACGCCGCGCACGCGATGGAATCAACGCCGTAGTCCGCTTTCTCCGCCCGCCGCTTCCGCTCGCCATCGGCGACGCTCCGGCGACCCAGAAGAGGCGGCGCCGCCCCGTCCGGCCACCCCGCGCCCACGCGCATTCACCGCGCCAAGCCGCGCGTCCCACCGCGTGCGGATGCGTCGCCGGCGAGCGGCGACCTCGCCGTCGCCACGATGGCCACCGCGAACATCGTTCTTACGTCAACCTGACGCCAAAATGGGCCCCTTCTGTCAGCTTTCTTTTAAAAAAACACAAAATGGACACACTTCTTTAATTACTCATCGGACAAATATTTAAAAAATATATCAAAACTGCTCAGGAAAAAAAAACTATTTACGACAAACAACTAACATGTTTGAAAATTTTGAGATAGCCAATATTTGAATTACAACCATATTAAAACATTTTAATCAAGATTTCAAAATTGAGTCTTCCAAAATTCTAAAATTATTTCAAGACTTATCATTTCCTAAACGTCAAAATAATTCAAATATTAACGACTTTCCAAATTGAACACTTAAAAAAAATGTATTGGTCAAGATTTGGACAAATTTGTGCACAAAATACAAACATATTACAACATTTAAATCCAAATTTCACATTAGATCCTTCTAAAATTTCAGCATTCTTTCAAACCTCATAATTTTACAAACGTGAGAACAATTCAATTCGTGCTAATTTCCCAATTTCAACAATTTTTAGATCTGAATATTTTTTTAAAACGTTAACTTCCTAAAAAATCCACTAATTTCCAAATTGAAAAGTTTTGAAGTGGACGTTCTCAAAATTGAATTACAACCATATTGAAACATTCTAATTCAAATTCGAAATTTCAATACTTTAGAATTTTAAAAGCCTTTCACACCTAAACATTTCACAAACATTACAATAATTCAAACCTTAATAACTTTCCAATTTAAACGATTTTTTAAACCTTAATATTTTTAAAACAAAAAACTACTTATTTATGACATCTATGTTCGGAAAATTCAAATTTGACAACTCTTGAAAAAAGTTAAGAAGAAAAAAAAACTATTTACGACAAAGAACTAACATGTTTGAAAATTTTGAGATAGCCAATATTTGAATTACAACCATATTTGAATTACAACCATATTAAAACATTTTAATCCAGATTTCAAAATTGAGTCTTCCAAAATTCTAAAATTATTTCAAGACTTATCATTTCCTAAACGTCAAAATAATTCAAATATTAACGACTTTCCAAATTGAACACATTTTTTTTTGTATTGGTCAACATTTGGACAAATTTGTGCACAAAATACAAACATATTACAACATTTAAATCCAAATTTCACATTAGATCCTTCTAAAATTTCAGCTTCTTTCAAACCTCATAATTTTACAAACGTGAGAACAATTCAATTCGTGCTAATTTCCCAATTTCAACAATTTTTAGATCTGAACATTTTTTTAAGACGTTAACTTCCTAAAAAATCCACTAATTTCCAAATTCGTTTTTTTTTTAAGTGGACGTTCTCAAAATTGAATTACAACCATATTGAAACATTCTAATCAAATTCGAAATTCCAATACTTTAGAATTTTAAAAGCCTTCCACACCTAAACATTTTACAAACATTACAATAATTCAAACCTTAATAACTTTCCAATTTGAACGATTTTTCAAACTTAATATTTTTAAAACATAAAACTACTTATTTATGACATCTATGTTCGAAAAATTCAAATTTGACAATTCTTGAAAAAAGTTAAGAAAAATATACCCATACTGAAACATTTTCAACCCAAATTTCAAATTAATGACCTCAATTTTTTTTTTAATTCTTTCAAATCCGATCATTAGCTCGAGCGCGAGCACGGCACGGCACGGCAGAGCTCTGCCACGCCCGCCATGGCCATGCTGACGTGGCGTGGGTCCCACACGTCAGACTTTTTTATCTTTTCGTAACTGTTTTCCGTAAATAATAAATCCCCGACATGTGGGTCCCTCTGTCAGTTTTTTAACAATTACAGAAAATGCTGAAAATTGTGAAATTCATATCTTTTAATCCGTAATTCAGAAAAAAAAACAAATAGCATACCAAAATTTTCACAAAAATGAAATCTTTACAACTAACACATTTCCATGCATGATTAAACAACTTCAAATAATTTTAATTACATGAACTAACATAACCTTTTTATATTAATTATAGAACTTACGGAAATGACATCTGTTAGCCAATCCAACTCCATTTAAATTGATCTTCATGATTTAGAGTTTATTGATGTATCTTGATCCAACGATGTGGCATAATTTTTTAAATAAGTACTATTGCTCGCTCATTTCTTTTTTGTGCTGATCAAAATTTCATCCAATTCAGCTCAAATTCCGCATTTTGCGATGTATTTACTACTTACTTACTGACTTAGGAAATTCAAAGCATCACCTAAGGATTACACTTACTACGACATTCACTACTATTATATTTTCCTTTTATATCAATACGCAATTTAAATATTCCCTAAATTGTATTTCATATTTTGTTGTTTTTTTCCTTTTCTTTTTTTTTTACCCCACGCAAATTTTGTTGCTACTTTAACTTAAATAACTATTGCTCCCTATCCATGTAAAATTAAAACTTAGAGGGATGATTTTACAACGATTTCCTGACAACAATTGTTCAACGATACTTATTCTATTCCGCTAAGATAAATTTAAAATTGAATTTGTTTTCTGTATTTTCCAACTGTACACAAAAATTGATCTTTATCAGATGAGTTTTCGCGAAGAGTGCGGCGAGATATTGTTTTAGGGTATTTAAACAATTTTCCAAAAACTACTAAATGATGCATATTTCAAATTTACAAATGGCTTTCAAATTTAATCATTTTGCAAACATGAAAAGAATTCAAATATAAACAACTTCCAAAATATACCAATTTTTTGAAATCTAAACAATTAATAAATGTAATTTTTTTTGAATTCCAACAGTTTTAAAATCCGAACACTTTTTATAATGCAAACATTTTCACATATGAATTTTAACGCACGGGCGCGGCGTGTCGACGCGCCATCTTACCTAGTCTACACTTAAGTTGCAATAACTTCTATGGTGTCGAGATACCGGAGTTCATTGGTTCTTCGCCAAGCCTTAGATATCTGAACCTTTCATACAACTAGTTCTATGGAAGAATACCCCTTTGGTCAGGAACCTCTCCAAACTTACCTACCGATCTCAAGCCTTTTGACTCGAACCACGTTCAATTTTACTATCTCCACTCACGTGATCTTCAATGGTTATCACACTTCTCGTCACTGAAGCACGTTGACTTGAGCCATATGAACCTTACTCATAGACGATATGATGTTGTGGAATATTGATTGTTGTATTGAGCCTCGTGGGCTGTTTATATAGAGTACAAGACTTGGAGGGCAAGAAGCCTAGTAGAGGTAGGTTCATATTACAATCCTAAACTACCCGTAATATACTCTAACACCCCCACCCATCCCTTTGACTGGCGCCAACTGGAGAGGGATCCAACAAGGAGGCGAGGTGACAGCCCCTGATGTCGATGTTGTATCCGAGGTGTGGGTGATGTGTAGTCGTGGTCGATGATAATGTGCGTGATGTAGTCGCCGTTGAGGAAGTCGCTGATGTTGATGGTGTTGTGGTCGATGTCGTCGTTGAGCCCACGGGAAATCGCCATAGTAAGATAGTAGAAGGCGGTTACATTGGTAGTTAACTCGAGATAGACGTAGCTAGAGTCAGGGTAGTCGAGGTAGGCGGAACGCCGTGCCGACCTTGACAGACTCAGGAGAGGGTCAGGGACGAAGGGACGCGCTGATGTTGCCAGTACCAGACGTGTGAAGATAGGGACCATCACGAACCATGCGAGACAGAGTCAGAGAGAGTAGCAGAGAAGGCCTCCGCGAACGGTCGGTGCCCAGAGCGGCATCTCGGTGCCGGTGAAGTCCGCCGTTGGCCCCGGAGTAGATGAAGTGGTTGCAAGAAATAAACTTAGCACGAGCGCGTGTAAAGAAAAAGAGACTGCAACTCTAGCGGTGAGGTTGTGGTGGACGAAGATGGCATGGTGGTTGTCGAAGGCCATCAAGTTGTAGTGGTAGTGGATGTCGGGGATCGAACACGAATCATCCACAAGCAGGGTCTGTTTGGCGCAACGTTGAAGGTGAGGTAGTAGATGCCAGAGATTTAAACTGGATCATCCATATGCATGAGCGCGGCGGCGAAGAAGAACCCGATGGTGTTGACGAAGACCAGAAGCGGTGGTGGCGGCAGTGATGTGGTACGTGTGAAGATGTTGTTGTAGTAGTTGTCGGCCATGATGATCACGTGTGATGCTGGTGAGGCCATGTGTTGACCATGAGGCGCGTACTCGGGGACGTGCTTAATGTCCCTCCCGGCCGATGTTGTCGAAGACGAGCCGACATGGTGGCGACGTGCGGACGGAGCAGCTAACGACGGTGCGTGAAGGCGTCCCTTGGGGCGCCACGCAGAGCGTCCTTGACACGGTCGTTGAGGAGGACTTGCCGAAGATGAGTCGACGACCTGTTTGGAGAAGAGGCGCATGAGAACGAGTTGCGGCGGGCGACGCAATCCGATCTATGATCGGCGTAAGAAGAAGAAACACCGGTCAAGCGGCCGGCAAGACAAAATTACGACGCCCTATGGCGTGACGGTCGGAAGGGCTGACAGCCAATTCTAATCTACGAGTTGTGCGGCCCCCAGCGGAGATTGAACTCCCCGAGGCGGCACGACAGAAGCGGTTGGTGGCTAAATCCTAGGTTGAGGAACGAGAGACCCTCTGATATCATTATAGATGATATGACGTTGTGAAATATTGATTGATTGTTATATTGAGCCTCGTGGGCTGTTTATATAGAGGACAAAACTTGGAGGGCAAGATTGTAGGAAAAGCTTTCTAAGAGCGGGAAGCATGTTGATTTCATGGACCCACTCCACGTTAGTGGCAAGTGTTAGAGTATATTACGGATAGGAGATATTTGGCAGTTTAGAACTGTGTGAACCTACCTCTAACTTTTTTGAACATGAAAGGTTGCGGGTTCCATGGCCCTATTCCAGATGACATTGGCAGCATGACCTGTCTTAAGGAAATTTCACTCCAGGGGAATAATCTCATGTCCACCATGATACCGTCGAGTTTGAAAAATCTATGCAACCTGGAAATACTAGATCTTGAACAGAGTAACACCTCAGGGGATATCACGGTGTTGATAAACCGGCTACCAAACTGTCCATCTAGCAAGATGCGAATGATTGATTTGTCTATTAACAATGTATAAGTGGGGCTTTGCCAAATTGGTCAGGGCCGCTTACCAACCTGACCTACTTGGTCCTCTCTACCAATAAGCTTACAGGACCTATACCACGATGACTAAGTGGCATAGTCACGGAACATCATCTAAAAGGGCATACAAATTTGAAGTTCTTAGGGTTGGACAATACATTTCTTCAGATAAAGATCAGTCCGAATTGGATTCGTCCATTCAAGCCAGAAGCAATTATCTTAACATCTTTGCAGCTAGGACCGGCATTCCCTACAAGTCTTCAGCTTCTTCACATTTCAAACACAAGCATAACTGCAATACCAGATTGGTTTTGGGTTGCATTTTCAAGGACATACTTTGTGGATCTGTCAGATGATCAGATAGCCGACACACTACCAGCAACATTGGAGTTTATGGCAGCAGATACAATGGTATTGTTCAATAACACATTTACCGGTATGGTGCCAAAATTTCCAAGAAAAATTAAATACATGGACTTTTCTAGAAACTCTTTCTCGGGGACATTGCTGTTAAGTATATAATATCACCACTTCCTATCAGTTCGTAACCAACTATCCCAAAAGTCCGAACTGATAGGAAGTGGTGATATTATATACTTAACACCCCCCCCCCCCCCCCCCCCACACCCGACATGGGTGTGGAAAGAAGAAATCAGCCCTCCACACGTGTGGATAAATGACTGGAGAAAAAGCGGGGTGACTCGAACCCGAGACCTCAGGGCTCTGATACCATGTTAGAATAGTTCTATCAACCAACTATCCCAAAAGTCCGAACTGATAGGAAGTGGTGATATTATATACTTAACAATTGCCATCAGATCTCGGAGCCCCTTTGTTGCAGGAGCTTCTTCTTTATAACAATTCAGTATCAGGGACCATCCCATCTTCAATATGCTCATTGTCACAGCTAGTTGTGCTAGACCTATCAGGAAACAAGCTTTACAGGAGAGGTTCCAAGCTGTGAAGAGGATTCTAACCCATACATGCAGAGTCTTGGTGTGGTAATTTAAATACCAACAATATCTCAAGAGAGTTCCCAAGAGTTTTAAGAAGTAGCATGTACCTTCCTTTTATTGATGTGTCATAAAACAAATTCTCTGGAGACCTACCCACGTGGATGGGGGTAGAATTGTAGTACTTGGCACTCTTACGTCTGTGGTACAATATATTTTCTAGCCAAATTCCTGTTGAAATTGGAATAATTCAAGAGCTACAATTTTTAGATCTTGCACACAACAACTTCTCACGAATCACGTCGGACTCATTAGGCCTTCCACAGCGTGGCGATGCCCAGAAATCAGAAAAGTTTGCCACCTCATAGCGATGCCTCAAGAAAAAGATTAAGGCTCCGGTCTCACAGCGTATAGACGATGCCCATAGAAAAGTGGGACCCATACGAGGACAGCAAATTTGACCAAGTTAGCTTCCCTCTTTCCTTCCCTTCCTTTCTATTGGCCGATGCATTCATTAGCAACAATATTATATTGGCCAACGGGTTGAGGCATCGGAGCACCTAGCTGCTCCGATTCCCGAAAAAAAAATTGCGGCACCGCCTCCGCAGCGGAGGGCATGGTGCTCGATGCTTCAAAGTCGTTTTGGGCACCGATAAAACCATACGTTGTGGAAGGCCTTAGTTAACATGACTGCAATGGTCCGCATTTCTGGATACAGTCATGTTCTTGATCAAGTGATCATAGCTGTTTAAGGATCTCACATGTATAACTCAGTAATTGATATAATTTATTTCATGGAAAAAGTACCAGTTCTTACTAAAGGACAGCAACCTGAATTTTCAAGTCAAAACCCGTACATGGTGATTCTTGATTTGTCATGCAACAGTCTAACCGGGGATTCCTCGAGGTATTGGTGCTCTCATTGGATTAAGAGGTCTGAACATTTCATTGAACAGCTTAAGTGGTGAGATCCCTGAGAATATTGGTGAGCTCAAGCAATTGTCTTGACCTGTCAAAACAATGAGATTTCAGGTGAAATCCCTTCAAGCATGACGGCTCTTACCTCTTTAAGCCATATAAACCTCTGATACAACACTGGCTTATGTGGTTTATGTGGTTTCCCTTTGTGCAGATGATGGGGATGGATTGGAGGAGATATCCCTTTACCTCTGATACAGTATCATCTTTGGTGTGATGCTGTTTAAGAGAAAATGGAGAATTTCTTATGTCCTGTTTGTTGAAGGGCTGCAGGACAAGATTTATGTGACTGTGGTACTGAGATGGGCCTGTTTGAAGATCAAATTAGTTAAAACCTAATTAGTGATATATGTTGTCACGATAATTACCATGCATGTGTTTGTATATAACTGTATGTTCACGACTGGCTACTAATAACGGAGTGTCGCGTCAGAAGCTGTGCATGACTGGGAATTTATTATAGTGCTTGGCTCATAGAGACTTGGTGTTCCATCTTGTAAACATTTTTCTGTTTATAAGTTCATAGTAAAATACTTATATCAATAGGGAGGACCTCCCCAACCCCATTTATCCATCTATTACATTATTATTAAAACGATAGAAAAGGAACAGCCAAGATTCATCCATCTAAATTCAAGATGCTAGGGCGGTGCTGATTTCATCATGTAATTACTCAATCTCTCTCACATACACACAATATAGTTTGACTCAACCGTGGCTTGAGAATACATCACATATGCACAAACCGGTTCTAAGTGGAATTCAATACTACTCTGTCACTCCGTGTAAAAGACCACTATAATTCGATTTACCATGAAAGTATATAACATATCTATTTCATCATGATTGCGTGTTATGCCAGTGGTCCAGTAGCACGTCAGAGTAGGAGATTTCTCGAAGAAGTAAGACGGTATAACCCATCCTGTTTCGCATGGTGCAGGTACTTGCCTGCATGAATTGTTTTGCTCTCGACCCCACATTGAATAAACTGTGCATCCAGCAGCTTCTACACTTGCTCGCTAGGCATTCCGAGTGAAACAGATACCAAATTAGTTCATGTGGCTTCGCTTAGCGTTTCTCAAAATGCGCCAGCAAACGAAGTAATTGTTTTCTCAAAAGATCAACATAATTTTCTATAACTGTACTCTCAGAAGTTTCACATATACAAATTGTTTTTACATGACTACAAGAATTATTTTCTTATTTGTATAAACTCCATAATTCTTTAAATTTCAGAATAATTTTATAGATAAATTAATAATTGGGTTTAAACTTGACATTCAACGTAGATATGAAATGTGGAGTAAAATGTAGAGTAAATTTAGCAATTCTCATCCACTAACATAGTAACATGCATGTAGCGCTGATGAAAAAAATGTGAATGTAGCATGCCTATGTTTCAAGATGCATGGGTTTATTGCTTCATACGACGAGAAAATAGGAAACATAAGTTATAGATGTATCAACATGAATGTGTTTGACAGTATTAGGGATGAGATTAGAAAGGAGCCGTAGAATGCAGACAAGCCGGGGCTTAATGAATTGGTTGTCTCTGGTGGAGTTCAATATGACTACAAGCTATAACGAAGTGGTAGAATGTGAAGAACAAAATGATATGCATCTGAAGATCATGTACAAAGGATGCATGCCAATATGCCATCAGATAAGAACAATCGGCGTATTGGTACTTTTTTTTTGAAAAAGAGGGGTCGAGCCCTCCGATTTCCATTATCAGAAACCAGGCTACAGAATTCAGGAAAGTGGCGTATTGGCACTATTATGCCATGTGTGTAAATTTGTTGCAGAAATACAAACAAGAGTTTGGAACCAATAAAATATGTTGAATATGTAATGATTAGTTTAATTGTTCCAAATAATACTATATGCTGATGCAATCAGCATAGGCAGCAAAACATAAGTGATGCCAAGAGTATTAACAAGATAATATTTTAACAAAAATTTATCGGTTCCACCAATACAACTTTGCATTGGATGGTTGGTGGGCAAATTAGAGTAAGATGACATGTGTTTGTAAGCGCCTCACCGCATGATGCTGTATGTCGAATAACATAACTGCAAAATGGTTGTCGACGAGAAGAATAAAGGAATAGGACACATGGTTATATGTGTCACAATATTAGATTTAGTTCTTGATATATAATTGTTTAAAGTTTTATAAGAAGCGTCATATACGCTAATGTTTTTGTTCAGTGGTGTATAATTACATAAAGGTAATGAATAGGAAAATCACAATTGAGCAGATTGCACAATCATATTTTCTTTGGCGCTCATGAAAGATAGCTCCAAAATACTTTTCTTGCAATGTCTTAGGAATCTGTACATATAGAAGTACTGGAATAGGTTACATCTTGGGAGGCATTTTGTAATGTTGAGAGTACCATTTTATTTCTCGTCGATATTTTATACAAATGATAAAGAAAGTATGATATTTATCGAAAAGCTAGTCGCACAAATGCAATTGTGAAATAAAAAAGGAAATAAACAAACTAGTACCAGTTCAGGAGTCAGCTTGGTTTGGGGATGAGTTTAGGTCCTGGGTTAGAGAGATAAACCTTGGAGCCTTGGAGGAGATATAGAATTGGTTTCTTATGCTTGATTAGAAAGATATAAGGCCTGGCTTACATAGCTGTTTGGTTACAGACTGTAAACAGAACTCTAACAAACTCAATCTCTAATCGAGTACTGTCCATAACTACATTATAGCAGTCTATACTAAATTACTAATTGATACTCCATCTTCCAATAACTCGCTGATAGGTACTGCTGTTGGAATTCACCTTAGTGCCGCAGCTGGTCGGCTGTAGTCGCAAGGTCCATAGCCCCCTAATATAATTTCCACCCATGATAATATGTTCTTAAGGGTTGGGCAAAATTAATAACAAGATTGATCTTAAAAATATTGTTATCATTTGCACATTACAGCATATATCCTAAATACTAATAGCGAGACCAACTACAAAAAGATCATATTGGTTCAGTCCAAAAAAAAAAGATCATATTGGATGAGGCACATACCAGTTTCCTGAACAGCAACATACATAGCTAGAAAACAATACATCACTGCATACAATCCAGGCCAATTTCATCCTCAATGCCTATTGCCGACATTTCTTTCCTCAACTTCTCAACCATCTCGTAGTTCTCAGCCTTCTCATAAGCACGGAGAAAAGCATGGTATACTTCACCACCAGCCTTGAATCCCTTCCCGGCCATCTCTGCCTGGAGTTTCATGGCTAGTTCCACTTCCCCTTCTTCACAGAACCCCCTTATCAACAACTCGTAGCTTCCCCGACTAGGTGTGAACTCTTCCCTTTTCATCTCTGCCCTCAAAATGCCTAACCCCTCCTCAACTCTGCTCTTCTGGCACAACCTATCAACCACCTCCTCGACAACCTCCGCAGCCATCGCGAAACCCCTCCTTCTAAGGTCTGCACGAACAAGCATTGCAGAATCAACATCCCCTGTCCTACAATGCCCTCTGACCAACCACTCAAACGTTGTAACACTAGGCTCAATACTACAAATCTCCATGTCCTTAAACATCTCCTCTGCCATCCCCACCTCCCCAGCACCACAATACCCAGCCATCATGGTGTTGTATGTGATGACGTCTGGCTGTATCCCTCCCTGAACCATCTCATCCCACAATCGGCGCGCCTTATCAATCTCCCTGCCATCACAGTAAGCGGCCATCCGAATGTTGTAAGTGCCCACATTGTTCTTGCAAGAATACCTGTCCATTTCGTCCAGCGCGATGTCGAAATCTTCACACTTGCCTTGGCGGTAGAAAGCGAGGAGGAGGGAGTTGAAGGTCTGGGCGGTTGGCTGGAGCGCGCGGCTGGTTCTTGTACCCGGGAGTGTGTATATTTGGTGGTACATCTCGAGAGCGGACTCGGCGGAGGGAAGGGAGCGGAAGAGGGCCGCGGCGGTGGAGGGGAGGGGGCAGGCCCCGGCGGCAAGGAGGCGGCGGGCGATAGAGGTCGCGGCGAGGGGGTCGCGGCGGGAGCGGAGGTAAGCGAGGAGGAGGAGGTCGAAGACGAAGGGGGCGGACGCGAAGCGGCGGTAGGTGGCGGCGAGGGCGCTGAATATCTGAGAGGGGGAGTAGTGGCAGGTGGCGGAGGAGAGGACGGATATCGCCGCGCGTCGGAGGCGCGAGGCGGCGGCGACGTGGGCGGCCGAGGCGGAGAGGACCAGCGGGGGAGGGGAGCGGGAGGGGAGGAGGCGGCGGAGGGCGAATCTGTGGAAGCTGAGGGCGACGTGGGGTCGGCGACGGAGGAGGAGAAGGACGGCGGAGAGGGCGGAGGCGGGAAGGGGGTCGGGGAGCGGGAGGGAGGAGAGGTGAGACCACTTGGACTTGGAGCGGTGAGATGTGAGCGCGGAAGCAGCGGAGACCGCGTACGGGTGGGTGGCGTCGATGAAGTAGGGAGAGGAAGGGTCCGTCGTGGAATCTCCGGTGGACGGGGCGGCGCCGCCGTCGGCGTGCATGGAGAAAGAAGGGCGCCCTCTCCGCGTGTACCGAAGGGTGCGTTTGCCAACATCTTACAATTGGGCTCCGTTTGGATGTCTGCAAAGAATTGGGTCTGTGGAAGCGAAGGCCCAATTTCAAAACTGACTTGCATTGGAAGTCGTATGCAGTCCCAATTTGGGCTTTTGGATGAAACCTTGAAATTGCTTGTCAGAATCTAGTGAATGAACCTCCAAATTCCAGTTCATGAATTGGTGGTTTTCTTCTTTTGAGGCTAACTAATTGGTGGTTTTCAAAGTTAGAATAACTTATAATTTTATGAATATTACTTGTACTTGGGAAGTAAATATGAATCATGAAGCAACGCCGGGTGCTGCCAGTAGCTAGGACTTTTGATCTCCTTTTTACGGAGAGTTAAATGCATCAGTGGTCTATCAAGTTAGTACACATGTGCACTTTGGTCTACCAACTCAAAAAATTACCAAGCATGTCACCAAGTTTGGAAAGTCCTCTCCGTTAGTCATTCTATCACGAAGGCCATTAAAGACACTGATATGGCACCATTAGGGAGGACGTGAGGCAGTTGATGCATAAAACCTTGCGATTACTTTATATGGACTCATTTGAAAAACAACATGCTCTAAAATTTGGCTTCCCTCTCATCCCAAGTCCCCACTCCTAGCTAAGAACCCCAATCCTAAATTCGCAACCCCCAACCCCAATTTCTCCTTGGCATGGTCGGCGAGACGCAGTTCCAGGAGGAGATTTTCCAGCGAGGTGAGCCCGATTTGTGGTCGGAGGAGGGACACAAGATGTTTTCCCATATAAGGGATATGGAGGCTTTGATGCACAGTACCATGGGCGTGACCCGGTGGGACGATGGAAGGTGCGCGTCCTCCGGTTTCTCGGGCCTCACTCGTTACTACCATGGAGGAACAGTGTCGTGCCATGCGTGGCAGGTATTGTGTGGATGTGATGTACCCCGTTGATTTATTTGTCACCTTCAAATTGAGTAAGAATGTTTTCTTCTCGAGTCATGTGTGAATTCCGTGTTGGCAGCCAGGAAGGTGGTGCTTCATTGTCGGTTGTCATGCAATTATTCTATTTGTGCATTTCATAATTAATCTGAATTTTCCTCTAGTCATCTGGACAACTCATTTCTACTTGATTAATATATTGGGGTCGTTGGACTAAAACCATGATTGGGGTCAACCGGACAAGTTTTTAAGCTGATTTTCCTAGCTAAAGACCACTTTAATTGCAATTCAATTGTTTTTGGGATACTTTAGTCATCCTTATATTACATGGTTTCCATCTTCTAAGGGGGGAGGGGGAGGGGGAGAGAACTAACCGTAAATTGCACCATTTCAAGTTCGGAGAATTGATGCACTAGTCAATTATCTCAAAAGTTCAAACTGATGGAAAGGTTGAATGCAATTAAATTTCAACAATTCCCTCACGTCTAGACTATTTTAGTAGTTAGCCTGGGTTCGGTGCAGGCCGCAAAATCATTTTTTTTTCTTTTTTTAATACTACCTAAGCATGGTCTTGAACTTAAAACATTTTGGCTCTGATACCATATAAAATGGATGCGCTATCCAACTAAATCAAAAGTCCAAACGAATGGAAATGTGCTAGCCAGCATATTTATATTCAACATTTTCCCTCACGTCTAGACTATTTTGGGTTTGGTTCAGATCGCAGAGTCATTTTTTTGTACTGCGTGAGCAGGGCTTGATCTTGAAACCTCTTGGCTTTGATACCATATTAGCTGATGCACTAACCATCTTAACCATAAGTCCAAACTGATGGAAATGGCAATGTAATATATTTATACTTCAACACTGAGCATAACCGGTAGAGAAGCTAGTGATAATAGTGCATATGACATATGCCCACTAGGCCAAAAGCTGGATTCCTGCGTGTATAAGACTCACGATGGCACCAAGATACAAAGAAGAATTGTGGCATATGCCTTTGCTGCTAAATTTCATGGTTAAGGAAAATTCCTTTTGACCTGAGTGGTAGTGGAAATATAGATTCTTTCTCTCACAATTCACATGTTGCCATTTGTCTATGCGACCGTGTCGTTCCGACAGATTTTGCTAATGAAGTCACAGATTCCTCCCTTTTGCACAAAGAAAATCTCTGAACGAAGCCTAATTGACAAGATTGAGTGCCAAATACTCTCTATCTGAACGCCCCTTTTTCCTTCATTCACTGATTTGTCAGATGCCAGGAAGTATTAAATGCTCACGAGATGACAGACATTGAAAAATCAATTTCAGTGAGCACGCGTGCTCCAGACACCTTGCATTCAGCCCATATTCCCTAAGCACCACGAAGCAATCACATCCCACTGCTTTCGCAAAGGTGGGCAAAGAAGATAGGCAAGGAATCCAGTGATTTCAACCGGGGAATAACTTAGCCGGAGAGGGAAAAACAAACAGACTTTCGGCCACTACTCCCCAGCTATAAATATACCATCGCCCGCATGCTCCCAATTCCTTGCACTCATCAGGTTCCTTGTGTTTTTTCATGCATATGGTTGTTCTTCTCTTGGCAATTGCAAAGCCAAGAGCACAACGCAACACCCCCCCTCTGCCACGAAAACCGCCATGGACGCAAGCCAGCTCCAGGCCATCTCCAAGGCCGCTCTTCTCGGCCTGGTCCTCTTCTCCATGGTGACCTGGGTGCCGCACGGGTTTTCCTACCTCAAGAGCTTCCTCTTCGTGTCGCTCCCTTCCGCTGCTTCGGCGATCGTCACGCCCAAGTGCCTCTTCGTCTTCTCCAACATCATCGTCCTCTTCCTCGCCACGGAGTCCAAACTCTCGCACAACGGCGCTCGATCCCCTAGCAACGAGGATGGCGACATAGATGTCGTCGTACGCGAGCTTGCGGTTTTCGCGCCATCGATCAAACAGAACCATGTTGCTGAAGAGATTATCAAAGAAGAGCTGGGAGTTAACGTAGCAGCTGTGCGCATGAGCACGCAGCAGCTAGATCAATGCGAAATGGAGGATGCATCATCGACTGCTTTGGGCGTGAAGGAGATGCAGCAAAATTTCTCACTGGTTAAAAATGATGGTGATGGTTTGAGAATGCATGTCGAAGATGAAGTGCTGCTTGAAGAGGTGACGGAGGAAGAAGACCGTGAAGAGGAGCCGACGGAGCTGCCTACTGACGAGCTGAACAGGAGAGTTGAAGACTTCATCGCCAGGTTCAACATGGAGAGGCAGCTCGAGGCAAGGATGATCGTGTGCTGCTGCTGACGAGAGTAGCGTATGTTTGTGTTTGCATAATTAATAAGGTCTTTTTTCTCCATCAATTATTAAGGTTGCCGAAGCTGGTTAATGCACCTTATCAAGTGTACTAAAAATGCATGAAATAATTAACATGCTTTTGGTGTAATTATAAGATGTGTTACCTTTTTTTCTGAAACACAGGTACCTAAACGTGTTAGTGTTTTTTATCTTCACTCAGATTGGTATGTATATAGTCCACATTGAAATATTTACAACAGCCTTGCAAAAAAAAAAATATTTACAACATCTTATAATTGTGAACAGAGAAAATATTTCTTTTTATCGTTCTTACGCCATGGTTTGTTATGCATGTGGGGTCTACATAGGCCAGCACATCTTTCTCGTTATGTTGTCTGGCTGAGGCGGGTGTCCAAAACCGTTTCCATTGATAGGTGGCAGGAGTGGCGTATTCCATTATCCATGGGAGACCGAGAAGTCCGGGGCAATCATGCACCACCAAAAGATATAGTTGTGCACGAAGAAGGGGCAATGTCAAAATTTAGTTTCTTGCCTCTTCTAACAATATGTTTGGGAGCATAGAAAATATTTCTTTTTTTACAAACATGGATGTTCCAAATGATACAAATAATTAAAGCGGACCTCAGTAACAACACATATGACAAATCATCAAGGATGCACATGTCCAAGCACACACCAACACAAAAGTTAGAAAAAGAAACAGGAAGAACAAACATACATGCATAGGTGTCCTCTTCCAAACAAAACACCATAAAGAAATATATCTCACTTCCTAGCTTGCCTAATTATATGGTTTACCTTCATGGTTCATACCTAAGAGTTCTATCACAAATTCACAAGTCCCAAGAAGTGTGGATCTATGAGAGGTCATATTTTGTAGGAATAAAAAAACAGAAACAAACTTGAATGGATATATAAATATATGAATTTATAATAAGCACAATTGTATGTCTCAGTTGATACGTTCTTTCTAAGAGGTATATCTATCTCAATTGATTGGTATTTTTTAAATCTCCCTCGATGCATGCAACTTCTTCTTAGTGAATAGTGCAAGTTGCATATTTCTCCTAACTAAAGTTGCAATTTTCCAGATCGACTGAGACTTACGAAAACTCAGCCACATTTCTAATTTGTTCGCTCTAAATGTGCTCGATTTAAAGGTACCGGTTTTCTTGTGCTAAATTAATAGATCATTACTCCCTCCGTCTTAAAATATATTGTGTATTAGTTACTCTATTGATGTGTAAGTTATGTGAAATTTATTGAGTTCATAGATTCATGTCCCAAAGTACTTATTTATCGCTATAATCTAGTATCACAAATATTTCATATTAATATAGTGTAATTGTTGGTTAATGGCTTGTCCTAACAAAACCTAATACGCAACGTATTTTGAGGTGGAAAGAGTATGGATTGGAAGAGAATATACAACGGTAGCTAGCACCGTAAACGCTAGAACAACGAAGGTTCCCTCATGTCTACACGTCGCCAACACAGTGACACCTATGAACTTAACATATCATGTGATGTCTCCGTCATAGTAACCCTTACAAGAATATTTGGTAGGAAGTGGCGGAACTATGGCTCTATCTTTTTTGCGATACCTAACTTTAACCGTATGATTTGATATGGAATCCGAGTACATGGAGCTCCCCGATCCATGAAACATGTGAACCATGTAGAAGGTTTTCTTCGCTTGCAAGAGTTTGTGGTTTTTGTTTATGGGAGAATAAAGAAGGCATCGCAAAGAGAAATCATTCCATCCACGTCCATGACTTCTTTCCCACATAGTTTTCAAATGCATAAAGATATATGCTCTTTGCCCTATAGTATTAAAGGCTTCTAGAATTTTTCGATATTCATGGTCAAAGAATCAGTCTTACTTTTCCAGGGAATCATAAAGACAAAATATGATTGTAGGAAAGTACGATTTGGTTGTACTTGAATAAGGAGTAAGTATTAAACCAAGCAGCCAATTCGGTAGCTTTGTATCAAATCTCTCTTTCTATTTTAATACAGAAGACACCTATCTTGCATGTTCATGAAGAAAAAACCAATCAGCCAATCAAGATGATCCTTTCCGGAGCCGTCTCTGTAAGTGACCAAATAGGGGAATCTTAGCGTGGCACACAATACACACTTCCTCTACACGTTATGTTCAACACGCGTCCCAGTAACCAATCAAGACAAGGAGTTTGGGTACGGTAAAAAAACATATAGGATGAGCAGCTCGAACTAATAACCTCCCAACTATATTTGTGTAAAACCGGTAAATCCTAGTTATTGAGTAAATTCTAATGTTTCGCCAGTGAAAGCTGAAGAGATCAGTTTTTTACCAACGTGTATAAGCAACTCAGCATCCACAACTACATAACATAATAATTCACCAAACATCCACGGCTATCTCAACACCCAGCTTTAGCGAATGCCCAATAACGATCGATGGCAGGGCAGAGCAGGATAAAAAGGCAAAATCCATATCACTGAACACATCCATCAACATGTTTCTATTCTCATATACACAGCCAAAGATATGTGACACGTCGGTGGCGCAGTAACGCATAATAATAATACAATTCCTGCAAACACCAAACACAACTCGACAGCTCTCGCCCCGACCAAAACCAGTCCAAGACCTATAATTGTTCTTTTTTTCCCGCCAGCACAAGCTTCAAAGAAGCTGAAATGGAACAGCAGCATAGATAACAAAAAAGAGCACTGCTACGACAACACCTTGAAATAAACCGACGCGACGGCACGCGTCTCAGTCTTGACCAAACAGGAACCCTTACAAAACAGTCCAGAATGAATGCAAGACGATGCAAGTGTGAAACAAAAAAAAGGAAGCAAATAGACTACGAGCTCAGGAGGAACATGTCCAACATAGTGAACTTGGACGCCTTGAGCACTACAAAATAATCCTGTGACAATGCATGTGAGCCCCATTTTGCATAATGGGTCCAGAGGCCTTGCAAAGACTGACAATATGACCAAAGTTCGATGCATGCAATGAATGCAAGGGAAAGCAACAGCACCCAGACCGAAAGCATGCAGGCGACACCGAGGGACCATCGGCGTGGCAGGCGACAATAGAAGCTCATCTCACCTCCAATAGGAAATGAAGGTTCTGGATTCCTTTAGAAAAGTTAGCAGGCGGCCAACTTAACCCTCTTTTCCGCAGAAGTGAAAAAGGCTGGGTTGACACATGTAGTGATGCATGAGTTAGTGAGGACCTCCGACTCTGCTGTGAGGATTGTGTTGACTTCTCCAAAGAGCAGGTCTAGACATGATGCAACCGAAGACCTGGACTCGACACGTGGATGGATGCATGTGCAGACTCGAGACCAATGACACGTCAACCCGAAACCGCGCGGCTGATTGCAATCCTTGCCCAGTCAGCTGATTCTTTGACCAATGGATCATCGGATGATAAGCACTCATCCAAAAATTGCTTGCTTGAGGTGGATTGATTTATCAAAGGACCAGCATGGACACCTAATGTGTCTGCCAGATCCCCCAGCACACCTATTGCAGTCTTCATCACAGAATCATCCCTGAAACAACAAGAGAAACTTAGAAATTATTGTGCAAAACGGTGAGTCGTGTTGCACTGAAATATTGGTCCAGTATTGCAATAATACTTCACTATTGATGCTTGTGGTTACTAAACGTGAGGCTGGTCATCGTATGGGTGTGGCATTGGTTGTCTGAGCGGCTTAAGGGGAGAGACTCTATTCTGGCAATAGTGTAATGGGCATATAGGTGTACCGACATATTATCCTAACTGGATTTGGCCCTAATTGGAACGCAAACGACATACATGCCATGGAAAATTAAAAAAGGCCAAGCTTGGCCATACATAGCAATAAATCCAAACTAATATCTGAAGCACATTAATAAATGAAGCCCCAAAATTAGTGGCAGATCATATTAAAGTTCACCAACACAGAAAATTTCCAAGGGTTAGCTCCAGACATACTGCCTAAATCACCACAAATTTATCCAGCTCCTTTCAAGGTTCTGACATATTGTTAGAACTGTAGTTCTGTAACAGACAATATGGATTTAAGAAAATATTGCTTATCATAAGAAAAACTTGCATTCTATATGACTCACTTAACAAAACTCTTTAGGATACAATTGATTGGGTTTAATTTGCTATAATTGACAATTTTCTGGTGCTTTGGATCTTGTATATTTTTTTAAGCTACAGCTACACATTTGCCTACCATACAAGGAACAGGTCTAGTTATTGGTATATATGTGTTCACATGACCAGTTTATGGATTTGAACATCCAGAAAGCAGAAAATGCAGATCATGTAAATTAAGTTAGCGTTGAAGGAAATGGGAGGTGTTCTTGACAACTTACATATCCTTGCCATTATGAAGAGCGTCAAGGAACTGAAGAATGTGTGGAGCATACGGCATCAGTAATTGTGTCTTAGGGGAACTCTTGAATCCTTGAAGAATACCAGAGTAGGCCTCCAAGATGCCATTCCTTAACTGATTGGTGTAGTCGAGCATTTCATCATCAGTTGCAGTTGCATGCGCTGACAAATCTGCTGCACTTTGTAGCATGGGCATGGCATAGATCAAATACTTCTCAAAGTTCTCCCCAATTGCCAATGCAATATCACCAAAGCAAGAGAATATAGGTGGTTTTACAGATCTGTGCAACTGATTGCTGGATAGATCCTTCAGTAGCTGGGTCATGATGCCGTCACAGTAGGGCAAAATTTTGTCCTCCAGTGCCCTGCACAGGTCACCTACAACACCCACCGTAATGGCACATACCTGATACTCTTCAAAGTTCTGAAGTCCCATTTCCAAATACTGATAGAACTGTGCCATGTACTTGCGAAGTTCGAACCGGCTGCATATGCCAATGCACCAATAGCAAGCATAGCCTCCTCATGCACAGTGGCATTTCGACAAGCAAAAACTCTCAGAAACAGATCCATCATCTGATCCGCATATTGTAAGAAGGCAAATTTTGTTGATTCCATCCCTCCCAACTTCTGGATAATGACCTGCAAACAACCACAAAGAAGGCCCTGCAGATCGCTCCGCTTCTCCTTCTCATCAGTTGACAACTTTCCTGCTTCAAGTGTCTGGTGGAGTTCCATCATAATCACAGGTACCAGCTGCATAACAATAGGAGCTGTCTCCTCAGTGGAGCACCTGACAACTTCATTTAGAGTCTCATAAGCAGCAGTCGAAGCCTGGACTCTCCAGCATCCTCTCTGTGACTGGTCACAAGAAGGGCCTGAACAATATCTTGAAAGAAAGGGGATAATGGCGACGCTGATCCAGCATCCACATAGCCTTGAGCAAGAAAATAGAGTGCCCCACACGCCTTTTCAGCCACATTTGGGACATCCTTCATGCTTTGAAGCAGCACAGTAAGTATTTGCTGGCAGTTCTCAGCTGTAATGACAGGAGCTGTTTCAAGTGCAGAACCATGAAGAAACTCGAATATTCTTCCGAGGGTCCAAGCAGTTGTGTCCTTCACATGGTTATTTGGGTCTTTTACCAACGCAGACAGCATAAAATTCAAGGCGACATTAACTAGAGGAGTCAGTTTATCAGCTGATGGACCCTCCAAAATGGATCCGAAAGCATATGTTGCAGCCTCTCTATTCCTCCATTCAGGTTTCGTTATGTTCTCCTCGACAAAAGGCATCACAAGAGGAACAACATCATCCCCAACAGTCCTTGCCACCAAGCCTAAACAAGTACCGCCAGCCATTGCAAGATTCCAAGCACCTTCATCCAAGTCTTGGTCGTCCTCCTGCTTGAGGAGAGTTTCCAGCAGCATCGGCACTAAGGCAGGAAGAGCTTGCTTGATAAAATAGTAGCAAGGAACATCAGAATCAGCTGTAAACTCACTACTGTACTCATCCAATATGTCGATTTCCTCATCACATATAGAACTCCAGAATTCAATTGCCTGAAGTGCAACTGACTCCTCATCTCCCCTTACAGCCTTTGCAGTAATATTAAATATGTCCTGCATGTATGTGGCCAGCTTATCGTAATAGCTAGATGAAATAGCCACCAAACACTCAAAGGCAGCCTGTCTTATCTTCTCTCTGGTGACTGTGTTGCTTCACAAACAACTCTCATAATATAGTCACGCTCCATGTCATTGGAGAAGTTGACCTGAGCAAAACCCAATGCATTGTACAATGCTCGTGTGGCTGCAAGCCTCACTTCGGAGTTCCCTTCAGAAGCATTCATACCCTGAACAACAGCGGTAAGTATCTTGTTGACCTGGTCTTGGTCAACAGCATCCGGATTAACTTCCTCACATAAATAGCCAAGTGTCTCCAGCGTCGCCTGCTTGACGTTGGGCTGGACCTGATGTATGTTGGAGAGCAATGATGCTATAAGCTCAGGCCATAGCTTCTGAGGGATCTCAATGCCAGCAATCTTGGCGATGACTTGAGAAGATGTAGATCTGGCACTTGCAACAGGAGATGAGAGAGTTTGCAGCAGCAATGCTTTAATTTGTGCCTTGACACCAGCATCAAGTGCCAGCCATCTCTGGAAAAGTTCATTCTTCCTGTGCTGCTCCTTTGCATCCAGTGCATTCTTGAGGATCAGACCAGCCAACCTGCGGCTCTCCTCAGGTTTTTCATTGTTGGCCAACTCACTTGAAAGGGAGAGCAAGAAACCTGGGAGATTTTGCTCCTGAAACTGCTTGAGGTTTTCTTCAGCATGCTTCCTAATCGAGCCATCAGCAGATTGTGCGCTCAAGAGTATTGAGTAACATCCAACGACATGTTGACTGTAAAGCACCAAAATAAGGGAGTCAGATATAGCTTTGTGTTACGAAAACAACATGCATGATCAAGATATAACTCCTCTCAAATGTAAACTTCACAAGACAAAGTAAAGTCCTCCTTTATGTAAAGCCAAACAATCTTGTACAATGTAAAGTTAGCGAGACGCGCAGTCAGTGTTAAAGCAGAGCACTAATCCTTCTACAATGAGGCAACCAGTGGTAACACAGAATTCTCTAAGAAGTTGAACTGCATGGACACATCTACATAACCAACTAAACAGAGGAAAGTCAACCTTGTTAGAACAGTGAACATCAATCGCACATTTCGAAAGAGCTAGACAAAATATCAGAATGATGCTGCACCAATTTTCCTTAGACCAGGGAGGATTAAAAAAAATCGACTGTAGTCCTATTCTAAACAAACTCATGTTTCTACATGGAATCAGGTCCATGATTAGTAATACCTAAAGCATCTGCTAACATGGAACTTTTGTACACACTGTTTCATTGATAAAAAATATTTCTTCTATCATCGAACTAGCTATCCGTTCCATTATCTAGATCGCTCGTGCGTATGGTACTACTGCACAAAAGCAGAGATAAATTTCCACTAGATGACCGTCAACACTGCACTAATATAGAGCAAAAGGAGACGTCAACCAATTGTACGGTTTACAATTTCAACGTGTCTACCAGATCCACATACGCATCAGATCCACCTTAAGATACGGAAAATCACAACAGATCTGCCCGGAAGTTCTACCTTCCGCGAGCTACCTACTTCCTGGCGAGAAGAGAAGAACAGAAACAAGGATAGAGAGGGGGAGCCAGGGGGCGGAGGTGGGCTTCCGCGTCTCTTACCTTCTCGCTGCCTACTGAGATGGGAAGGCAGTTGGCGACGAGGAGCGGAACGGAGCTGGCCGGCGCGGGAGCTTCAACGGAGACGGCTGCGGTGACGGAGGCGGAACGGAAGTTCGGCGATTGGCCGGAGGCGGCAGCTCTGCGGTTGGGCGACGGCGGGAGCTCCGCGATTCGGCGTGACGGCGGCGGACGAGAGGAGCGGAGGGGGAGAGGGGAGAGGAAATATGTGGGGAAAGAAAAGGGAAAAAAGGTTTTCTTTGGTGTGCTGGGAGCAAGTTGCGCCCGGCGAGGTGGGGATCGCGGCCGTCTGATCTGCGGCGGACGGCCGTGATGAGGGGGGGAGTTTGATTGGGTGGGATTAGTTTTTGCTTCTCTTGGCTGGTTTATTTGGGTTTGGACGCTACCTGGCAGTTGCTTTCCACGGATTTTAAAATAGAGAGTTGTGGCTTTTCACGAATCAGTTTGGCCGGTTAATTCTCAGAGGTCGTTTGATCGGGTTACTATTTGGGTTGCTTGGTACAACAAAATTGTAAGCTGATTAATATAGGTTCTTAAACATTTAGAATGTCTGGAAATAAGAATATTCAGTTTCATCGTTAACAAATTAGCAAGTAGGTTTGACCTTGCATGACTGCTAGGCGGCCCTGTTTGGATGGGTTTATTTTTGGCTTTTAGATTTTGGCTTATAAGTCACGAAAGTATCTAAATAGGTGCTTTAGCCTTTCCATCATGTAACAATGTCTAGTCTATACTACTATTAAAAGAGCAAACACCTTCGGGATACATTAAATTTGTGCCGTTCAATAACCCGATCAACGATCTAGATCGCTCCAATATTTGACAACTCAACACACCTTTTCAACTTCGTGGTAATTACATGAGTTGCCACCGCAAAAATAAAAACGATTCGTTCCTTCGTCGCGGCTCCTCACCGCCACCAACCGCGTCGACAGCCGAATCCCGTGTCGAACACTGCAGGATGGACTCGACGAAGAATAGCGTCTCGATGGCAACGCCGCCAGCGACAAGGTCATCCGGTAGGATAGCCGGGAGCGATGTGCTGCCGACGGCCACCGGGAGGGAGTCAAAGAAGGCATGCTAAGAGTCGGATCGCGCCCGTCCCATCATCCCCCGATTGGCCGTGTCGCCGTCCTCTCTCCGGTGACGGCCCGGCCCTCCTTCCTCCACCGCGGGTCGCACACTCGAGCTCTTCCTCTACGTGACGAGTACCACCGAGTAGAGAGGCTCGAGTCGTCGCTCACCGAAGTTGCCGCATCTCCGTAGCGGCCATCTGCCAAGTCTCGGTCACGCCCAAGTCGCCGTCTCGGCACCGCTTGCGGCTCACCCGCGCGACCTCGCCTAAATCGCATACAGGGACAGTTTCCGCCGTGTCGGAGGCCATACAGATCCAGAAGATGGTCGCCAACTGCTGCTCGACGTCTCACCGGCCGGCCGGAACCTCCAGCAAGCTAGAGGATTTGGGGATCGATTAGGTCGCTGTTTTTTCCCCTGCTTCACCGCATGTCGGTATGGCCTCTAGATCCAGCATGAGCAGAGCAGCGGCACCCCGGGCAGCTCGGCGAGTGTCCGCCGGTGGCCTGTGACCACGACGAGGACCACGGTGAAGGCGGGAGACGTGATGACATAACCACCTGCTTGCACACCGTTATGAGGTTCACATGAATGGAAGTATGCATGCGGCATGCCGATATCCAGCTTCTACGTTTCTACCTGCTGCTGTTGCCGCTTGTGATCTTGGTGATGCTTCTTAGGCCTGGTCGTCAGGGAATGGATTAACTGTTTTTTTACGGGTAATGGATGAACTGTAGCCCGTAGGTGCGTCTTGGTCATGAAGTAGGTGAGTTGCTGCTGCTGCATTTTTTTTTAGAGACAGATATTGTACTGACTGAGCTGATTTCAGAGAGAGACGGAAAGATTCATTCTCATTGGTAGAGAGATTACACTGTTGGGCTACTGATTACTGCTTCTGCTATGTTTTGCTGCTGCCAGTATTATTAGTTAATTATTGTCGTGTCAGTTTTGTACAGACATAATATATCTAAAACTACACCATACTAATGAGAACGTATCATTTATATTTATTTTATCCGGTTAATATTATGCCAGATATGAAATATTGGCACATATTGACTAAAAAAGCTCATGAGATACGCGACTGTGAAGATTTTGCGACGAGCAGTCCATGGCCCTGCACTCCTATGCTACTGCGCCGGCGTGATGCCTCTCTAGCTAACCGCAAGTGCTCCTCCTTCCTTGTCCGCAGGTGTAGCTTTGGCGAGCGCCACGTCAATCCCACAAGGGTAAGGGCATATTCCACAACAACAACAATGAGGATGGCGACAACCTTCATATCCGCTATGTGCGCGCTTCCTCTTCCCCTCTACACGCAGGTGATGATGCCCGAGGTGGTGCCACCGCTGAAGGTCGTGTTGAAAGATATGCGTGTGACATTGAGAATATGACATAATTTGTGCCGAGAATCTGCCCAAGGAGCACGCGTTCATCACCAAGCACCAATTCTGTTAGCTTCGCTGTGAGATTTGTGTGCTCCATGATGCTTACATAAGCATCGTTTTCTTTGGAATATAAATTTAGGACCGGCGCGAAAGTGTAAAAGAAGTAATCCGTGTAGACCCTGGTATGGTCTTTCTACTTATAAAAATTGTCCCTTTAATATAAACACGTGCGTTGCACGTACATGCCAACTAGTAGTAGTTAAAAGTAAAAAAGTCGAAGCCAAAAGCACCTATTTAACAATGTCTAGTAGTTAAAAGTAAAAAAGTCGAAGCCACAAGCACCTATTTAGATATTTTCGTGATTTATAAGCCAAAACCTAAAAGTCAAACTTAAATCTAACCAAACAGGACAAAAATAAGGATTTGTGTTCACTAGAACCCAAATAAGTGAACGACGGCTATATTGAGCAATCGAGCCAGCATTAAGATGGCAGATAAATGGTAACTGGTTGTGGAGAACACAACTTAGTACATATGGGTTGGAGCGAGCAATATATTCGCATCCTTGGATTTGTTTTGAAATATAATAAAAGTGGGAACCGTGATTTACTGGTAAGAGGCAGCAAAATAAGGAGGACATAACTCATTGATTGGTCGCTAATGTCCTATATGGGTGCGGATAATTTCGTTATGTGAGGTTGTATAATATGGGCGTCAAATGTGGGTTGCATTCGCTTATTAATTTAAATAATTTAAGGGCACAATTAAATTAGGACAATTATTTTGCTAAACCTATTTTCTTTGAGGAGTCATAACCCAAATCATGGTTGAATGTGATAGAAGAGGAGTGGTTGCTTGCATCGCACAAGTCGTTAGGATGTCAATCCAGTCACTAGTCTTGGGTGGAGACAAAGTGTTTATAATAGAGAAATTGAGGAAAAAAGACAACAGAGTGTTGATCGTTTTGCTTGACCAACAATTGTGATTCCTGTGAATGTTGAGAGAGTTTTATTTTTATTTTAAATATTTTTCCATGTTTTATTTTGATTTGTTTTTCTATTACCACTTTATTTTCATTATTCCCATTCTTCATGTTTTTTAGCACAGCTACTGGAAGAGGATGATACTGGAATATTTATTCTATTGAGAGTACTAGAAGAACAAAAGTGGATCAAATTTATGTCATCATGATACAACATTGGGCGGGAACATTTGAGTTCTATGCTACATTTTTTATAAATATTTACATTAATTGATTTTGATTAAATTCATAACGCAGCCTAAATAAACCAGAAGAAAGGAAATACGTACCGATCAGATTTTTTTTCTAAACCGCCAATCTCTAGCAGCTCTAATCGTTGGCCTTCTTGTAGACTTGGCCATGAAGAAGTAAGACCAGCCCGATATTACTCACCCGCACATCTGAATAAAGATGTGTGGTTCCTTAAATTGGTGCATGTTGATCATGCATGTCCCATGTAGAGAACGGATGCACATGTGCGTGAGCACATTGCGCTTCCAGGGACTATCAAGGGACAAGAACACTGCAATAAAACATCAAAGTTGTAGAAGAACAAAAATTAGGATGATGATGGTGGGGAAATATGAGATGAGGGGTTAAATGAGATACTTGGCTTGGAATTGATGGGGAAAACGTGCAATTGAGAGGGAATGTGATGAACAATATCGAAATGGCCACCAAAGAGGGGGATTTAATACAATATAACATGCTTTGTTGCATCCATATATAAGCCGCAGTGGTGGGTGTTTTCACAAGCGTGGGAACAGGAAAAAAAGGAGTGCAACGATGGGGTCGAACAAAAGAGGGAGGTGGCATGGGAAAATCTAAAGGGACGAAAGCCTATGATGTGATGCCGTCACATCCAAAGTCTATATTGTTACTCGTGTCGTAGTCGTTCTGAGCGCATTGTCACATCTGAAGACTTAGAGTATTACTCATGTGCATTGTCACGTCAATGATATGTGTCTATCTACTATTTTGTTGCAAGGCACATATGGCTGAGTACTAAGTCTAATATGATCCGCCATAAGCCAAAGTGATGGAACCGCCGCTACAAAGGTGTCTCAGTGTGCTAACAAATATGAAAATGTTATTTTGTATATCTTATAAGATCAATTAGTTAATGGAATATATTTATAAATCAATTCAAGATATTTATGCTAGATTCTTAAAACGTATGCATTTTATGTTTCGTTATGAAAAAATTAGTTCATCTATCCCAAATAAGATGTTCATGCAACTCATGAATATTGTGTCGATTATTTAAAATGTTCTGAATAATTTAAATTGTTTGGAATATGTTATACAATCCATGAAAACTGTTCATGTACTTAAGTAATAACATCATATAACTCGCTAAAATGTTTCAACCTTCTTCCTCAAACAGAATCGTGAATATTGTGTCAATTATTTAAAATGTTCTAAATAAATTTAACTGTATGGAATATGTTATACTATGACACTATCCATGAAAATTTTCCGTGTACCTAAGTAATAATATTACAAAACTTGTTAGAAATGTTGCAACCTTCTTCTTCCAACAAAAAATTTCATGCTGCAACAAATTATAAGTATACACTAACACAATTTTTTTAGCTCATTCTTTCTGAACTACGCCAAAAATAAGTATATATTAGTGAAATACATAAAAGCGTACACTGATACAAAGTTATAAGAAAAAGGTGTCAAATGGCATGTCAAAGGGAAGGGTAAGGGCAGGGTCTTACTTGTTGTCACGTGCTCTTATGGGCTTGACACGAGTCATCTTGATCCCAAAGACCAAGCATTGACATTTTTTAGCTAAAACATATGTTTAGTTCTAAAAAAGTTAGAACATTTTTTTCAACCACATAGTTCCAAATGCCATTTTCCTTGTAGAAAATGTTACTTTTAGGATCCCTTTGTATATACACCTTGCAACATGTGACTTACATAATTCGATGTGAAATAGCCAACAGGATGTGACCCCATGTAGTGATGGCCGTTGGACTCGGAAGAAAACATAATTCCATGTATTATTGCGCAGGAAGTCTTGTTTTTCATCAAGGTATAGTCTAGGCATAGGCCTATTTTTTTAGATAAAAAGTATTTATTAATATCGCGGAGATACAAAATACACCCAGCCTCTGCAACAACGTAAAAACCAAATGGTGTTACGGATGCACACAGCCGAAAAAAAAAGAAGAAGCTAGAAAACAAAAAAAGTCCCGCTACGGAGTTACGGTCCTTGCAGCAGCAGCAGAACCACCACCAAGACAACACTGGATGTCCAAGTTCTCCAAAAGCAACGCCTTCAAGAAGGAAACAATGCACAAGCACCGTCGTTACCCGATCGAAGATCCTGGGTTTTCACCCTGGAGATGGTCCCCGCTCTCAAAACAATGTCTTCAACAAGGCCATAGCCAGACACAACCAATTAAGGTCAGACCTTGGATTTTCACCCTGAAAGGTAAGACTTTGAGCTTCACCTGTGTTGTCGCCCCCACTTACATACCGCTTCTACGATTCCTGAAAATCCAAGCAAGGTCCTTATCGGCGTCAGGCTCCAATCACCATTACTAGTCCTCCAATCTCTGCTTCAGGCATTGGCCTATAGCTCCATCACTAATAATATTCTGCATCGTCTTGGTAACTAACTAACATGTTGGTCATTTTGTCCTTTTATTTGGTGTATATGCATTGTTCATGGGTTTTTGTGTTCCGGTCAAATTTTGCTTTCGTTCCCTTATTTGTATCGGATACTACGTATATACTTTTATATTTGTTTTTTCCTTTCACCAAAAACATGAACCTCAACCAAATACAACAACACTCACTTATGTGGGATCTGGTTGTTTTTGCTCTACTTTCACTCATCTCGAGGAGATGCTAGTTAGGTTGAGCATTAGCGGGTAGATGCAAGGAGAGAGGGTGGGAGGGACGGTTAAGGGGTGATCTAGGGTAGCGGGGCAGTGTATCAAATGATGGATGGGATACAGGAGAACATATCGAATGTTCTAAACTCTAAGATGTGGAGTACTCCCATGCGAATTGGTCTATCCAAAAGTTTAAATAAATTACATAAAAAGACCACAACAGTTGTACTACACGAATAAATTACCATCACGAAAAATTGTAAATTCAAACTTAATATGTAGCTCGAGGAGCAAAAATGCAGACAGATTTTTCTTCTTTGCTTATAGATTTGTATTTTGAAATTTGATTCCAATTTTTTTTTTTGAGTTGTGTAACTGTGAGTAAGGTTTGTAGATCTAGAAGCGCTCCACGTCTCCGGGAGCACGAGCACCCCGATACGTTTTCTAGGACGGATACGAAGCTAAATTGGACGAGGCCACGAGGGCACGAGGCACACCGGCGACAGACCATGCTCGCGCGCACCGCCGCAGGTACTCGACGCCGGCCGTCGCTCGCTCGCCTGCGATTCAGTTTTCACTACTACACATCACATCGACACATACATCCATCTGATCGTCTCCATTATATTACAGAACGTACGCAGATCAATTAACTAGCTAATTAAGCCAGCGTAGCAGTGCAAACTCTAATAATCACCCCACCCCACAGATCAAAACCATGCACCGAGAAATCAAAGTGCCACTGCCACGGCAGCTGCCCTGCTCATGCTGCCTAGCTGTTCGATCAACTCATCAAGCATAGCTGCTAGCCTGCTACTACGTACGTACGTACTCTCATGCTCCATGGCCACGCTACGCGCGCCGGACGTCAATACGGGGAGGTCGACGACGGCGCGGAGCCCGGGAGCCGGGACCCGGTGGCGAGGAAGCGGACGAGCCGGAACCCCGTCGCGAGCGCGGCCAGCGCCAGGAACGCGAACGCCGCGAACCCGAGCCCCACGGCGATGTCGGCCTGCAGGCACGCCGTGCTGCTGATGCCGTTCCCTCCGCCGCACGCCGCCGCTTCCCGCGCCGCCGCCGCCGCCGCGGCCAGTGCCATGTACCCGAAACCCTGCACACGATCCAGTTAACATACATCTCCAAGATGAATTAACACCACCTAATTTAGCTGGGAAGTTGATAAAAAATCACCTGGTCGTGGCCGAAGTCGAACCAGAGCTGCATGGCTTCGGGGAGCAGCGTGGCGGCCTTGGCCACCTCCCACGCCGCCGCGGCGACCTCGAACGCCGAGTACACCGCCACGATCGCGTTCGCCGCCAGCAGGAACCTGAACGGCGCCAGTCGCAGCGCGGCGCCGTCAGTCGCCGCGAACACCGCCGCCGCCAGGCTGAAGCACAGCGCGGCAGCCCGCAGCAGCAGCAGGAGCGCGCCCATGCGCCCCGCCGCCTTCCTCCGACCCGCCGCCGCCTGCTCTCCGTTACGCAGCGGCGACGACATCGATCTTACACGAGTCGACCCCGGCGCGGCGCGGCCAGCCAGGCAGACCTCAGCTCATCCGACGGCGACTGGGTGAGCGCTGTCCTGAGCAAGGCGGGGCACGTAGCCAACCTCCGGCTATATAGATGCTCTGGGTTCACGGGAGAGGCGAGGCTCCTTTCGGTGCCGACGTGGCGGAGCGTGGGGCCCGGACGGCAGCCTCGGATGAGAAAGCTTGGCCGATTGATCGAGCAAGCTGCCATGGCCATGGCCAGGTGTGGCGAGCGGGGTTAGGTGTGGACATGTGAGTGAATTAATGGCGCCATCAATGTGGACTGCTTCAAGCCTGTGATAGTACCGCCAGCTTCCACTCCAGCACCGCCACAATTTTTTTCTTCAATTTTCAGAGGAAACCAACTGTTTGCTCCGAAATTCGTACTAATAAAGATCCTGTGACACTTGCAGCTGCAAACCTCTCATTTGTCGGTAGTATAGCGGATTTGAAGTTGTGGTTCGATTTGTGTAAACGTTCAAGGTTTTCAATAGACTTTTTCCTTGGCCGAAATGGATGCCATTACAGGTGCGTAAATATCGGGACTGTTTTAGGAGTACATAGGATCTGAAAAATGAATGAATAGGAAAAAGTATAGGATTGGAGTCGCATGCCCAGTTGAATCTTATAGGATTAGCAAAACACATGAATCTGAAATATAGAGTGGTTGATGGCACAAGAAAAATACTCCCTCCGATCCATATTAGTGGGCATAGCTTTGTCTAAATTCATATGTATCTAGTTAAGTATTTAGACTAGATACATGTGTATCTAGACAAAGTTGTGCCCCTTAATATGGATCGGAGGGAGTAAGTAAATTGTAAAAAGGGGTTGTTGTATGCCAAATTTCAGAGCGAGCATACGTACGGGGCTGCATTTTTTTTTTTTGCAATTTTTCCCCACGTATATTCAAACGAAACCACATACAGCGTACATAGTAGAAGAACAAGTACAAAAACGAAGAGGAAAAGGACCAGAGATCGAAGATCACGCCCTCGCCGGCGTCGGAGTCGAAGGCGACCAGCCGCCACCTCGCCGCAGTCAGGGATAGCATTTTCCCTATAGAAGACGCTGCCGTGCCCCTCCGCCGCGCCGCGCCGGAGTTGTTGACGATGAACGACCGGGGCAGCGCCCCCCGGACCCAACCATTCCTCCTTGCCGCAGCCGCCGTCGATGCCGCCGCCGGGAGAGGACGCGGAACTCGATCCGTCCGCGGCCAGATCCACCGCTCCCAGATCTGGCCTAGAGCGGAGCCTGGGAAATCCGCCGATTTCCGGGCTCCAAGAAGACGCGCGCGAGACGGTGAGGCTCCAAGGAGCGCCGCCGCCGGAGGGGAACCGCGCCGTCGACAAAAACCGCACCAGCAGCGCCGCCGCCTCCGAAGCACCGCCGGCCGGACACCACACGAACGCTACCCTATGTACACGCCGTGAGACGGGCTTCCCCCATCCTCCCGCTGCCGGAGCAGCCGACGGAGGGGGAGGAACCCACGCCTCACCGGCGGCGAAGGTGGATCGACGGTGGACTTTCAAAAAACGCCTCTCTGCCCTGTAGCACGAGAGGAAAAGGAAGGGGACTGCTGTGGCTTGCAAAGTCCTCTCTTACGTACGTACGGGGCTGCATGCAGAGTCGTCAATGCGTGAGAAGGACGTCGCACGGCGGCTTACACCGAAGAGCGTAGAGATGGATGATGGGCCATGACGACGTGACAGACAGTGTAATTAAAGCCTAATCTACACGCCACCCATGCTCTGCCCGTAAGATCGTGGTACGTACGTCGTGTGATCGGAGTCGTGATCCCCGTGAGCTAAAGCAGCTGTGCGTCGTGGCGTAACCCCAGTGGAGTACTGTACGTAGTTTGAACTGACGAGGAAGGAGTGTGAACGACCAACTCAGATGCGGTGTGGACTCGGCGAAAACCCATCGAGACGCCGAGCCCAAAACAACAAAAGTTGTAAGCTTGGATTAGATTGGTTGGCCCACTGCTCTGACGGCCCGCTTGACCGCGACTATGGCCCAGCTATATATAAACGCGTGGAGAAACTAGCGCGTACGGCCGCCGCGACTAGCGTGCTACCGAACCAACAAAGAAAATGGAATCAGACCGGTACCGTAGGTGAGCCAGCTATTCCTGTGCCATGTGCCAAAGGAGATGGTAGTTTTGTGAAACATCAAATGGCAGAGAAAGTATCCCACTAGAGGTCATCTCGCGCAGCCTCTTTAGGATTGTATCTTCGTGTCACTCTCAATTCGAGATCAAAAGGCTGAGAAACCTGGTGACAAAAAAATCCGCTATCTAAGAGGCCGTTTGGCAACATCATTTCGAGATGGAATCATAAGATTAATTGAAATTACATATCCAATGGGTTTGGTTGTCATGGAAGTGGAAGCATCATTTTAATTGGAATTCCAGCAGATTTCTATGATGTGTTAACTCAGTTATTGCCCCTAACCCTGTTATTTCACTTCTGTCAAATGATTTCTTTTTTATAAAGGGTATTTTATTACTTAAGAGTTTTAACCATTACACCCGGCTTCTCCATAGTTAGGATGCTCACAGCCATACTACGTTCTCAAACTGAAAGAAAAAAAGGGCAAAGTACAAGAACACATTTGTAAAACGCCTACGACTAACGACTAAGGAGGTCCAATCCGTAGATCAAGCAAGCTCTAACAAAACAAAAACACTACAAGGATAGAAATTTGCCATGCATTACATTGCACCGATACGTATATATTAGTATATTTTATTTGCCGTTTCCAAAGTTATGACGCTTTATTTTGATCTGTCGTTGCCACCATAAGGAAGAGTGGGTGGTCGTCATCGTTGTTACCTCCATCGAGTAAGGATGGAGGACAATACGTGTGAAGAACATAGTGAAACGGAATTTCAGTGTAACGTCTGTGCTTAAAGGGTTGAAGCACGGCATTTCAAAAAAAAATTGAAACAGTGTAAACTGAGCCTTGAGACTACTACCAGAGGGATTGTTGTATCTTTTTTTACGAGTTCGGTTCAGATATTGTTTAGGTTCATGTTGTTTGATTTTCCTTGTGATATATCAATTTATGCAACTCCAAAACGGTTCAAAAGCTATATATGGTTCTACTGTTCTAAATTCCCAATTTTCCCTTTTTCTTTGCACAAGATGGTGTATATTCTAATAATATTTTGTGTCACCATACTTCGCGCCATCGTGGTGTAGTAATGTGTACAACCAAAGGGCATCCCATCTACCGTAGTACTCCCTCCGTTACTGAATGTAAGGTGTATAGTTTTTTGAGAAAAATTCCAAGATATGGGGTTTATTGTGATTTATGAACGATTTTACCCATCCAAAAATGAGTTCCAATCTCGAACGGAGGGTTTTTACAGATTGTTTTCATTTTGTGGCTATTAAGGACTCATCTCTTCCGAATTTTTTCAGAAACAAATGAATCCACCGTATGCCAAATACCATGTCTTAATATTAGTGCAGAAAACTATAAGCCTCACATTCACGAATAGAGGGAGTATTACGTCTTAATAGGTACAGACATTCCATGTTGTGCGTAATCCACATACCCACTAATTCACGTTATCCTGATTAGATAGCAGCTTCCTGATCCTAACATCTTACAACAGTTGGTAATTTGGTGTGTCTGTACGTGTATACGCCTCTGCGAATTTGGTAGCGCTAGAAGGAAAATCAGAGTTTCAGAGCCTGTTCCATGTCTTCTCTGTCATCCTTCCTGTTGCCCTCGGCTTGCCCCTTGTCCATGGGAGGATCCTTGCTTAGGCCAGAGCCTGCATCTTCTGTCTCACAGCCCGGCCTCTCTGTCAGGAACTGTTCCCAGAACTTGTCATTCACCACGACAGGGGGAGCTGCAGGAGCAAATTCGGTGGCATCCCTTCGCAGCGGCGTCGCGTCTGCCGTACCGGCATCAGCTGATGTCTTCTGATTACCACCCACGCTGGCTTCGGCAGGTTTTCGCTTCCCTCGTCAGCGGTGGTGCTCACACCTGCATTGGAGACTTGGTCTCTGTCGACATCCATTGAGCATGATGCGAGAGTAAGACTCAGATGGCACGGGAAGAGCTCTTCCTCGTTCGCAGCCGGCGGCGTAAAGCACGAGTCCTTGGAGCCGGGGCAGATGGAAGTCCCGGTATCAGAGAGTTCCATCGTCTGTGGCGCCAGCGGAAGGCATTCTGTCCCCATACTTGGATGCTTGCCATGAGGGCTACCGTTATCTTCGTGCGAGCTTTGCGTGCTGAGGCTGATGAGATTACTCTCTGCCATCGCGGGACAAAGCCCCAACTTGAGCTTGTCGGAGAAGTGCTGGTTCAAAAGGTTGCCCATATCTTGCTTGGACGTGGTGGTGCTATGGTCCTCACAAAAGCTACTAGTTTCCGTGGCCTCGGTGGCGGCGTGATCTAAGCCAGATAACCTTCTCTTCTTGTGGAAAACATCTGTGAAGATTGGGGATGCCTCTGCCATCTTAACAAGCTTATTGACAAAGTGAGGGTTCTTGCTAGCCTGCTGCAGGAAGGCAATCATCTTACCCTGCCGCTGCTCCATGTCGAGCACTCGTTGCTCAACATCTTCAATCTGGAACAATGTTCCGACTGCTGCTGCTGCTGCTTGAATTTCCATACTTCAGCCTGGAGGTTTGCTTTCTCCCGTGCAAGCCGGTCAATCTCATCTTCAAAGAATGCACGCTCATTATCAGGCAGCGCACCGGGCTGATGGCTGTGGCTGTGGATTGGCTTTCGCCTGTAGATATTCTTCAGCAGCTGCTTCTGCCCCTTGACAAAGTACTCGTTAGCGAATTCCCATCGCTCAGGGTCTACTTTACGGAATCCCTGCAACATTGACCATTTTTAAAAGGGGCCTGTCAGTTTAAAGAAAATAAACAAGTATTCCATGCTTTGGAACCTAATCAATAAGCATAATTTAGCAGAAATCTCCATCACAACTTGCAAGGCAGCAAAATCAACTACTCCCTGGTTACTGAAACCCCGAAATAATATTTGACAATGAGTTAAACCAACGCATGCTACAACGAGTTGCAGACAAAGAAGATGATGCCTTAAGATGAAACGGTTTAAAGTGCACATTACGGCTACCTTTTTCAGATAAGAAATGAGAATATTGTCGGCAAAAGATGATGAGGGTTCATTTCCTATATTTTGCTTGTGTTAGAAAAGACCATTTTCCGGTACAAACTTTTGTAGGTCAGTCCAGTAGACCAGAAAGGATAGTTCAGATAGCCAGCGTTCTTCAACAACCAAAATAACACCACATCCAGGAACTCAAAGGTCACCCAGAAGAAACATAGTTGCCTCTAATAAATTGAGAAATAAGTTCGAACCAACTACTGTAACTCGTGTTTTCAAAACAAAAAAAACTACTGTAAATCGTCCTTAACCTCGGGAGTCTCTGTTTCACAACATTTATCCATGGAGTGGATCAGGAGTGTGGTTAGTGCAATGTTTTCACTCTCTAGCCCTACATTAAAGCTTTGAAAGGGTAAAGTTGTTGTAGGATTTTAATTTAGAAGGGGTTTGCGTGGCCAGTTTTCATTAACTTTCTCTCTGATTAAGTTGCATGCATGGTGGGCTGGATGATGAACAGAGGGAGTAACAGCGATTAAACAGAAATCTAAATCAAATGCAGATCATACTGAACTGTAACTGAGCTCGCTATCTATGCAAAACTACAGGAACTCGATTGGCACTATTGAACAGATCCATGGCTTTTTCGCACACGAAGAACAGACTCTTATCCTATCTAGATCCCTAAGCTGATGTATAAATGCATTGACAAAATGGGGAATAGTTCTTCCACTTTTAAGCAAACAACTTTGTGACCTCATTGATCAATCCGGCTATAAGAACTCCTTGTTTGGTACTCCCTCCGTTCCATAATTCTTGTCATTGTTTTAGTTCCATAATTTGAACTAAAACGACGACAAGAATTATGGAAAGGAGGTAGTACCAAACAGCAGGTACACTTACCAGTACCAGGGAGGTCCACCCTCCAAATTTCTGATGTTGAAACATGATTACAGGTGAGTCATCCAAAATTCCAATAAAAAACACGATGCCTTTTTAATTAAGTAAAGCATAACAATCGAACTTTTTCTTTGACAGCATTAGTTGAATCTTGACTCAATCTTTAGACAACTAAAATGAACAGTTAAAATTTCAGTACTGAACAAACATTTTGGAATCATTATATTAGGTTTATTTGGGTATATAATGAAGCTAAAACATTTTATGCCAGACGTACGTACTCCATTGCACAATAAAACATCCACTCATGGACAGACTCAACACCTATGACATCCTCTCAAGGAAAAATTTCAATATCACTGATGGCTATGACTTCATTCTGTCCTCTTGGCACCCGGGAAACCTGCGATCACCTCTTTTTTAGCAGTCGTTTCAGTCAACTCTGCTGGAAATCAATGTCCAAATGGGCTCGGGCTCTACTCATCGACACAATAGCTTCAGCAAGAACGACCTCTGCCAACCCCTTCTTCATGGACATCCTTATAGTAGCCACTTGGTGTATCTGGAAACAGCGAAATGCTAAGATTTTTGACAACATCTCCCCCAATGTTGCCTCCTGGTTCAGATCCATTAACCATGAATGCAGTTTCCTAATGCTTTGGCAGTGTAGCTATCCTCTCTTTCCTAGTTTGTAGCCCCTTGTACAGTTCCCTGTAAAGCCCCTGCTTGATTTGTACATTCTGTTTTCCCTTTTCAATAAAAATTCACTGTACCGGTAAAAAAATCCACGTCTTTATCTACATTTTTCATGCCCCATATTTCAGACAGGTTCAAATTATAAACAAGAAACATAATCTCACTACCAGTAGAAGTGTAGAACCAAGCTCAACCCAAAACGTGAGGATTGATCATGAATCTAACACCTCATCTCAACAACCATGAGAAGTTTGAGAACACAATTAGGACCATTGTCAATGCAATCTTTTTTTGGCGGGTAATTGTCAATGCAATCTGGGCCCTAACCACAAATTCCAGTTAGCACACATCTGTTTGTTTCAAGAATGCAGTGACTCACATAGCGTCCCAGCCCCACCACCACAAAAAAGGACAGACCAGTGGTAGAAGCTCCCACACTAGGTGGGGTCAGGGGAAGGATTATACGAGTCAAGCCTTACCCTGCAAAGTGCAATGCGGAGAGGCCGAGTCAAACACAGACCTCTTGGCACAAGTGGGGTACTTCGCCACTGCGCTAGGCCTGTCCTTCAACGCACAAGTGGGGTACCCCACCACCACACAGAAGTATGAAAATGATAACACCACCTTTTTTTTTTGCATCAAACTGCAACCAACGCCCAACTAAGAAAATCGGAATCCTAAATTAATTGCAATTCATCAAACAACGCAGAAAGTTCAGCATCTGCAGCCCTCAAGATTAAAATTTGATGGCAAATTGTCCACTAAATTTGACAAAAACCCGGGTCAACTTCACCTAATGAATTCCCCGCACACGCACAAATCTGGCGCCTGAAGATTACGAGAAATTGACCGAGATCGCTCGGCACGCACCAAGATTAAGGAAGAGGGGACACGTTTACGTACGTAGGTGTTGAGCTGGCGGATGAAGCTGGAGAAATTGCTGTGCTTGAAGTAGGTGGGCAGCAGCCGCGCGGCGAACTCCGGCGAGTTCCAGACCACGAAGCTCGCGTCCGAGGCATCGCTCCATGACACCACCGCGTCCGTCGACGGGTCGTCCACCATCTCGTACGTCTTGAGCAGGAACGGCGCGGTCCGCCGCCTCCGCCTCCTCCTCCGGCACCGCCGCGGGCTCCGGCCTCACCCAGGGGCGGACCCAAGTAGAAGCTTGTGGGGGCCTTGGCCCCCACTAAAAAATTGAAACTTCAATTGAATTTGTTCATTTTTAGAAGAAAAATATTCAAATCATGTGAGGTTATACAAGAAATGCCCCCACTCACCTGGTTTGCCCCCTCTCAAAATCTTGCCTGGGTCCGCCCCTGGCCTCACCTGAGACTTCCATGCGATGCGACGGGGAGTACCAGTACCGGGTTGGTGGGAGAGAAGCACAGAGAAGGCCGGGAAAGGGGTGTTGCTCGCAGTGGGTGGATTGCGGTTTGGTTTGGTTTTGGCAGCTGGAGCTGACTTGAGATGAGTGTTGAGTACTTGAGTCTGATAATATCCTCTCTAGCTTACAGAGGAACTGTACAACGTGACAAAGAAAAAGAACGTCTGGCCAGTTTCAGTTGATCATTGACGTTCTCGAAAAAAAAAATGATCATCGACAGGTCTAATAATAATTTGCTGTTTGGCACATATACCGATGGCACCCGACCCTCCTCCCCGCCCCCGCGACCCGTCCCCATACCTGCCGCCGGGTCCAGAACTCCACCGGACCCGCGACCGCCGGGTATGTGGGACCTGGCGGGTACCCGCCAAGATGCATAGACGGCAGCGGGATCTGGGGCGTCGGCAGCGGTGAGGGCTCAGACGAGCCTCGCCGTCGGGGCCGTCGCCGGAGCCCCCCTCGTCGACCTAGAGCGGCCGACCTCCATGGAGAAGGTGTGGCGAAGGGATTGAGCGGCGGCGGCGCAGGAGAAGGTGCGGGTGGCACAGGGAGGTGCGGCGGTGCAGGAGAAGGTGCAGCGACGCACGACGGCACGAGAGAGGAAGAGGAGAGATAGACGCGTGCGGCGTGCCACGGGAGGAGAGAGGGAGGTTGTCAGGTTGATCACCGATTGGGATTTGTGGGGAAGGTGAGGACAAAATGAGGTGTAGAGTTTGCCATTAGACAATGACATGTGAGGTCTAGGTGTAATAGTCGGGTCTACGGGTTCGGGTTTAGCACCCCCATACCCACCTCTGGTAGACCTGATGAGTATGTTTTTTACCGCTAAGCAGACCCACGGGTTTTTCATAACAAAACCCTCCCTGTTTGATGCGGGTACCCATCGGGTTAGCGGGTATCGGTACCCATTGTCATCCAGAGCATAGACCCGGGGCCAATCGGGTCGGGTTACCCGACGGGCTCGGGTGTCGATCTCGTTCACGACCGACGTGGGTCGGGTTGTGGGCGAGTTAGGGCATGTGTCTAGTTTAGGTTGAATGGTCAAACATGATCCGATTCTCGGGCTTATACACGGCGAACTAGAAGGTCGGTCTTATAAGCACTGTCCCTTGAAGGGTGAGGATGGTAAGTAATGAAAATCATCGTTCATGTCATCGTTCATGCCAAAATAGAGACGGACATTTATCACCTAAAGTGATCGTGGAAGCGTCGTGGACGGGCAAATGAGCATCCTCGCTAGCCAAGCACGGAGAGTTCCAATACCCACAAGGTCAGGCATAGACGTTCTTCTTCTGTTTTTTAATTGTTGTTCATGTGTTCTTCGGAGCCGTCTTCTGGTTTGGTTCGCTATTAGTCGAGGGTCTTTGTTGTCTATGAATGTGATATGATGCTGCTGTGTTTGATTTGGCTTTGATCGGAGTCGTTCTATGATAGAACTAGAGTGTCTTGGAGGATGAGCATGTTAATTAATCAAACCGTATTATGTCAATCGGGCATTGTTCATGCCAAAATATAGCCAACCTCTGTCACCTGAGGAGATCGTGGTAGCGTCGGCGGACGGGCAAATGGGCATCCTCTCTGAGAGTTCCAACGCGGTGTTCAAACACGAAGCTAGGGAGGCGAATTGGGAAGCTCACGACCTGGCGAAAGGTTGCATGCATCTAGGAGTAGGACGCCATGTGTGGTTTATGTTTGTAAATGTACCACCTACCATCCAGTAATAAAGTCCAGTGTTAACTCAAAAAAAAAAAAAAGCCTAAAGTGTTTTAAGGAGCGAAGCAAATTACGAGGTGAACTAGAAGGCAAGCCATCTTTCATCTCCAAATCAGAGTCATCCATCTATCACTTAAGACGATCCTGGAAGTCTAATCATTGGGCGAGAGATCCCTCACAAGGCCAGCCACGGACCTAGAGCGTTTAAACGTCTTCCCTTAACGAATGAACTAGAATCGTTTGTCGTTTGTACCTGTACTCAAAACAAGGACATACGCGTAGGATACAAGGACACAAATACGTGGTTGCTAGGTACTTCGTCAATGTTTTACCAGCGTGTAAGGTCCAAGTACAAGAAATTGTTGGTTAGGCAGATGGAAGGTACAGAGCCAAACAACATTCCCATTCATCTTTGACAATCAGGAGGTGCCGCCACAGACAGACACACTAATCCCTAAGTAGTTGATAACTATCACAGAGAGGGCAGTAAGAAATACCAAAGCAAACTAACAAGTTGCAGTACCAAACAGAAGCAACACAAAGAACAATATATCCAACCATAATCTTCTTTATGTGGAATGAAGAATCCAGACCACAACTTCGAAAACTGATAATAAACATCACCAGGTTACCAAAGTACCGAGCAAAAACGACATCCATACTGGAATACATGTCCATGAGGTGCAATAATCTAGAGGCGAGCACGGTTGCAAACATAGATGAACAGCGATGACAAATCTAAGAGGCCTTGTCGGCCTTGGCAGCAGAGGCGGCAGCCTGGCCTCTGAGACGACCAGTCCTCCTGGCAGCGATGAGACCAACCTTCTGGCCGGGTGGTGCATCACGGCGGACGGTAGAGGCGTGACCAATGTGCTGGTGGTTACCTCCTCCGTGGGGATGCTCAACAGGGTTCATGGCCACACCACGCACCTTAGGCCAGCAGTTCCTCTTCACGCGGTACTTGTGGTACGCATTACCAGCCTTCAACATAGGCTTCTCAGTCCTGCCTCCACCAGCAACCTGACCAATCATGGCACGGCAGCTGCTTGGGACAATCTTCTTAGCACCTGATGGGAGCTTGATCCTGCACGAACAGAACATGAGTTAGTTCGTCTATTCATACTATCAAGCTTACATATACAGCTGAGAAATTGATCAAAGTCAAGACATTCAAACAACATTATCAAACATGGAATCGAGTATGCACACATACACAATTATCTTTTCCAATACCATGTAGCATATAAATTAAGATAATAGATAACATAATTGCTAGCTCAAATATTTAAACACTATAGATCTTTACCCCGAAAGCAGGATAACAGAACAATTGAGCACACAGTTTCTGGCTAAGGTATACAAACAACTCATGTTATATGGTCTGCTCTAGCATAATAGGATTCCAAACATATTATGCATGTGTTTAAGATAATAAAATATATAACATAACATCTAAATGGCATATCAAGAATCAACTATAGAACGCATATATACACAATTGTCTTGAATGAAATACAATACGTCTAATATACACATACACAATCATTCTTATCTGTGTTCAATCACAGAAAATCTAAACCACGCCTATATGAACAAGTAAACGTATATATGGATACAGATCCCATTAACTAAGAACACAATAAGATCATCATTTCCTACCGCGAATCACATCTCAGCACACAATACAATAGTTACAGGCACTACCACGTCAGATCTGATTTTATCCATGACAACAGTTGTAGAGGGAGATGTGAAAAATGGATGCAGTACCTTGATGTGCCGTTGTCCGGGTTGTGGCTGATGACGATGGCGTAGTCCCCGGAGGCCCTGGCGAAGACACCACGGTCGCCGACGTGGTGCTCGACGTTGCAGATGACGCCTCCCTCGGGCACGGAGCGGAGCGGGAGGACGTTGCCGACGGAGAGCGTGGCGCGGCGTCCGCAGTAGACGAACTGGCCGGTGTACATGCCCTCGGCGGCGACGAAGAGCTCCTTCTGGTGCTTGTACCTGAAGGGGTGGCGGAAGGTGACCTTGGCGAGCGGCGCGCCGCGCCCCGGGTCGTGGATGACGTCGGTGACGACGCCCTTGAGGTACCCGTTGCGCTCGCCGAAGTCGAGCGAGCGGAACCTGGCCGGCCCCTTGCGGTGGTGGGTGTGGGACTTGAAGATGGAGCCCGCGCCCTTACGCTGAGCGCGGATCACGCGACCCATCTCGGCGGCGGAGGCGGAGTGGCGGCGGCGGGAGCAGGGGAATGGGAGCTGGGTGCGGCTAGGGTTTGTGGAGGGAGAAGGGGGGCGATTATATATAGCAATAGGCAGTGGGATTGCGGACTGATGACCCTAACGTGGACGGTCAGGATGGGGCAGAGGTGAGTTTGCACCGTCAGATTTGTGCTACTGAAAGAAACTGCCTGGTGGGCCCGAGGTGCGAGAGACTGAGGAAGTGAGGACTGGAGTGGGCTGTGATGGACCGGTTTTTAGGTCCGGTTAGACAACGAAATGGGCTTTGTTTTTGTTTTTCTCATACGAAGCATACCTCCTAGTTCCGCTTTCATTCTATTTTTCCATTCTTCTTAAAAAAACTCACTTTTTCCATAGGGAGCATTCTCAGGTTCGGCTGTAAAAAAAAACGAAGCCACGGTCTGCTTTAACACGTCCAGAAAGAAACATAAGAAAATGAAACATCGCAGGGGGCCTCCCTGTGATCCGATGCATAGCTCTTCGTGTCTCTTCCACAAGACTGGCGACTAGTCTTTCCACATCCTCTCCGGCGGTGTGACCGACGGAAAGTACAACCCTGAACATGTTTGGATCCCACTTACCCCTTATCTCTACACCTTTTGTTTGGACAATCACCTGGTGAGCTTGTTCAACCCCTAATTCTCGTAGTACTGCCTAGGGCTTAGGGGTGGAGAAGCACGACACTCTGCTTTAGACCTCGTCGCCGTATGTGCCTCCGGGTGTGCCCCAAAGCGGCGGATGAACACTCGGCGGCATCCAGGGATGGGCCGGGCTATAAGATTGCAGATATTTGGTAAGATGTGGCGTGATCCTGATCACCAGGACTTTGATGATTTTCATAGTTGAATAAGATGATGAAATTAATCATGCTGGAAGAAACTCATTGATTAACGCTAGTGAGGAGACGAACGAAAATATCTTCAGTCAGGCGGCTTTGTTCTCAAAGATGAGATCTGCATAGACTCTAAGACCGCTGAGGAAGAGAAAGCTAGAGCTCCACAAGATGAGGAAGATGTCTAATACAAGAGAACTAGAAATATCTTGAGGAGTAGAAGAATTATAATATTTCACTCACTATGGAACTGATGGAAGCGACCGTGAGCCGAGTTGTAGACGCTTTTATTTGTAGGATAGGATCTGAACTCAGGGTGCAAGCGGGACGCACCGCGGGAGTCCGCGCGTACGCCGCATGCGCCGCTATGCGTACACGGTATGCCGCAAATTAGCCGCGTATGTGCCGCGATTCTTTGCGGCGCCGCACGCGCCGCGTACGCCTCTACCGATCGTTAGGCTAGCTAGCTCGCGTCGCGTCTGATCGGTAGGCTAGCTCGCTCAGATCTTGACGCTGGACTGAAATTGTGGCGAACAGTGGGTTGGCTGATGTTAGGCTAGCTCGCGTATGATCTTGACGCTATATACAAACAGTGGCGATACAGACTTAAATCTATACACTGAAACTGTACTCAAAATTTATAGACTGGATGTGTACTGAAGAGAAGGAGATCTGGATATGGACTGAAATTTATAGACTGGAACTGTACTGAAGCGAGACTGAAAATTGACAGTAACTAGACTGAAATTTTCATTGAATTTTGATAGTAACTTGACAGTAAGTTGACTGAAATGAAAACTGTAGCAAACAGGAAAACTTAAGCAAACTGGATAGATAATCTGGTTGGTAGCAGCAGCCAACATGGCAACAAAATAACACTCAGTTCTTCACTACTCAAATTGACACCTAACTTGTTCATTACAGGAAATGCAAACCGAAAATTAAATCAAACACATAGAACATGTTCAGGATCATTTCTTGGCCTTCTTTTGCCTCTTTCCTGATGCATTAGCATCTGAAAGTGGATAAGAAATTTTATTAGCCACAAGAAAATATTATATGAGCCAAAGGAAAAAACTTAAGTGAATAAATACTACGGTAATCTGAAATCTTGCCCTCACCCACTTGCATCTGAGATGCCTGTTAAACAAAGAGTTATAATAAGTACAAGTTGGAACAAAGGAATTTCAGTAAGCTATTATTACTAACATTTCGATGCGTTTAACAAAAGCAGAGAACCCACAGATGAGTACTAGTTACAGTGCACTGTACCATCCAATCCATGGAATTTCAATTACAGAACATAAGATAAAACTATTTACCAAAGTTGTACTAATTACAGTGCACTGAATCAGATACACTTTACTCGCAGATATGCACTTGAGATACCAGGGAACAAACAACAAAATACCAGTTTTTAACCATGTCCTGGGCTTTTACAATCGTAGCACTCTTTGAACAACTAAATAGAGACAAAGAAAATGTACGCAGCCTTTTGTACTAACTTCAGCTGTAGATACCTTCCGAATAACAAGGATGCAATCAGAAACAACCAGCAGCATACTACAACAAAAACCATATGAAACTTCAAGCTAGCTAGAGATACTACACTATCATGATCAACAATCAGAAAAGGAAACAATCTAAGATCACAGCGGATGCTAACTGATCTTTCTTTTCAGAAAAGGAAACAATCTAAGTTCCGGGAAGATGCTTATATCTAAACTTCAGTTGTTACTTGACATGTAACCGCTTGAACCAAGAGAGTAGAGTATACTGGGAGTTTGATCAATCTGAGTAGCACTGCAGTACGCAGCAACCAAAATGCATGTCAAAATGTCACAAAATACCAAACTAATTAGCCCAAAAACACTGTTACTAGCTGGTTGCATGCCGTTGAAGGGAATCAATTTCTGCTTACAAATGGTACAATCGCTGCTGCCACTGAGATCACTACTAGGCAGACATGCACCAAATGAGCCAAATTAGGCAGCAGAATCAGCATCGGCAGAAGGGATTGATTCCTCCTTATCAGATTACTGCCCGGACGGACGGACCTTCTGAACTCGTCAGGCTCCACTAATTTTACAGGAATCAATCAAGGCGAAGAACCGAAATCATACCTTTTTGCTCTCTTTAGACTTCTTGCACTTCCCGCCGCCAGCTCCTGTGGGCATCTTGGGATCATCGCCTCCCTCCGTGCCCATCTGTACTTCGCCGCCATCGATTTCTTGGTCGTCAACCCTCCCCACGCCGTCTGTGACATGCTGTGGTTCCCAGCCATCGAACCCTATCTTGCTTGCCGCCGTGGCCGGCCTAGCCTGCGGCTACCCGTCGCCGGCCTTGGGGGCTGTTGAATGGAGGCAAAAAATCGAGGGAGAGGGAGGGGCCCCGGAGCCAGAGCCGGAAGGGCGGCCATGGCGGCTACGGTGGCGGAGCCGAAGGAGAAGACCGTGACCGTGTTGGACTATTGGTCGCTCGATCTAGTCGCTGCGATGCGGCGCTATGCGGCAACCGCGGGCCGGCCCGAATACGCCGCTTCTTTTGTCACAGTTCCGTGGACGCCCGCATGTAAAATTAAATGGGCCCAAATTTGCGGCGCCGCGGACGGGCCACTCCCACTTGCACCCTGAATCTGAACATCTATAGTATAGTCTTACATAAGATTATGAGCTTAGATTGTAGTAAGTTTAGTCTTTCTAGCCGTGGTTAAGTTAGTTCAGGTTAATTCCGAGTTATCTGAGACTCCTTCGACCGAGGTGGATCTTGAAGTCTTCGTACACTTGCGCCATGTAATCATCAATATGTGCCACATTGTTGTGCCACTTTAGGATGTAATATTTGTGGAACAATGATTCAGGAGTGCTATATCACGTATGCTATGTCACCACACTGAATTCCCACAAAATAATTTTAATTTTCCATAACAACATCTTTGACAACAAGATGTTAAAACTTCCTTCATCGACCCTCTACAGTTCTAGATGAGATTATTTGCTTAAATCTTTTAGTTTTATCAGCTCCTTCTAGTCTTACTATACACCGCAAAATCAATCTGAAGGCATCCTTTAGGATTAGATGTACCTACATCACCAAGCTGAGTTTTAACTTCGTTAGTACTAGAACTAGAATTTTCCCCCCTATATTTATAGTAACTTTTTTGTCTTCATTTTCATATTAGCCACATGAGTGAAACTATAGTCCCCATCTGAACCATTTCCTCCCAATCGAGATACATGATAATATTGTTGGGAACCCTCAAGTGTAAGGGATGATGCATAGATGAGCTAGTATTTCCCTCGGTAGAGAACCAAGACTTATTGAATCAATAGGAATATCGTGTCCTCAACTAAGTTAATGGTACCTGCACACAGAGCACAAAACCATCTTGTCCCCAATGTTCGGGAAGCTTGTCAAACTCCCGATCTCACTAGTTTCAAGAATTAAACATTTAGTGTGGATGGAATTGATGAAATACAATAAAAGTAAAAATGGATCAAGGAGCAAGTGAAGGTGAAAAACAAGTAAATTAGGTTGTAAAAAATGTGAAGAAGATATATGTCGATAAAGATAAAAACATGGTGGGCAAATAAATTACATGCAATTGATAGAATTGTACTAGCAACTAATTATGACAGGATGTTCATAGCAATATATCATATAGGCATTACGTCAAAGATAGACGGTTACGGAACCGCGTCTATAACTAATACTCCGCCTCAAGACTATTTCTTTGATTGCATCTCTAAGTATTATGTTAAAAATAGAGTATGCTGGCAACGTTATGCTATTCATCAACCTAGTCAAGTCGGAAAGCATGGCGCTGCAGGCCATCCTCTCTGCCTTTGGACAAATTTCGGGTCTTTGCACAAGTTTTGCAAGTCTGTTGCCTCCCCAATCCGCCGCTGCGAGGACAATATCATCTAAGATGTGCTCTCTGACTTTGCCGGCGATCGAGGTGTGCTCTTTCCCCCTGCAAGTACCTGGGCCTTCCCCTCAACACTCCATGCCACGTCGCGTTTACTTCCAGCCGCTGATGGACAAGATAGCCATCTGGCTTGCCGGATGGAAGGGGAACTGCTACTCTGTCAAGCGGGCAGACTAACGCTGATTGACTCAGTTCTCACCTAAGTGGATTACCAAGCGCATTGACAATTCCATGCAAGTGACCAATATTATGTGGGAACCAACCAATTTAATCATCGACAGTGAGTCTTTTAGGTTGACAGAGTAGATGACACTGAGTGCGTACATATCAAACGCGAAAGCGATAGAATCTATTTAATTTTTGGTTATCTCTACTATATAATATGGCTTGAGGAGGTGTTGGTACGTCATGGAATTACCCGTGGAGTTGATACAAATTACGCAACATGCCACCTATAAGTGAAAAAAAAAACGGTTCGGTATTCATATCGATATTTCCGTCGTTATTTTTCCCCGACTTTACCCCCTGAGTAAGAAGATATTACAAGCCTTTGCCACCGCCGAGTGAACGTTGCCTGTTCGGTGCTCCCATGGAAAAAAAGAAAATCCCCAACCATGTTCATCCCTGAGCTTCGACCTCGCCCCCGTCCTCCTGACCTCCTCCACCAGCCGGACCGCCTCCTCGCCTGGAAGTTCTCCTCCTCCACGACGCCGCGCCCTTGCCGACCCGCTCCCCGTCGTCATATTCCTCCCCTACCTCGTCGCCTCCTCCTCCTCCACCTTCGCCACCCAAACCGTAGCCCTATTCCTCCCCGAGCGGATGGGGGAGATCCTCGCCGTCGTCGCGTGCCTTGGCGGCGCCCAGTACGACCGCGTCCTGGCGTGCCTCCGCCCGTGCGCGCTTCCGCCCGGTCGATCCGGCGCCAGCCATCGGCATCGTCCTCTCGGCGTTCCGCCACGCGATGGCGGCGTAGCCGGTGGTGGAGTGGGAGCTCAAGTCCGCCGCGCAGGAGCAGATGCAGTACACGCTCACCGAAGCCTGGCGCGTGGTGAAGGGGTGGACCTGTAGGTGGAGAGAGGTATGAGCAGATGGCCGGGACGGCGCCTGTGGTGGTGATAGATACGGGAGGAGCAGGGTTGGGGGCGGCTCCAATGGTGTAGGGGATGAGCCGATGAGGTGCTGCTGCGTTTTAGGCTAGGAGGGGTGAGCTACTGGTGCGATTTTGGTAATGTAATGGATGAATTGCTGATACGTTTCTGTCAGAAAGGAGATGAACCGCTGCTGTTGCCTTTTTTGCAGAGAGGGATTATACTGAGCTGGCTAGCTTAGCTGATTGGAGAAGAGTGCATTCAGTTATTATTTTGCACATGCCTCATGCGGAAGCACCAAATCCTTGCCTGCGAGAGCTAATCTATCATTTGGAGCGACAGTGCATATAGCAGCAAGCCGACCACCAGTGAGTACCTTCTAGCCCTTCTCTGAGTTGTGAGTTTGTGGAGAATTTAGATACAGTTTACATGAAGCACTGGATATGTATTTAGAAGGGCTAGCTAAGACATAGATTTTGGACCTTCTGTGAGTTGTGAGTTGCGATTGTTACCATGAGAGCATCTACAACCAGATGGTCGGCCTCTCCTCCAGCCCCATGAGATGGATCGGCGAGCCGCAGGTAACCGTCCATTATTGATCTCAATCAAACTGTGCTTCTGTACGTTCTTGCTATAGGTGTAGTATTTGATATTTCAGCTATATGCAGTTTTCATGGTAGAAATTTTTATGCGAAAAACATTGTTTCGAGTAAATCCAAAAGACAGAAAAATATTACCTGTAGACCTCACAAAGAGCACATGGTTTCTGTCCTCTTCTGAATATTTTTTGACCTGTAGACCTCTTCTGAATATTTGAACTTGAATGACCTAGAAAACTTCAGTTAACTGGTGGACTGGGGAAAAGTCCTAACTCGGTTTGTCTCTAGTAAATTCACAACTCCGCCCCGTGCTCTCTCCCCTAGGGTTCCTCCCGAGCCGCCGCCGCCGCCAGAACCTCCCGCCGCCGCCCACCTCCCCTTCCCACCACTCCCCTACCCTATTCCCCTTCCTCCCGGGTCGCCCCCGCTCGGGCGGCTCCGGAGGCTCCCCACACCCTAGCCAAAGCACTCAAACTCGAGCTTTCCGGCCGCTGCCGCCGCCGTCCTCGGCGGCGGTGGCGGCGCCCTGCCCGTCTGTGAGGCGGAGGGCTGTAGGCGGATCCGGCGAGGCTGAGACGCTCGTCTCGGTCGCCGGTCGCGCAGTTCGGAGATGCGCTCGGCGGCGGGGCCCTAGGAGCGGCGGGCGACGACGGCGAGGTCGAGCAGGCAAGGTGGAGGGGCGGTCGGCACAAGGCACTCCGGCGGCGGCGCTCTGGCACCGAGCGTGAGCGGCACTTCTGGGCCCGCTTGGGCCCGATCTGGGCTCAGCGGGCCCGCTCAGCCAGGTCGTGGTTCTAGCTCTGCTGCTGCTCGGCAGAGCTAGACCGGCGCATGCTCGGCGGCGCTGGGTGGTGCTGCTGCCTCGCGGGATTGGTGGACCGAGGTGGTGTGGCGTGTGCAGCATCGCGCTGTTGCAGTTGTGCACGCCGACGTGAGTGGTGGTGGTTGGAGACGATTGGCGCCGGTGCAGTTTTGCCGGCGGTTGCATCCTCCTGTCGGGTGGTTCGGCAAGCGAGATGTTGCTGCGGGCGTTGCCCGTTGTGCGGTTGATGTGGTGGATCCTGGAGGGAGCGGATTGGCGCCGCTGCGGTTGTTGCATCCTCGGTCGGGAGATGAATGGCCCGCAGGCGTTGCATCCTCGAGGAGACGAATGGCGCCTAGTATTTGGTTGCATCCTTCCGACGGGAGAAGAATGGCGCCGCAGCGGAGGTTGCATCCTCCGTCCAGTGGGGACCGTGGATGGTTGGGCGGAAGCACGTTGAGCTTGCCGGAGAGGCGCGTTTGGCCGTGGAGGCAGGGATAGTGGTTTTGCAGGTGAGACTGATCAGGCTCCTGGGTTTGGGTTCTGCAGGCGAGACTGCCGGCGAAAGCCGTGCTCCGGCTATGGCCGGAGCCGTCGATGGCGGCGCCTATGGGCGTCGCTCCCTTGTTGGAGGCATCGATGTAGTAGCTCTCACTTTGCCTTTCCCGACGTGCTCCGGGGGAAACCCTTGATCTAGTCTTCTAGATCGGACGATGGCGGCGCCGTCGGCGTCGTGTTCCCTCTTGGGGGCATCGTTTTAGAGTTGGAGCCGGCCAGTGGGACTCGTGACTAGCTAGGTTGTGTGTGTTGTATGGTTTTTGGGTCCGGTTTCCCTTATAAACTGGACCAACCTTCTATCTATACAGTGAATTTAGCAGTTCTCCTGCTAACATTCAAAAAAAAACTGGTGGACTGGGTGCTTTCAAGATCGTGCAAGATCCTTTAGTTTGAAAAACTAATACATCCCTTTCCTACTATAAATAATTATATTTCATACTTTTCAATTGGCCTTTGTTTTTGTTTTGAAAATTATCAACTGGCTAATCTGGTGGAGGATAGCAGTACTGACTAACATGAACGAGGCGAGGCGTAACGGGGCGGCTCTCGGACCTAACAGTTTCACGCAACCGTGTACATCGAGGATATGAGCAAAGATAAATTGTTGGGTTTTTGCTTTTCTTGCATATGATGTTAAGTTTTAGCTTTTTATCATACTATATTTTAATCAAAATATGCTTTTTTCTATAAACGTGAATTTGCATGTGTATTACGTATACATTTCTGATCCGAGAAAACTTAGATACCCGTAGCAACGCACGGGTATTCAACTAGTTATAATAGGGAGACTTTCTTGGAGAGGGACCAATGCATGCATGCATGCAGAGAATCTTTCCTAATCCGAAAATTTAAAATAAATTATCTCTTAAACCGTTAATTCAATTAAAGATCCGTTTTCACCGTTGGGTTTGTCCCGACGATTACTTTAAAACAAGATCTCATCTTAGTATGTTTTGACGAATTTTGTTTCATCACCAGTTGCCAGGCTATAATACTATAATTATCATATTCATAGTTAACAGTTACCACCCAAATAATACACAGTTACCCGATAACTTTTACACATTTTTTTGTCATAACACTGATCTACATGTGGAGAGAGTGAGTATTATGATAACTCGAAACATGTAAAATAAGACATTACCATTAGGAAAGTCTTATATCGGTAAGGAGTGAAGTTCTAAGAACATGTCAACCATTTGATTTTTGCATGACAACCAACTTCATTATACCTGGTGACCAAGTGTCTATAATCTGGTAACTAGGGTCGAAAAAAATAAGTTTGTCAAAACATATCAACATGGGATTTAGTTTCGAAGATCTCGTCACGACAAAGCTAACCGTGAAAACGGATCTTAATTTTGAGTTACGGTTTAAGAGATAAAATATTTTAAAGTTTGAAAATCAAAAGGAATCTACGTGACTGCATGCATACATGCATGCCTCATTACCATATTCTATCTGTGCCCATGGAAGTTTAATTTAGGGCACGTGCCCTTACTAGCACAGTCCTTTAACTTTTTATTCGTTGATGATTAATATTAGGGCTGTATTTGCACAACAAGTATACAATATGCACACGTTGTCAACTCATTACTACACCCACTGTAACTTGCAATGCACATTTCACCACAGAAATGGGTAAATATCATGTCATCGTTCAGCTTATGATCATGAAGTTTCTACAAATATCCTTGCCAAATAATACACTAAAACCCGATTGAAAGTGCATGTGTTGCCCCATGTGTGGTTTTGGTAATTAATGACAATCCTTATGGACTAATGTTTGTAGTGAGTTATTCTTGTAGGTTTGTCCATTGGTATCGCTTGAACTTCATGTGTTGGATTCAAGGTTGTATGCCATCAAGATCATTGATTATGATGGACATATTTGATATGATCAAGAAGATGAAAAGATACAAGGTTGATCAAGACTAAGTGCAAAGAGTGGTTTCAAGTTGATCAACACACAAAGCTAAATGATATACCATGTGGGATCATGTAATCCAATGGTATGGTGATACCCACAAGTATAGGGGATCGTTGAAATCTTCAATGTGTAAGTATAGTATCGATCCCACGAGGAGTAGAAGGTATAAGTATTTATCCTCTCAAATAAGAGTGTCACTTCTCTTATTATCTATGCACTAGAAAAACTAAAATGATTAAATGATGCAAGTGTTTTTGGGTTTTGGCGTAGAGTTTGCAATAAAGTAAAAAGCTGAAAATAAAATATGACAAGTGAAAGCTCTCAAAGAGAGAAAGCCCAATCCTCTATGCAGCGAGAGGACAAACTCAAGTGTGTGTTTCTTATAAGTGGAGAACGTTCCCAAGGGCTACCTAGACTTCATGGCATAAATATTTCTAGAACAACAAGGTAAGCATTTTGTCAAGTTTTAATCTTCTTTTGGACGGAGCCATAATTAGGGAAAGCTAAATAAATAAACTAAACCCCCTTATGATGGTTCTTATGGCCAAGTAAATGACTGCACAAGAGTTATTAAGACATAGAGTCCCACCATAGCCTTAAACTCTAAGGTCCCGATACTAATACCCTCATAATGCAACTTCATGACTCGGTCTCAGGTTTACATGTCCTCCCAAGTCTCCCTCACTCCATTACACTACGGTGTTCTCCTATGAGCCCATATAGGTGAAGTGATGTGCAGTCGACGTTCGCACAACACCATCATAGAATTACATAAAAGATAAAAACTAGACAAAATACCAACACATGTTATATATAAATCATTGCCAATCCATCCTATGCCCCCAGGAACATGAGAGAACTACTCACAACGCAAAGACATGATATGATTCAATGGTATAAGTGATACAACACAATCTGAAAATATAATCTCACCCCCAAACAATGACAAGTAGCCAATCATACACAGGTAGAATAGCACTTAAACAATAGCTAGGGTTCGAACAATCTCAAACTATAAGGGGGATGAAGTGGATCACGAAGATGGTGATGGAGATGGTGCTGGTCTTGACGGTGGTGTTGATGGAGACTCCGGAGGGGGGATGGAGGAGCCTTCCGGAGGTGATTCCGGCGGCGTTTCCCCCCTCCGATCTTCTCCGGCGGCAGCCTTCTGTCTCCTGTTTCTTGGTTTTGTGTTTCTCCGCCGCCTCCCTCGCGATACTCCTCGGGGGACTATTTTTATAGTCGGTTTTAGGTCAAGACGAAGCCACGGAGACGAAAACGGACGACATCGGAGCCACGAGGCCCAAGATGGGGGGGTCCCACGCGGCCAAGGAATCTGGGCGCGTGGGCCCACCTCTTTTGGCCCTCGAATCTCCGTTTGTTCGCTTCCTTCGCTCCTACGCTTCGTTCCTTCCAAAAACTGACGCCCGTAAAATATTAGGTCATTTGGACGTCGTTTGGGTCCCTGAAACATAGAAATATAGAAAATAGGGTTTTCTGCCAGTGCAGGGTTAATTCCAAATAAATGGGGAAACTGTGAATTATCCCCTAAAATCATTATAAAACATAAATATAACCCATATATGATGCAAATAAGTTGGAATATCAAGTAATAAAATGTAAAGTTCATGTATACATTTTACATGCATCATATGGTAAGAAATTGTCCATATAGCTTTGTGAACTAACCCATTATGTGTGTGTGGCATTTCTTTGTTGGGGTTAGGTATCTCTCCATGGGCTTGCATCAAAAGGAAGATTTCTTATAGCTCATGGAGGATGACATCAAGTGGTGATCGTCATCAAGGTTGAGATGTGCAAGTTCAAGATGGGCATCTAGAAGATATCATATGCTTGAAGCTTGCAACCCATTTGGAGATAATGGTCAAGTGAAGATGTTCCTAAGTGAGGCACTCCCATCTTGGTGTATGGGGGAGCGTTATGTGAGTCTTCACCAAGCAAAGCGCAATCAAGAAAGGTGGTCCACTTGAAGAGATCAAGATCGTCATCATCTAGCTAGGGTGGAATGCACAAGGCAAATGTATGATCTTGATAGGGTTTCTATTTTACCGGTCTCATGTGGGAGACCGGGTTATAGGATAGACGGCGTACTATCAAGAGGGGCTCTCAAGTGAGTAACTTGATCGCATCTTTGTGGAGAGATCAAACCTTTGCATACTTGGCATATCATCTTTCTTGGTTGTTATTTGGCTTTTATCCATGTGAGAATTTAGAGCTTGTGTTCATCTCCATACCAAGCTCTAGTTCATCAAAAACGGATTTCATATGCATATCTTGTTACGTTTTTGATGTTGGAGGTTTTACCGGTTTGTCTTTTCTGAGATAGGTCAAACTCTCTCCTTGTGGCCTCCTCCTCACATGATGGACTATGATGTTTCTCTGCATAATCTTGTAAAGCTCTTCGTTGCGATTCCAACGAGCCCAAGATCATCGAAAACGGAGTCCGGATGCAAAAGTTATTGAAGTTTTCGTACCGCGTGGCGTGCAGTCTTTTTCCCGACGGTAGTACCGCCCCTAGTTCCGCCCGCAGTACCGCTCATCGCATCCGAAGGCCATTTTGGCGGTACTAGGAGCGGTAGTACCGCCCGGGGCGGTAGTACCGCTGCCCGTAGTGGTAGTACCGCTGTCTGGGGCCTGTTTTCAGCATGTTTGACTTCCTTGGTTCCCCGGGGGGCGGTAGTACCGCCGTTTGCAGCGGTAGTACCGCCCCGGCGCGAATCTGCACCCAACGGTTGGATCTTGGGGTGACTTATTTAAGGGCCCTTCTTCCCCAATGGTTCCCCAACCTTTTGAGCAAGTTTTGACCTCCATTGTTGGCCTCCACAAGCTTGCTATCTCTCTATTCCTCCATGATTCTTGCCTCCAATTAGAGGGAAAAGAGAGAGCAGATCTAGATCCACTATTCTACCAATCAATCTCTCCTCTAAGTGAGGGGAAGCTTTTGCATCTAGATCTTGGAGGGATTTGGTGTTCTTCCTTGTTCTTCCTCTCTTCTCCCCCCATAAGCATTAGTTGATTTTGGTGGGATTTGAGAGTGAAGGATTTGAGCACTTGTGCTCTTGCCATTGCTTTGTGCATCGGTTTGTGCTCTCCACGAGGATTCGTGAAAGCTGAAAGCTTGTGAACTTGTTACTCTTGGGTCTTTGGACCCTAGACGCCCGTGTGGTGGTTGAGACCCTTGTGTGGTCACTTGTAGCTGTTCGGGAGCCCCCAATCCCGTTGTGGGTTGTGCCCCGGATCGTTGTTGTAAAGGCTCCGGATTCCACCTCGAATGATTCCGATAGTGGAAGGTGAACCAAACCTTTGTGGTGTGGTTCATCGGAGAAGAAGGTGAAACCTTTGTGGTTGTTGAACCATTGTGTTGGTTCACACCTCTCCAACGAGACGTAATCCCCTAAAAAGGAGAAACTCGGGAATACATCATCGTCTCCGCGTGCCTCGGTTATTTCTATACCCGAGCTCTTTACTTATGCACTTTACATTATGATAGCCTTCGTGCTTGAAGTATTCTATATTGCTATCACCTTGTTGCTTGTCTTGCTTAGCATAAGTTGTTGGTACACATAGGTGAACCTAGTTTATTTAGGTTGTTGGCTTGTTAATTTAAACACCTAGTTTTATTCCGCAATTATCAGGCCTAATCCGGAAAAGTTTTAATCGCCTATTCACCCCCCTCTAGGCGACATCCTTGTCCTTTCACCTATGTGAAGATAATTTTAGACCATATGCTTTGTATATCTCGAGCATAAATATTCATAGACTATACAATTTATGCAGGTATCGGAAATTAATTGATGAATTTATGGTACAAAATATAGTTTAAATCTACCATAATGCAAACGTAGTTCAACTCTATGCGTTGCAAATATATAAAATAATGCTACAACAAACATTTGATAATTTTGCTATGTGTTTAACCAATAAGAATAAAAAAAATACTCGTTACGACTTAGCACGCTAAAAATGGGTATACAAGTTTAATATAAATTATATTATAATTAATTTATCTAGGTCCAAGGTAATAATATCACCAAATAAATTACATAGAGTATCCATCTTGGCAAAAACATGCACATACTGCAAACGAAACATGTAGATATCTTAGCTAGAGATTAAATGGTGCAAAAGTAGCTCCATTCTTCGTCACTTACTAACGGATCTTAAGCACCGTAGCCCTAAAGAAAACAACTGTCACGCTACCCAAAATTAAGGAAAAAAGATACCTAGGGATGCAGGTGAAAGTCTCCATGTGAAATTCGACAAGTATGAGCACCAAGATCTAGAATGCCCCATTGACTGCAAATCCCATATGCAGGGGTGATGTCTTTGGGGTCCTATCAGCAGTCACTCCCTATAACATGGAGAAATACACAACCAAAGAATATGGTACACATATGTTTATGTCCATCCCCTTTGCAAGTATTGCAATCATATCCTTAAAAAAACTGCAAAATCCAAGAGAAATAATGATATTCAGGTACCCGTTAAGCTTCTCAGCATTTCATCATTTCTCTACAAACACATGGAACAGTTAATTTAGTGACCCACTCAATATTTTTGCCTAAGGTTTGAAGCTCTCTGTTTTATCTTTAGCTAGTTTCTCTCAATCCTTGGTAATAAGATCATTAAAGAAATTCTTGAAAGTATCCATGCCTACAAAAGGATATTAAGTATTTAGTTCTTGTTTCGAAAGAGAGATGAAGCCACAACCGAACAAACTCCACGGTGACTCGGCCACCACCCCTTCATGTTCTGACCACCCGCAGCCACCAACCTCCATTGTCGCTAACCTGTCGTAGCCACGACCTCAATTGTCCCTCTCTCGACCACATCAGGCCTCTGCTCCCTGTTCGCTGCTCCACCATCGCCTCCAGCGTCCCGAGCATGGTAAGGGCTGGCGACACCACTCTGATTCTTGCCTCCACTACTCACAGCGCTCTCCTTCTATCATTCCCCGTTATCCACCGCCCGTGCTTCCTAATTAAAAACACGTTGCGAGCTAGGGGATGATCGGAATCAGATTACCTAGACAGCGCTAGCAGAAGCTCGCGAGGGTTTCTCGCCCGCTGGCAGGATGGAGAGTAGCTTGGCGACCGCCATGACATATGGTGAGGCGATGCGACAAGGAAGCTTTGCTCTGCTAGGTGCCAGCGCGAGATGGGAAAGGAGAGGGGGTAGCGGAATATATGGGATTTTATCTCATTGACATGTGGTTCCCATTACATATTGAGGAACTTCATTAGATTTGGGCTCACATAACAACCTAAGACCTTTTATTGTCCAACTGAAAAACTTTTTGCACTAAACGTTTCAGCGTCCAAGGCATATGCTCCCAGGGTAAATAGTGCATATGCTTAAATATATGTGCCCTTTCGTGTTTTTGACTTATCAGTTTCACGTAGAAGATACATATGATATGCTATGAGAATGTAATAAGGACTCTGAAATCAATTTCTTAGTACCATTTTGTCTCATTTCCACATGAGACAAAATGTCCTTTAGAGTGTGCACATAGAACATGAACATGTACATGTGTTACAATTTCTGAAATTGGGCAGTTGAAATGACATTTTTTTCGGGCTCGCAAGTGAATTACCGCCTTAGCGTGCGGTATTTTTTCCATGTTGTGTGTGCATGCCACTTGTTTTTCCAAGTTAGATACTATCTTCTTTCTTATGAAGGCATGTGGATGCTTCATTGATTATAGAAGAAGAAGAAATACGAGGTTTAGTTTACCCCAAGCAAAAGTAGGGAACCTAGACAAATAACATGAACAAATGAAAAAACAAAACAACGACAACCCAATCAAAGGACACAACGAGAAAGACCTAGCCTTAATACGCCTCGCGAGGTAGACTTGAAAGTGCAGATCCCTATTTTGTTATCGGTTTTGGTTGTCGGACCAAGACCATTACCATCCTCACCAACGTGGGCCAGAGGGACGGAGATAAGGGGTGACGAGCAAGTCTACGTTACAAGTTGTTTTTTATTGAATAGTTTGGTTGATTTCTCGCTAATGGATGGAAATAATATCGTTGTCGTCTTAGTCACACCACATGTCGGGGTGGAATGGATTTACTCCTCACTTATACTAATGTAACTTCTAATGTACCAACCGGGAAGACATTCTGCGCCAACATGACGAGGTCTCAGAGACGGGAGAACATAAAGCCAATCTGGCGTCGACACATCCGCCTCACAAATACCACAGAAGCACACAAGCTCGCCTGATCTAAAAGACCGGCCAGAAAATAATACTCCAAGCACACAATTTGGAGTAGTCTCCTGCTCTTGGTCAAAGTTCAATTTAAGAGTCTCCACTGAAAATGCCAGTATATAAAAAATAGTGATTTGGACAAAAGTGATGTGTGTTTGTGTGTGTGTGTGTGGGGAGATTGTTGGAATTTGCTTGTGGGGGCTTACCCCATATGGCTTAACGCCTATTCATGGCAAGTGGGTGGGACTAAAACTTTAGTCCTACATTACTAGTCAAGAGGCAGTTGGACCTCTTTGTACAGGAGGGTGTTTTACCATTTACTAAGATACCATCATCTTTGGAATGAAACGTTACATCCATAAAGTACAATGGAGTGAGATGATTACTGTAACACCACACTCATAGACAATCACCGGAGAGAGAAAAAAAAATGCAGGAAACCAAATGCGACTCTCACTTCCCCCAATTTGCCTGCAATCTCTTCACATCAAGCCTTCGGCAAACAGTGGCCGAAGCTAATAACACGCCATGGCGTTGTACGTGATGGATGATGATGAAGTTCCTTCTCAGCTTCTTACCACTGGCTAATACTGTACAACAATGTAGTTGTACAGGTTAACTGACAATACGTGTTGACAACGACATCATCTGTGTATTGAAATGGGATTTGCCTCACGCTCTGATGGTTGATGGCTTCTCAACGACAAGGGTAAGTAACAGGAATGAGCCAAAAGAGATGAAGAGGGATGTTGCCATCAAGATAAGCATGGCTTGCAGTGTGATGCTTGGGCTCAAGAAGAAGATGACTGCAATGGCACCTGATTGCCAAACCTTCAACTGTGCAAAAGCTGCCTCCTGCATTTACCATTTTTCCAGACAGCTTTAGTATATTCTTTTAAGATAACTACTTTTATATATATCAGCAAACAAAGCGTGTCCAATTCTATATTTCCGTCATTAACAGAAGGAATCATACGACGGCAAATGAAATCAATGCATAACATCCACGGTATACTTTTTATATTGCTTATTTTTCTTCTTCTTGAATAAGAGACAGCTGTTGCTATTTGTTCATTGGAGGAGGGATATAAGTTAATTACCCAAATGAAACAAGATCTGTACAATAGAGAAACTAGGATATATTTGTGCAAGAAACACTCAGAAAGTAACAATACAAATTACCTTGACATCCTCAAACAGCAATCCAAGTAATGCGCTTAACTGTGTATTCAAGACTCCGTCACCAACACCCCATAAGGCACCTATAAATAGTGGAACTGCTGCACCAAGTACTCCCTCCATTGGACTGCATGCAAGACAACAATGAGACGATAGCAATGATGATCAAGACAATAGCATGGTAAGAAAATACAGTTACAAAAATCAAACCTGTAAAAAAGAAGTAACCAGAACAGGACTACAGCCTGAAGAATAGCTCCAACTGACACTATAAATGTAGCTGAATGAAGCCCAGAGGTAAGGCGTCCAGCAACCAATGAACACTGCAATATTAAGGAGACTTCAAAACTCAACTAAACATACAGCATGGTATTTTCAGTAGTTTAGAATGTTACACACTTCAGCTACTCTAGCCTACAGCAATAGCAACAGCAAGAGTGTTGGCAAATGAAGATAGAAACACAGAGCTCAGTAGCTCAGCATGACCTTTAACAGGATAGTGTTGACACCAAGTTAATAGTTTCACTTACAACTACATCAGATGCACCATAAATTGCCATCGCACCACCAACTCCAGATATGCCAAGCACAGGTGTCACAATACTCTTTGTGAATACGGCCCTACAAAATCCACAACATAATCTTACAAAAAGAACGCTAAGGAACTGAACCCGCATAGATGCTAAAGGATTTTGTTACTTACCATACAAATGCCTGTTGTAAACCTGAATATGCGATAAGCGGAATCAAAAGAATCATCCTTCGGTCCTTGAGAGGGGCAACAATATATTTCAACATAGCTCCAAATGAAGAGTGCGTCGAAGCACTATCACGCTTCTCATCCCTTTTGGACAGTAAACACATCAATACAATTCCGATAATCATGCAGCCAAGGAATACAACAAACAGCAGATTTTTTCCTGTTACACCTCCTCCATCCTGAAGTGATAAGAAGATGAAAGGATTAAACAATATGACTACACATGTTGTGCAAATAAAATGGCAGTCCATAAGATTCCAATAAGGCACTAACAAACTGAAAATTAAGATGCTAACCTTTCCATTTCTCAGGAGAGCAAGTGAGATCAAATTTCCAATGACCTACATTATTCAAATGTAGTACAAGTCACTATGTTAGAGCTCATTGTACCCTTATAATTGTACAGGTTCTGTGTCTATAGAAAGCAATAGAAGCTACACTTGGGGTATGAAGAACAAATGTAAAGTAGTACTTCTGGCATCTTTCGGGAGAAAATAGCGCTTGTGCAGTTGTACCTGAGTGCTAGCGAACACTCCCCAAAACTCTCCATTAAAGCTTCCTAAGGTTGGACCCTCGGGTAAATTATTGTCTCTTGCATGACTGAGGGCAGCGGAAGTAAGATACGTGCCCTGCATTGCGGACGGAAATGAAATATGAAAGGTTGGCAGTAAAACCCAAATGATCGACGCAGTAAGATAGTTTACTGGAATGTAACTGTATTACCTGCCCAACCCAAATGATCGATGCAGTAAAACCCAGGTACAGTGAAGCTGGTACCATTGTATACCTGTTAATTTTTTCTTCAAGTTAACATCAAAGGTATCTAATTACTGCAGAATGTTGAATTTACTAAACCTAAAGAAAAAACCCTGGCATTTTACTCAACTGAAATATTTGCCAGATTATGAAGCACATTTAATAGGGTAAAAAGCCATTCATGATCGATATATTGGTATTACATACAAAAGACAATAGACTATTACTTTCCTGGTACTGAAGACTGAGGATAGATTTGCATTAGTACACTACATACACGCTTACACTGAATTAGCTATTTGGGCTAACTGAGATTTTTACTCCCAGCTAAACAGAGCATTGCATTGTTTGAAACCTAGACTGTTGCAATGTACAACCTAGTGGATAGGTCCATATTGCAAAGCTTCTACCAGATGCAAGAGCTAAGGTTATGCCTAAGATCATCAGAGTTACTAACTAAATCTGCAATGAAGTTCAATCCTGATAAACCCAAGAACTTAATGAACATGTAATTCGAATCCATTATCTTGACAAGGCAAAAGAGCCTAACGAGATTTCAATTCAAGTACGAATCAGGGGGCAGAATGCAGCCCATGGAAATGAACTGAATAGAATCGATCAGCGTCTAGGTAGGCATTCTACCAAGCAGGCATCAAAATTCAGCACCACGACACCGTCCATGGCATGTCAGACTTTCAGAGTCGGACTGGTGGACTCTGTAACTAATACGCAGTTACGCACCATGTCGGGACCAGGTTGGCGAGAATGAAGAGGACGTAGCCGCTGGTGCCGACAACGAGCGCGCGGCTGGCGCCGAGCCACCTGACGATGGGCGACGCCGCGACAGCGAAGAGCGAGAAGGAGGTGTACAGGACCCCCATGGAGACGGTGCCCAGATCGCCCTCCTGCAGCCAGGATCCCGTCAGGAAAGGGCCGATCGAACCGAGCGGGATCAGAGAGGGAAGGGAGAGGCGCGCGTACGGTGTTGACTGTGCTCTGGAGGTTCTGGGCGGCGCCGTAGGCGGAGAACACGAAGAGGAAGGCGGCGGAGAGGACGTGCACGTCGGCGGCGTGGCTCCGCCGCGGGGGAGCGGCGAGGAGTGGCTCCGCGGCGGCCTCCTCGTCGCGGCTGGCGTCCATGGCGAAAGGCTTCTAGAACAAGCGCCCAGGAGGGAGGGATATGCGAGACTGTGAGAGTGGCGTAGCAGGAGAAGATTCTAGAAGTCTTTATACCGCGAGACTGTACAGTAGGCGGCCGGCCGGCCGGCCGGCGAGCGAGCGGGAGAGGGGACAAGGCCATCCGTCACGTGGGACCCGCATGGCAGCGGCTCAGATCCTTGGCCGTAACTGCCGCCAACGAACAATACTTGCCTAGTTGGCCATCTCGCTGAGCTTCCCTGTGACCCTGTCCATGAATCTTTTTCTAGTTCTTCTTTGGCGACCATTTTAGAAAAAACTTTTTGTCCGTGCATTTTTGGTGTGTCCGCCGATTATTAACACACGTGGCACCATAGATTTACAATGGCCCGACTCTCACGATAGTGAATTAGTGATGCGGATCGAGAGCATCGCAAACTCACTTAAATAATAAGCTTAATGGCGTAGCTTAGCTCGAGATCCATGGTGTGGTTGATTAAAATTCAGCTCTGGCCTGCGCGTCGTGTCTGTATCCTGCTTGGAGCTTCCGCGACTGACGGGGATGGTTGTTGGCACCTGCTTCGTACTGTCCAATGCTTCTGCCGCCGGCACCGGGACTCGGTAGATTAATCGGATCCATGATCTGCCAGTCTCAGTAGATTAATCGGCGGTTCTGATCCAACTGCATTCGGACACCGAGAGGCCGAATAGGTAGCGCTGTTTATGAAAAATGTAGATAATGTTGAACTCTCATAATACTCTTTCGATCCATAATATGTCGGGTGGTTTAAAACTGCGACATTTATTATGAATCACATGGAGTACAAAATTCAGTCTATTTTAGGCTAAGCGAAAATGAAAAATGTAAAGTTGTGTGTAAAACCTATTGTTGTGTGTATTATGACAAATGTAAAGCTTTATGATAACAATTTGTTAATATGTGCATGGTCTATTGTTCTGTGTATTACGAGTTGTATTTAAAAAAAATAAGTTGCATTACATTTGTATAAATGTGAAGTTTTACTAAGTTTATAGAAAATACCATCAACATCTACAATGACAAATTAGTATCACTCTATACATCATGAAATGAGATTTCATATTATATCCACGTAGTATTATAGTTGTTGATGATTCGAAAAGTGTCTTTGGCTATCGAGATTCAGTGTTCCTTCCATTTTAAAATATTTAAAATTATATTTATATGTTTCAAAAAATTCTGTAAAAACATTCTGGACATAGCCCATGAGATATCTTACAAGCATTAAAATTAAAATCAAAAATTATTTGTGTTATGGGGTACAGAAAAATGACAAGTTCTGATAAAATTTAAATATTTAAACATATGCATACTCAGGTCGACACTTTTGTCACAAAAATAATAAAATCAACAAAATTTAGAGATTTAAAAATATGCAAATGTCGTATTATTTTTAAAAACCTTTATCTGCCTTCATTTGAGACCCCTGGTTGGTGCAAATGTCTTCTCAGACACCCATGAGCCAAACGTCGGCGTCCGCGTGGCGTGGGGCATCTCACGTTGCTTGGACGGCAAAGCACGAGAGGGACGTTTTTCGAGCTGGCAAGTTAGTATACTATCCCTTTACCCCCTCGGCGTTCCCTTATTTGCACTATCACTCATGAATATTCGTCTGACAGATTCAGTATTTCAGTTAGCTAGATTCAATTTTCCAGAGATACGTCGTAATCGTCAGAACTCGGAAACTCTGACTGAGAATATACCGAGGACAGAGAAATTACAGCAGAAGCAATCGGAGCCAGCGGCTTGGCGGTAGCGTGTGTACTGTACATACCAGGACGGGGCGAGGTTGGCGGCGATGAACAGAAGGTAGCCGGAGGTGCCGAGCACGAGCGCGCGCCTGGACCCCATCCGCCGCACCACCGGCGAGCCCACCACCGAGAACGCCGTGAACGACGTGTACAGCAACCCCAGCGATATCGACCCCAGGTTGCCGTCCTGCGTGCGAGCGCCCACGTTTGCGGCCGGCACCAATCAGTCAATCAATTCGCCGCGTCATGGCGCCGGGGAATTCCGGGTATGGGGTGGGGCGTACCGTGTTCACGGTGCTCTGGAGGTTCTGGGCGGCGTGGTAGGCGAGGAAGACGAAGAAGAAGGCCGAGCTCAGGAGGTGCGTGTCGCGGGTCTCCGACGCTGCGCCGCCCGCGCCGCGGCGGCCGTCGCCGGCTGCCGAGACTAAGAGAGCCGCCGCCTCCTCGTCCCCGGACGCCGCGAGCTCGGTTGCGTCCATGGTGGCCGGAGGGGAGCGTTCGCGTGGGCTGATTTGGAGAGTCGTCAACTGCCGGCCTGCCGGGTCCTTCGCCATCGTGTTTTTGATGATTTGGGGAAGGAGAGGGTCTGATTTTCCAAAATTCTTAAATTTCGAGGGTTGTTCATGCAAAGTACTCACTTGCAAAACGATGTCCTACCAAAACATTTCATGATGGTCCTCTTATTTTGAGAATCGTTAATGTTGGTAATCCCCCATACGGTCATTTACATCCTATGCAATGGAGATTTGAATTTTGAAACAAATGCATACAAGACAAACTGGCTAGCATTGATGTTAAAGTATATGGTAAAAATTGTCATCACACTCCTTAGCGCATCTATCCTATATATCAAAGCTCTCCTCTTCAGCGAGCTCTCGCGCTGCCCACGTCACCGCTCACTGTAGAAGTGCATTTCCGCTTCTACAGTGCGTGCGCTGCTGCAACGCACGCCCAGTGTTACATGCACGCGCAGCACATGGAGTCCCGTGCATGCGAGCGAGATCGCTCGCTGCTCACCACGCGTCCATCCGTGCGTGTGCTTCCCTCGCTCTCTCACCTGTGCATACCTTGGTTCTGTTTTCTTTTTCCATTTCTGATCTAAACACAAAAATGAAATATTTTGTGAACCGAGTTTCCAAATCACGATCCGTTTTCGGGGATAGATTAGTCATGTCGAGATCTTCAAAACTATATCCATGTTAATATATTTTGATGAATTTTTTTTGTGCACTGCTCGGAGTGTGTAGTTTGCACTGCTTTTTGTAGAGTGTTTTTTGTCTCATGAAGTGCAAATCTACAGTGCGCGGCCTTATCCGCGCCGTCCGATCTAAATCCGGCGGCCCACGCGTCTTTTTGCTGAAAAGCCCCCGCGTTTTCGGCGGCCCACACGTCTTTTTGCAAAAAAGCCCCGCGTTTTCCAAATATTGTGAATCGGACATCCGTTATAAAACACACGCGCGAACCCTACGCTTTTTTGCAGAAAAGTTCCCGAGTTTTCAAAAAATTGTAAATCGGTCCTCCGGTATAAAACACACGCGTTAACCCTAGAACCAAAATCGACCTCATTCCCCCCGAGTCGGCCACCTCTGGCCCGACGCCGCCGCCGCCCTCCTCGCCCTGCTGCCGCCGCCCCGCCCCGACCTTTGCCCTCCTCCTCTCTCCCCCAGTCGCCCTCCTCAGATCCATCCCTGCCCGACGCCTCCCATGGCTGGCTGATCGCCGGTCGGCCGGGCGCCGCCTGCCAGCCTCGGTGCAGGCTGACCTGCAGGAGCTCCAGCGAGATCCGTCGGCTCACGGCTGGGACGACCACTGGCTATACGCTGCACACGGTCAATCGCAGGCTTGACCCGGGATAGCCGACGGCGCTACACATGGAGGCTTCCAAGGACGGCGAGGAGCCTGTCTGCTTCGTCCCCAACGCGCCCCTCGCGGACTACGGCCGAGAATGGAGCCGCGACCCGGGATCGCTGGACGCGCCTGGAACCACGAGTAAACCGCAAGCCCGGTCTTTTGATTCTTAATTTTCTTTTTTTGATCTTTCTACTTTTCCCCCTGTTGGATTGGATTGATTTTTTGTGGTCTTCCATGCAGGTTTTCCCATGGATCCATCGGGTCTTCAATCTTGCTACTCTGCCTTTGGTTCGTCCCTCCCTCCTCTGTCCTGTACATGTTGGGGCAGTAGAAGTGCTACAGTACACGCGCTTCTACAGTGCTCGCGCGGCTCCGCGTCGTCCATCGCTGATCGGACGGTCCGGCTTGGTTTTCTGCCAGGAGGGACTTACCTGCAATTTGCGAAAAACACAGGGACCTTATTGCAAAAACTCGCACACATCTCTCTCCCTCTGTTTCTCTCTCTCCCGCGCGAGCCCGGGGTCGCCGCCGACGCGACCTGCCGCCGCTGCACGCCCTCCCGGTCAAATCGAAGGCTGTCACAAGCTCCGCCACCGCCTCCTCTCCATCCTCGGCGAGAATCGCGTGCTGGGACGCCCGAGGCGCGCCGGAATCGTCGCCGCCGTGAGCTTGCTCCGGCCACCACGTTTGGTCGCCGCCGGCGACGCTCCGGCAACCCAAATGCAGCGGCGCCACCACCTGCGGGTATCCCGCGTCCACGCGCGTCCGACACGCCCAGGCGCGCGTCCCAGCTCGCGCGGATGCGATGCCGCCGTGGTCGACACGACCGCTGTGGCCATTGCTGACGTCATCACGACGTCACAGTGGGCCCGGCCTGTGAGGGTTTTATTCTTTTTAGAAATATTTTCAGTAATTGTTAAATCTCTGACAGGTGGGACCAGTTTATTTAAACAATTTCCAGAAAATAATTAATGTTGTAAAGTCAATAGCTTTAAATCTATCTATCAGAAAAATATGAATGATATATCAAAATGATCGGAAAAATACATGCTAGCTATTTATGGCAAAATACAAACATATTTGAATATTTTAATTTATTAAATATTTGGAGATAATCTAAATGCATTTTCTCTAATTATGGAGTTAAATTAAATATTTACGGCAAAATACAAACATATTTGAACATTTCAATTTGCTAAATATTTCGAGATACCCTAAAATATAACAAAAAACCTCGGAAAAAAACTATTTATGGCAAAATAGAGACATATTTGAACATTTCAATTTGGTAAATATTTGGAGATAATCTAAATGAACTTTCTCTAACTATGGAGTTAAATTTAATAAATGCTCATATATTGCATTTCCTCTAATTATGGAGGAAAATTAAATATTTATGCCAAAATATAAGCATATTTACACATTTCAATTTGCTAAATATTTGGAGATACTCTAAACGACTAATTCCGACAGATTTCAAGATTCTGAATCACAACGGGCGCGGCGTGCCGCCGCGCAACTTTTCCTAGTAGATATGTTGTTCTAATGGATCGGTTAAATGAGCTAAAACGGGTGCATGCAAAAAAGCAATAATGATGTACCCACATAGACAATAAGATGCACATGCTCAAATACGTCGAGTTTTTTTTTTCCATATAGAAGAAATATCTTCTTGTTTAGGGAGGGCAACTAGAAGTGGATAATTCGAATTATTCGACATTCATATTCGAATCCGCAAGAAAATTGTATGTGGTGAATATCCGGATTCGTTTTACAAATACATTTACAAATGTGGGTGGAGATTTGGTCCTCCCGAGTGAATAGGCGAATACCAAATTTTAGCTTTTTCTTTTTAATTAAGCCTTTAGCAATGTATAACAAGGTAGACGTGCACTAGAGATGATAGCAACCTATGTGATACAAGCAACATACAAACGTAGCGGAAGCAACAACAAAATGATATAAATAACTGTAAAGTAGACACACGGAGATGTTTTCCGTAGTTCCTTCTCAAAGGAAGTACGTCTATGTTGGAGGAGTGTGGAGCCACCTAGGCGCTCCAATAGCATGGATGTGCTCACTATATTCTCCGTGAGCTTCACACGTGAGGGATCGGCTCATCGACCAAGCCGATACACAAAGGTCGAGAAACTCCACAATGAGTTGGAGCCTCCCAACAATGTCCCGGAGCTTTTCGCAACAAGTTGAGGCTCTGAAACGCACAAAGGCGTCCTAGGGTTACAAGCAACCCAAGGAGGAACAAGAACCACAAAGGGGTATCGGCGGATTTGAAATTCCTTGGTAGATTTGTAGATCTAGACCTCCTCCTTCACTCTTCAAGGTTTCAAGAGGTTTGGGTGGTTGGAGTGGGAGATCTAGTAGTTGGGAGCTCAGAAGTTAATGGAGGAGAGATTGTAAGCCGCAGCCTCTTCTTGGGGAAGAAGAGCCCTTTATATAGGGGGCCCAAAAATCGAATCGTTATGTACGAAATCCATGCATAGCGGTACTACAGCTGGGATCCAGCGGTACTACCGCTCCTAACTTCCGGGCATACTGAGGCAGTGCCAGCTCCCAGCTGCAGCGGTAGCGCGGTACGCTACCGTTGCTGCCAGGTAGCGGTACTACCGGTGATTGATACGTCTCAAACGTATCTATAAGTTTTTAAGTTCCATGTTGATATTATACCAATTGTTACATGTTTTGCATCCACTTCATATCATTTTTATACATTTTTTGGGACTAACCTATTAACAAGATGCCACAGTGCCAGTTCCTGTTTTCTGCTGTTTTTGTATTCCAGAAAAGTTGTTCTGGAAATATTCTCGGAATTGGACGAAAATCAACGGAGGTCCCTATTTCACCGACACGTACACGGAGTCCAAAGGGGAGACGGAGGAGCGCCAGGAGGCGGCCACACAAGGGCTCGGCGTGGCCCCACCTCCTGCCGCACCGAGGGTGCGTGTGGGCCCCTCAGGTGCCCTCAGCCGCCGCCCTTTCGCCTATTTATTCCCCCGACGCGAAAACCCTAAATACCCGAGTTATATTCCACGAAAAGTTCCAGAGGCGCCGCCGTCGTCAACCCTAGCTCGGGAGGGTTCTGAAGCTCTTCCCGGCACCCTGCCGGAGAGGGGAATCATCACCGGAGGGCTCTACATCGCCATGCCTGCCTCTGGAGTGATGCGTGAGTAGTTCATCCTTGAACTATGGGTCCATAGCAGTAGCTAGTGAAGGGAATCGTAGGCAGAAAACAAAAAATTTCCTAGCAACGATAACCGTAAACCAGCCAAGATCTATTCTATGCAGATATACTATACGGAAGGAGATCAGAATCATACCCTTGTAGACCGGAAGCGGGATTACGTTCCCACACAAACATTGTCGATGGAGACGACGAAGCCGACCTCAGGGTCGTGTAGAGGAAGTAGACAGCTCCCAGCGCCTCGCGGTTCCACACACGTACGGTGTGGATGACGACCTCCGGGCTCCAGATCCAGCAGAGCAGCGGAAGTGGTAGAGTGGATCTAGCAGCACGGCGGTGTGCAAACTATAGAGAGACTTCTCTCCTCGTACGAAGCTCCAGAATCGGAACCCCGTTCAAGGTAGGAGAGAAGAAGAAAGGAGATGGGCAATTTTCAAGGCATGGGGGCACTCCTATATAAAGGAGAGGGAGGGAGGCCAACCCCCTTGGCTCCCCCATGTGGGACTATTCCCACATGGGGGGTGCGCCGGCCATGGGGGGTGCGGCTGCCCTAGTGGGCCCCATGTGGCCCACTAGGGTGGCAGCCCCCCTTTTTCCTTTTTCCCTTTTATTTTTTTTTCCCCGAATGGGCCTCTAAGGCCCATTTAACTTTTAATGCCTTTTAAATTCGAAATTAATTAAATAAAAAATGTATTTAATCATTAATAACACTTATTAATATTAGATACATATTATTTAATTCATTCGGACCCCGAAACATATTTCGTGGCCTCCGATCAATCATCGGACAATTACCGGAACACTTCCGGAGCTCCAGAACACTTCCGGAGTTCCTGTTTCTATTCTCTCTAAATCCAATCTAATCGTCACCCACCCTTAAGTGTGTTACCCCACGGTTCGGGATCACTCCAGACATGATCGAGACTCTCTCTCCGATCAATCGACTAACAGCGGAATCTGGATATCCATGATAGCCCCTGTGTGTCCACGAATGTCTCTTTATTCGTTTGAACCTGTAGACGTCCAGTTTCAATCTCTTGCCTGGTGATACTTAGATTGTCGAGTGTCGTTCTCCGGTATCACATTTTACCGAGCTTGACCTCATCCTTGACAATCTATCTTCTCTCGTCTGTGATGTTACATCCCCGTGACCTAGTCACATGCTTGCAAGCTCATTAGATGTAATCTCACCGAGTGGGCCCAGAGTATCTATCCTGCTATGCGGATTGGCAATTCCCGCTATTGATTACTCGCCCCGACTACTTCCTTCCAATACCCGAAGGTGTCACCCTTATTGTCGTGCGTATGAGACATGACGTTAGGTGCGATCAGCCGTATCTTTCAGAAGCAGCGACTTGATATAATCTCACGGTCCAAGATCTGAAACTACGTTTCTATATATATTTTGGGTATGTCCATCAAATCATTCACCCAATGATATGACTCCGTCGTTAACCGGTTAATGCCCATGATCAGGAAACCTTGATCATCTGTTACACAACGACTAGTCAAGTAGAGGCTACTAGGGACCTGGTTGTTTCTATACCACACGTGTATTATGTTTCCGAGTAATACAGTTATAGCATGGTATTAAAACGTATTATGAACAATAAGAGATATGACAAATAAAATCACTTTATTAATTGCCTCTAGGGCATATCTCCAACAGTCTCCCACTTGCACTAGAGTACAAATTAATCTAGTTTACAACTTGGTAAAAGCTTGACACCAATAGCATTACGGTGTTCTTCATGCTTGTCTCGTGGAAGAGGTTTCGTCAACGGATCTGCAACATTCAGGTCCGTGTGTATTTTGCAAATCTTCACATCGCCTCCCTTGACGTACTGCCGTATGACATGGAAGCGTCGGAGAATATGTTTGGCGGTGGAGTGAGACCTTGGTTCCTTCACGTTGGCAATGACCCCTGTGTTGTCGCAGAAGATAATCACAGGGTCTCGCGCACTGGGGAACACTCCAAGTTCGATGATGAACTTCCTGAGCCAAACAGCTTCATTTGCAGCATCCGTTGCAGCAATATACTCCGATTCCATTGTAGATTGGGCGACTATGGGTTGCTTCCCACTTCTCCAGCTCACAGCGCCTCCGTTCACCTTAAACACATAGCCTGTTTGCGATTTCGAGTCATCGGGATCTGTGCAGAAACTTGCATCAACGTAACCTGTTACGCCAAGTTCCTCTTCACAGCCTCCATAAACAAGAAACATGTCCTTGGTATACTTAAGATACTTCAGTATGTTCTTAACAGCTATCCAATGATCCTTGCCAGGATCTTTGCCACATCGGGTCGAGTACTTAACATGGCATACATGATCGATCCTATAGCCGAAGCATATCGAGTGCCATCCACCTCAGCTTTTTCAAGAGCCGTCCGTGGACACTGAGCCATGCTCAATGTTTTTCCCTTGACAACTGGCACAAGACCCTTCTTTGCCAAATGCATATTGAACTTCTTCAATATCTTATCAAGGTAAGTACTTTGACATAACGCTAGTAGGCGCCTGGGTCTATCACGATAGATCTTAATGCCTAATACGTATGCAGCTTCTCCTAAGTCCTTCATTGAAAATTTACTGTTTAAATATTCCTTCACGCTTTTCAGAAGTTCCACATCATTCCCAATTAGTAATATATCATCCACATATAGAACTAGGAATGCAACTGAGCTCCCACTCATTTTCTTATAAATGCAGGTCTCTTCCATTTTGGACAAATCCAAAACCTTTGATCACCTCATCAAAGCGAAGATTCCAGCTCCGAGATGCCTGCTTCAGTCCATAAATGGAACGCTGAAGTTTGCATACCTTGCCAACATTTCCTGGACTGACAAAACCTTCAGGTTGTACCATATACAACTCTTCCTCAATGTTGCCATTTAGGAACGCTGTTTTGACATCCATCTGCCATATCTCATAATCATGATATGCAGCTGTTGCTAGCAAAACCCGAATAGACTTTAGCATCGCTACCGGTGAAAACGTTTCATCGTAGTCAATTCCATGAACTTGTCGGAAACCTTTTGCGACAAGCCGAGCCTTATAGACGGTCACATTACCGTCAGCATCAGTCTTCTTCTTAAAGATCCATTTATTCTCGACAGCCTTGCGCCCTTCGGGAATCTCCACCAAAGTCCATACTTTGTTGTCATACATGGATTCTATTTCGGATTTCATGGCCTCAAGCCATTTCTCGGACTCGGGTCCTTCCATCGCCTCTTTGTAATTTGTAGGTTCGTCTTGTTCAATTAACATGACGGTGCAAACAAGATTACCGTACCACTCAGGAGAAGTACGGGTTCTTCCAGACCTACGAGGTACAATAGCCTCCTCGACATTTTCTCCCACTTCATCTGTTATGAAGGACGGTTCAGGAACTGTTTCCGTTGCGCCACTCGGTATTTCGAGTTCAGGATCAACTATCTCGTCGAGGTCTATTTTCCTCCCACTTACTCCTTTAGCGAGAAACTCCTTCTCGAGAAAGGTGCCGTTTCTAGCGACAAACGTTTTGCCCTCGGCTTGGTGGTAGAAGGTGTACCCTATGGTTTCCCGTGGATACCCTACAAAGACGACCTTTTCCGATTTTGGTTCTAGTTTGTCAGGCTGCAATTTCTTGACATAAGCCTCACAACCCCAAACTTTCAGGAACGACAGCTTAGGTTTCGCACCATGCCATACCTCATACGGTGTCGTTTCCACGGATTTAGATGGAGCCCTATTTAAAATGAATGCGGCTGTTTCTAACGCATATCCCCAAAACGATACGGGCAAATCGGTAAGAGACATCATAGACCGTACGCTATCTAATAAAGTACGATTACGTCGCTCGGACACGCCGTTGCGTTGTGGTGTTCCGGCAGGCGTAAGCTGTGGCACAATTCCACAGGCCTTCAGATGTGTGCCAAACTCAAAACTCAAATATTCGCCACCACGATCGGATCGGAGGTGCTTTATTTTCTTGTTAAGTTGATTTTCAACCTCACTTTGAAATTCTTTGAACTTTTCAAAAGTTTCTGACTTGTGTTTCATTAAGTAGATATACCCGTATCTACTCAAGTCATCAGTGAAGGTTACAAAGTAACGATAACCATTGCGCGTTGATACGCTCATTGGGCCGCACACATCTGTATGTATAACTCCCAATAATTCCGACGCACGTTCAACGAAACCATTGAACGGTGACCTAGTCATCTTGCCCATGAGGCATGGTTCGCAAGTGTCAAGAGATCCAAAATCTAATGACTCCAAAAGTCCAGCTGAGTGGAGTTTCTTCATGCGCTTTACACCAATATGACCAAGTCGGCAATGCCACATATACATGGCGGTATCATCACTAAGTCTAATCCTTTTGGCATCTATGTTATGGATATGTGTACTACGATCGAGATTCAACAAGAATAAACCATTATTCACAGGAGCATCAACATAAAAGATATCATTCATCGAAATAGCACAACCATTTGATACTGAATTGAATGAATATCCGTCTTGCAACAAGCAAGAACCACTTATAATGTTTACACTCAGAGATGGCACAAAATAACACTTATTTAAAACCAAAACTAATCCCGAAGGTAGATGTAGAGGGAGCGTGCCGACGGCCATCACGTCAACTCTTGATCCATTGCCGACGCGCATCGTCACCTCGTCCTTTGCCAGGCGCCGACTATTCCGCAACTCCACCTGTGAGTTACAAATATGAGCAACAGAGCCGGTATCAAATACCCAGGTATTACTACGGGCGCATGTAAGGTACACATCAATAACATGTATATCAAATATACCTTTATCTCTCCCGACAATCTTGCCGGCCTTCTTGTCTTCCAGGTACTTGGGGCAGTTGCGCTTCCAGTGACCATCTCCCTTGCAGTAGAAGCATTCCACGCCAGGTTTGGGACCAGGTTTGTTAGCCTTGGATTTGGCAACGTGTTTGCCATCCTTCCTAGACTTCCAGTTCTTCCTTCCCTTGCCGCCAGATTTCTTAAAATCGACGGTCTTGTTGACCATCAACAGCGTGTGCTCCTTCTTGATTTCCACCTCAGCAGTCTTGAGCATCACGAACACCTCAGACAGGGACTTAGCCATGCCCTGCATGTTATAGTTCATGACGAAGCCTTTGTAGCTAGGAGGCAACGATTGCAGCACCCTATCAATCGCCAGCTCATCAGGAATCTTGCATTCCAGAGCGTTCAGGCGTTGAACGTAGCCAGACATTTTGACCACGTGCTCGCTCACACTGCTATGCTCTTCCATCTTGGCTGAGAAGAAAAGCTCAGAAGCTTCATACCTCTCAGCCTTAGCCTGCGGCGCAAAGACAGCCTTGAGATCAGAAATTATCTCAAAAGCACTCATCTTCTCAAAGCGCTTTTGCAGGTCGGCTTCCATGGCGTAGAGCATGCCACTCTGGACGAAGGAGGAATCCTCCGACTTGGTCTGATAGACCTTCTTCTCGTCATCGGAGGCGTCGTCTGCAGGAGGGTCACCTAGGGCGGCTTCAATGACGTAAGCCACCTTGTGGGGAGTGAGGAGGATCCTCAGGTTGCGGAACCAGGACATGAAGTTCGACCCATTGGTCTTAAGCTTTTCTTTCTCAAGGAACAGGCCAAGGTTAAAGGTGGGGCGAGACATCTACAATGGAATTTGCAAAACATAAGACGTTTGTTCATAATAAAATATGGGTTCAAGTTTTAGTAAAATTAAAACTACCAGAACTCCCACTCAAGACGAGTATCCCTCTCATCGTCTTAGTGATTACACAATCCCCATCCATTACGCTACCCCCATCGATCAGGCGAATAGCATAACTTCAAAGGTAGACATCGTATATCAATCACATCACCGTATGTGACTCGTGCTTAACCTTTCGGTACTTGTGTTCCGAGGCCATATACTGGTATATGCTAGGCTCGCCATAACACCCTTTGCCGTATTTGCGTGTGCAACGTGGCTTACACCCACTGTATGCGAACGAAGAGACGAGTGTAGACGAAGGATCGAAACCCCAAACGACGTACCCCGTAACGTAGAACTTTATTGGTGGTGCACGACAGAGGGAGAACACTATTATCGGAATTTTGGGAGGGATCATCTTATATTACTACCGCCGTGTAACTAATATATAGACATATATATATACACAATATAAGATGCACACAATCTACATAACATCTAATATGAAATGTAATGCGACATGATATGGTCTTCTCCGCGCCGATGGTCTCCTTCGCGCCAACAGTTTATAAACAATTTAATAAACCTACCTTGACCATATCACATTGCCCCTGCAAAATAAAGTTAGACGCTTCTACTTTATCTTTTGCATATTTTACGTGGCTGCTAGGGCTTCCGCACAAGAACCGTTTCTTACCTACGAAAACAACCACAACAGCGATAAGACAATTGTCTCTATTACACCCCTTTCGGGGCCCTCCATTGTAAATGCGATATCAACTATTGTAGGAGATACAGACACCCGCCAGCCACATATACGGTACAAGCCATATGTCAGGTGTGGAACCAGTCTCGCGTAAGAGTACGCGTAAAGTCGGTCCGGGCCGCTTCATCCCACAATGCCGCGATATAAACAAGTACACGCGAGAGGGTAACAAATGTAGAATCGATGCCCACATTCAACATGTGTTCTAACCGTACAGATATATCTACGCATAGATCGGCTCTGATACCACTGGGGAATCGTAGGCAGAAAACAAAAATTTCCTAGCAACGATAACCGTAAACTAGCCAAGATCTATTCTATGCAGATATACTATACGGAAGGAGATCAGAATACATACCCTTGTAGACCGAAGCGGGATTACGTTCCCGCACAAACGTTGTCGATGGAGACGACGAAGCCGACCTCAGGGTCGTGTAGAGGAAGTAGACAGCTCCCAGCGCCAAACGATGGCGCCTCGCGGTTCCACACACGTACGGTGTGGATGACGACCTCCGGGCTCCAGATCCAGCAGAGCAGCGGAAGTGGAAGAGTGGATCTAGCAGCACGGCGGTGTGCAAACTATAGAGAGACTTCTCTCCTCGTACGAAGCTCCAGAATCGGAACCCCGTTCAAGGTAGGAGAGAAGAAGAAGGAGATGGGCAATTTTCAAGGCATGGGGGCACTCCTATATAAAGGAGAGGGAGGGAGGCCAACCCCTTGGCTCCCCCATGTGGGACTATTCCCACATGGGGGGTGCGCCGGCCATGGGGGGGTGCGGCTGCCCTAGTGGGCCCCATGTGGCCCACTAGGGTGGCAGCCCCCCTTTTTCCTTTTTCCCTTTTATTTTCTTTTTCCCCGAATGGGCCTCTAAGGCCCATTTAACTTTTAATGCCTTTTAAATTCGAAATTAATTAAATAAAAATGTATTTAATCATTAATAACACTTATTAATATTAGATACATATTATTTAATTCATTCGGACCCCGAAACATATTTCGTGGCCTCCGATCAATCATCGGACAATTACCGGAACACTTCCGGAGCTCCAGAACACTTCCGGAGTTCCTGTTTCTCATTCTCTCTAAATCCAATCTAATCGTCACCCACCCTTAAGTGTGTTACCCCACGGTTCGGGATCACTCCAGACATGATCGAGACTCTCTCTCCGATCAATCGACTAACAGCGGAATCTGGATATCCATGATAGCCCCTGTGTGTCCACGAATGTCTCTTTATTCGTTTGAACCTGTAGACGTCCAGTTTCAATCTCTTGCCTGGTGATACTTAGATTGTCGAGTGTCGTTCTCCGGTATCACATTTTACCGAGCTTGACCTCATCCTTGACAATCTATCTTCTCTCGTCTGTGATGTTACATCCCCGTGACCTAGTCACATGCTTGCAAGCTCATTAGATGTAATCTCACCGAGTGGGCCCAGAGTATCTATCCTGCTATGCGGATTGGCAATTCCCGCTATTGATTACTCGCCCCGACTACTTCCTTCCAATACCCGAAGGTGTCACCCTTATTGTCGTGCGTATGAGACATGACGTTAGGTGCGATCAGCCGTATCTTTCAGAAGCAGCGACTTGATATAATCTCACGGTCCAAGATCTGAAACTACGTTTCTATATATATTTTGGGTATGTCCATCAAATCATTCACCCAATGATATGACTCCGTCGTTAACCGGTTAATGCCCATGATCAGGAAACCTTGATCATCTGTTACACAACGGACTAGTCAAGTAGAGGCTACTAGGGACCTGGTTGTTTCTATACCACACGTGTATTATGTTTCCGAGTAATACAGTTATAGCATGGTATTAAAACGTATTATGAACAATAAGAGATATGACAAATAAAATCACTTTATTAATTGCCTCTAGGGCATATCTCCAACAGCTAGATGGTTGTCTCTCCACTTTATGCTATCATGTTTAGATCTTGTGAGCTGCCTATCATGATCAAGATCATCTTATTGTAATGCTACATGTTGTGTTTGCTGGGATCCGATGAATATTGAATACTATGATCAAGTTGATTATTCATCTATGTTACATGTTATTTATGATCTTGCATGCTTTCCGTTACTAGTAGATGCTTTGGCCAAGTAGATGCTTGTAACTTCAAGAGTGAGTATTTATGCTAGATAGTGGGTTCAATCTCCAGTAATCTGGGGGAGTGACAGCAACGTCTAAGGTTGTGGATGTGCTGTTGCCACTAGGGATAACCTAACAATGTTATGTCCACGGTCATATGTACTTGTTTACATTACGCACATTACTTAATGCGATTATCCATTGCTTGCAACTTAATACCAACGGGGAACACGGATGTCAACCTGAAGGTGGATTATTAGTCATAGATGCGGTTGGATAACGGTCTATGTATCTTGTCGTAATGCCCAATTAAATATCATGGTAGTCATCTTGTCATATATATGCATTGTCATGCGCTCAATATTTTACCAATTGTCCAGCTGTAATTTGTTTACCCACCATGTCGTTTATCTTTATGGAGAGACACCACTAGTGAACTGTCGACCCTGGTCCATTCTTTTGCACTGATAAAACCACCAACTGCAAACAATTGTTCTCTTTTACTTTCTGCAATTAAACATTATTTTCCACACCATACGTTTAATCCTTTGTTACAGCAAGCTTGGAAGATTGACAACCTTCCTATTTCGTTGGGGCAAAGTAGTTTGATTGTGTTGTGTGCAGGTTCCACGTTGGTCGCCGGATTCCCTGGTGTTGCGCCATGCCATATTCCGCCACCAACAACCTTCTGAAGTGCTCCTACTCCTACTGGTTCGATAACCTTGGTTTCATACTGAGGGAAAACTTGTTGCTGCACTGCTTTATACCTTCCTCTCGGGGTCTCCCAACGAACGTGTGATTTCACGTCATCAAGCTAATTTTCTGGGGCCGTTGCCGGGGAGTGGAAGTACTTCGGTTCAGCAGTTTCCTAACTTCCCCTTCAACACGCCATAATTTCCTGGCGCCGTTGCCGGGGAGTTAGCAGGCTTCTGCAATGGGAGTCTAACGCTTCCAATCTCTTTACTTTGTTTTTGTCTTGCTTAGTTTATTTTATTTTATCTTGTTTGCTTTTAAATATAAAAAACACAAAAAAAAATCTTGTATTTAGTTTAGGGATATTTAATTCTGTGCCCCTGGATCCTTAGTTGTGCTCACTTTTCCCCACTCTGTAAACTTGTGCTCTCTTTTCTCCATCTGGTTAGCTGCCACGCTCACAAATGTTCATAGCGGACGGTTGCCGTCGGGTCAATGCATTGACCGTTAACTGCTGACAAGTGGGGCCGTGTCTTTGTGTTTGTCCGTTGAGTGCTGACAAGTGGGACCGTCTCCGTATGCCCGTTGGTTGCTGACGTGTGGGGCCGACCTTTGAGCGGTGCGTGCTGACGGGTGGGACCACAAGGAGACACGTAAGGGCAACAGCTATGTTTGAACCTGAAACTGAATCGAGACAGTGCCACACCGCGCCGCTCTCCGCCGCCGTCGTGCCGCGTCCGCCGCCGTAGTGCCCTCCACCCCTATACCCCCTATTCCGCTCGTCGGCGACGCCGCGTCTCTGCCACATCTCCCCCCACCTCCCCCACCTCCCCATCTGGGATTAGGAAGCGATGTTGAGTGCGGCCGCGACGAATGCCCTCAACAGTGGAGAGGATTGGATCGAATCAGCGGCAGATAATTCATGGATTACACCTGGGTAAGCAATCTTTCTCCTTAGATTGATGTTCTGACTCGTAAATTAGGCAGTATTTGACTTCTGGTAGCTTAAATCGTTCCAATTTTGCTGAAATGCTGCCGGCCTAACCGCACCTTTATTTGAACAACGTAGGATTGATCCTTCGCTGGCTTTCCGGCTGGCGGTTAGAATGGAAACTAGTATTCTGCGTGGTACTAAATCCTAGTTGCTTACAACGTTTTTCTATCCCAAAGTGGTAGAAACCAGCAATTCCTTGAAAGATTTCCGCGATGCACTCCGTGCGTCATATCCCTGGAGCGATGCCGATGCTGTTGAACTGAGCTATTTCAACAGTACCGAGCAAACATTTCTCCCACTAACATGCAACGAGCATCTGAGGTTGCTATTTACTCTGAATGCTGGCAACCGTTTCGGTAAAGTCAGTATCGATGTTCTTCAGCCACGGGCAGAACGGGTCAACAAAGGGAAGGGTGTTCGGACATCATCTGTCTCTGCTAATATCCAGCACCCCGACACCCCTTGTAGGTCGAGACCAAGTAAAGCGAGTGGTTCTGAAAGCCACAACATGCCTTCTGCCGATTCTGCTGCAGCTTCTCCTGAACCTTCTGCAGTCGGTGTAGAAGAAGATGCACAACTTGACGAGGAGGTGCCTCGAAATGATGATGAAGACGAGGTATTTTACCCTGAACTGGTAGATAGACGCAGTCAACAAGCAGTGGATGATGAATATCCAGAGGAGCCCATCAGCCGAACTAGGTTTGATGACACTGACGATGAAGAGAAGGAGGAGAACATTGACAGCTTAATTGAAGATGAATACGATGGTGAGGACATGCCAACAATTGAGTGGAACAGGGAAAATCCTCAGCTTACTGAAGGCACCATTTTCGAATCCATGGTGGACTGTCGGAATGCAGTGACTACATATTGCATTCTAACTGAAAATACCTACAAGATCAAAAGGAGTGAGCCAGGAAGGTTCACAGTGTTTTGTCCATATCCTAGGTGTAGGTGGTGGTTGCATGCATCCCGTATGGTAAAAAATAGCAGCATTATTCAGGTAATCCAAGTTCATTGAGTATTTTAGTTTCAGATCAGTGAGTAATGTTTCTTAATTGTTTTGACCCTTTTTATTTTGTTTCAGATAAAGAAAAACAAACGGAAGCACACTTGTCCACCTGGAGGGGGAGCGGGGAAGGCCAAAGCCAAGCTAGCAAAAACTAGGTGGGTGGCAGATGCAGTATTGGATTGGCTGAGGGAAGATCCTAATCTTGGTCCAACAGCACTCCATGGGAAGCTTTTCGAGAAGTACAAGATCAAAATTCCTTACATGAGAGTTTTCAATGCTAGGGAAATGGCTCTTGACAGGATTAATGGTCAATGGAATGAGAGTTTTCAGCTGCTTTACACCTTTAAAGCTGAAGTGGAGATGGCTAGTCCAGGGAGTGTTGTAGAGATTGACAAGCATATGGTTCCCTTCAAAATAAAAGGGAAGTCATTTGAGAAGGAGTGCTTCAGGAGGGCTTTTGTTTGTTTCAAGGCTTGCTGGCAGGGGTTTCTTGATGGCTGCAGGCCTTATTTGTCTGTAGATGCTACCCATTTGACTGGAAGATGGAGAGGACAACTAGTATCAGCTTCTGCAGTTGATGGACACAACTGGCTATTCCCAGTTGCATTTGGTGTGTTGGAGGTAGAGTCCGAGGAAAGTTGGGTCTGGTTTTTGCAGCAGTTGCGCAACATTATAGGCACACCCCCAGGTTTAGCTATACACACAGATGCTTGCAAGGGTTTAGAGAGTGCAGTAGAAATTGTGTTCCCTGGAGTGGAGCATAGGGAATGTATGCGACACCTAGCGCATAATTTTAAAAAGAAGTTCAAAGGTAAAGTTTATGATGAGAACTTATGGCCAGCATCATACACATGCAGCGAAAGGAAGCATGAGCACCATTTGAGAGTGTTGTATGCTCAAAATCCTTTGGTGAAGGATTACATGGATGAACATCATGGAAAGGTGTGGTCAAGAAGCAAATTCAACGAAGTCTGCAAAGTAGACTATGTGACCAACAACCTTGCAGAATGCTTCAATGCAAAGTTCAAGTCAGTGAAAGGTCTTTTGTTGTGGCAAGCATTTGACAAGATGAGGCAGATGATCATGATAAAGATGGCTCTTCGCAAAAGAATTGCAGAAACACAATATGTTGGTCATCTTATGCTCCCATCACTGATTAAGTCATTGCATTTGAAGGCAAGAGGACTGAAGATGAGATGCATTCGATCTGATACACTTGAGGGTGAGGTAGCCTATACTGACAGTAAAAATAGGTTATGGAGGTATCCAGTGAACCTAGCAACTAGGGTATGTAGTTGTAGACAATGGCAGATCCGTGGGAAGCCATGCATACATGCCCTACATCTCATGACTGTCATTGGGGGTGCAGATGGTGAAGTTGATCAATATTGCTCTGACTATTTCTCTGTTGCCAAATTTATGGCTGCTTATGCTGACAATGTGCCTGCACTCTTGGGAAAAGACCAATGGAACATAGTTGATCCAGGTTTCAAACTCTGCTCTCCTGTACTGACTAGACCACCAGGAAGACCAAAGAAAAACAGGTACAGGGCAGGTGAAGAGGGTCGTGTACCAAGAAAGCGTGCGTGCAAAAAATGTGGAATTCTGGGGCACATTGCTAGGCTCTGTACCAATCCAGTCGATGCAGCATTTGGAGAAGAGCACCGATGGACAGCAGCAAATGCAGAGGAGAATGCAGCAGCAATGGCAATTGAAGATGCAGCAGAGCTGGAGAATGAAGCAGAGCTGGAGAATGCAGCAAATGAGGCAGTACCGGCACCTTCGTATGTCTCCCTACCTTTTTTTATGCATTTGTACTCTTTTATACCGATGGCTTATAATTTTATTTGTCAGCTCTAGGATAAATGGAGGCAGAGGGCAGAAAAGGCCTAGAGAGGAAGAAACCCAAGAAACTGAAGTTCAACCATCATCCGATGCCTTAGAATTTGAAGCCATGGCTTATGATGGTTTTGAAGCTATAAGAGAGGAGGAAGAAGGGGTAATTGTTCCAGTTGTTCCTTTAATGATCATTGAACCCACAGATGACCGTCAGGTTGTCGTCAAGGGCTCGGCGAGTGGAAGTACTCTGTCAGCACCTGCACGGCCACAACCCCAAGTGAAGATCAAAAGGAACAAGTTGAATTTGAAGCCAAAGAGTATCCCAGCTAGGGAAACCCGGAGCAGGACGGTGAAGCCATCTGCGAACACAAGGAGCAGGTCGAAGATTTGAATTTGCACTTTGACCGCTTAGAACTTGATGAGTTGTAATAATGATGTTTGTGTTTGTGTTTTCAATTAGAGGTACTGTGAAAACTTATAAGTTGTAATAATGATGTTTGTACTTTGGTATCATATTTGTGGCAGAATTCAAATTGCAAACAAAAGTTGAATTTGAAGCAAAATTTGAATTTGAAGCAACATTTGAATTTGAAATAAAATTTAATTTGATGCAAAGTTGGAGTTGTTCAAACATATGAAGTCCATTGCTATGTGGTATGTATCTGAACCAACATCTAAATCCGAATGAGCAAAGGTGATCAATCCCCATGAGAAAAGTGCTACAAACGAGCTCCAAAGCTAGGGTAAACACCCCCATTTGTAAGCAGTTTTTTCCGACCTTGTCCAAATGAGCCAAATATTTTTGTATTAACACATATTCAATCCATATGGTGTCTAGTAGTAGTTTCACTATTTATTGAATTAATCTTCATATTACTATATTTTTTTAATCCTCAACTATGTTATTTCTTGTGACTCGAATCACAGCTGACCCGGAGGAGGAAGCACGGAACAAAAGAAAAGATAGGGTCGGGTAGCGGTTATAACATCGATCGTATGAGGCAAGATAAGTTGAATGAATCCGGTGGGATTGGAAGTACAGAACTATTTAGTCGAATTAGAAATCTCTTCAATAGTGATTTCGCTTGCTTTTGGGAATGACTGTACAAACCTGATGGTTGTTTGTTATCCCAACCATTCTTCCCAGCCCCGATACCGATCAGGAAAGGGCTAATTTCTAACAAAGTTTTTATCTTGTTGATTCCTTTCCTATTTCTAGGTGTAGTGCTTTTAACCCCTATGCTGCCTACTGGTACCGCACTTAGGTTCAAAAGGGTCAATAGTACATGACGAGGTTCAAGTGTCTTCTCTGAAGGATAATAGGGCCCAATTGTTGAATTATATGGAACAAGATATCCGTATTTTAGCTGGTGTGATGCTTCGGGCTCAATAAATTTAATGCTTTTAACTAAAAACCAAAAAAAAACGTTTGGAATATGAAAATGAAAAAGTAAGTTCAGAACCTTCTTAATCACTCCAAAATGAATCTTTGGTAATTTTTTTGATTTTTTTAAATTTTATCAAAACCTAAACCCTCTCTCCCTCTCCTTCGAACTTTGAACAGCTTCATACGTGATAGCTCATTTGTGTGAAGCTTTTTTCATGAAAATGTACCTACACCAAGTTTATATTTTTTTTCTCATAACCATGTCACATATGACGGTAATGTGCACTGGTTTTGTTATTTTTTGATTTTTTTTTGAATTACTTATGCTCATTTCAACTTGATTTCGATGCCTCACTTCAGAAAATGGATTTTCATGAAAATGACCCTTAACCCTAAACCCAGGTTTTTTGGTAACTATGTCTTATAAACCGACGAACTACGCAAGTTTTTTCATTTTTTGATTTTTTTTGAATTGTTTATGGCCATTTGAAGTTCCGGTCAAACCCTAATAACCCCGTTGACTGACTCTAAACCCCGCAGCATCTCGCCAAACCCTAGTGTCGAACGTCAGCCGTCCGATCAGACTCTAGCGACAAACTCCACCCGTCAGATATGGCCTTCTAGAAGGATTCCCGCGGGCAGGCATGCGCGCGCCTCCGCGTCGTTGGATCGTATGGACGGTTCCTCGCCTTGGCGATCCGCGTGATGCTGGTTCTGCATCCTGATTGGCCGTTCACGCATCCAGGTCGAAGTAGCCGTTGCTGGCCCCATTTGCTCCCCCATTGCTGGGCCCCGCCCCATTGCTGGCCCATTGCTCGCTCTGGTTCGTTCTGTCATTGCTCTGGTTCGTTCTCGACTCCCGCCGCCGCAGAGCTGTAGATCGCCGCCCAACGACGCCATGGTTTCGTGGAGCGACGGCGACGAAGATTCCACCAATCTGAGCTCGCTTGGCACCGACGTAAGTGTTCCAATCTCGTGTATTTGGGATTCTAGGATTTAGGTTTACGGTTAGGATTTGGGGATTTCTTATCTGAGCACGAATCCGAGGTCTTGCGCTGAAAATTTCTTAGGGCCCAAATACCATGTACGATTCCGATTATTGCGGATTAGACGATGAAGACGAGATCAAGATCCGTTGTCATTGCAATTCCACGGTCCAGAAATGTGTTGCTTTCGAAGGATGTTGGACTGGCAGGAGGTTCTTGGCCTGCGCAGGGATGGTACGTGAAAAAACTGAACTTTTTTTTGGAGTACAACTTGAGATGTTTTCTTTTGTGTAAATTAGTAACAGAAACTTGTTTGATACATGTATGTAGTCTGGAGAAACTTGTGACTTTGTGCACTGGGTTGATGACGTGTGGCCACCTACGTTGTCCAAATCCCTGACATAACTGTGGGAAATGCATGGGGAAATCAAAGATGCTAGAGTTCGCGACGCCTTAGACGTTCTTGAAATAAGGTGGAAGTACCAAGATGAGATTACAAAGCTTCACCTTGACTTGAAGAATTCCCAGGATGAGCTCAAAAAGGAGGTTGAGGAAAAGCAGGTTGCACTAGCCCTGAAGGCCAAAGCAGAACAAGCACTTGTTGATGCAAGAGCTGAACTAGAGGAGAAGAACAAACTGGATGCATCAACTTCCAACATGCACAAGTTTTTGAGGCAGAAGGCAGAGAAGGACAGGGATTTGATTAAGCAAGAGAAGAGGAAGTTGGAGTGTATGGTTGCCGATCTTCTGAAACAGAAATCCAACTTGGGGGCTAAGTTGCAGAAGATCAAAGATATATGTGATGAGTAGAATCATTGGCTTCATCATGTGTTGTAACAGTTATTGCTTATCTGAACAAGTAGTGGTTGTATTTCAGTATGGTTGTTGTACTAGTAGTTGAAAACATTTTAATGTGGATCAATTTCAGTATGGTTTGTTGTTACTGTTTATCTTAATCCATGTCATGGAAGCTTAATGCAATTGTAATACCCCACAGTTTAGAGAGTCGGAAGGGTAGAAATAAGATTTGTGCATTTGCATAGCATTCATCTGAAAATGCGGGAAATTTTGGCGCGTTAAATAAAACAATGCAAAGTGATCGATGTTTCTCTCGACTCGATGAATTATGGTCTAGATCATCTGGTTGAGTGCTAAGAACTTCGACATGATCTTTATAACAACTAAGTAGGAATTAGGATCTTATGTCGAGTCTTTCTAAATTTGGACATGATCTTCCTAAATCTCTCGACATTCTGATCACAATTTTAAATATGACAAGATATAATGGAATAGGAGACACAAACACAATCTTATACAAATCCAACAAATACCTATTATTATCTGATCTCAATTCATCACATTCCCCATATACATGATCATATAATCATAATTCAAACTCACCAAGTCCTAATTTCAATCTTATCATCTCTTATCATTACACTCATCTCAACTTCCAAATACAATTGTCCAAAATCTTTACAAGATACAAAAAAGGACACATGATACAAACTTCTCAAGTGGAATTCGAAGTAATACATTATATTACATTTTATCGAATAAATACATATCTCATCCCAAAAGGAAAAGAAAATTACGAATTGAATAAAAAGATCCTAACACTAAATCTTGATCTTCTCATCATTGTTTTGATCATCTTATCATCTCAATCTTCTTATTCTTCTTTCCTGCAAAATAGGCAACCACAGAAACAGAGAAAACAACAAAGAAGGAAAGACATGTAACAAAATGAATTTGGAGATGGATTTCTCTCAGTATTGCATAGAGGTGCTATGCAAAATCATCCCCGAGAATTTAAAAGCCAAATGCAAGTATCTGTTCTTATCAAGGAAAATTGCCTCAGACTTTTGCATCATAGGCTGTAGTATCTGTTCTTATCTATAACTCAACCAAGTGTGCAAGAAAACAAATGAAATGGCATAAGAAGGTACTAAGCAACCTGATCCAAATAACCTTCAACTAGAATAAATCTAGGAGATTAGAAGGGGTCACTTTTATACTCCTACACACACCCATTTGAGTTTAATCCAAATTTATCAAAGGATCACATCCAGCAACAAAGCCACATAAGAGAGAAGCCAAACCAGCCCAACACTTCCAGTACCAAATGCCACTTGGCAGCATTGAAAATAAAGGCCAAGCAAGGATAAGAGCAATCAGCCAAAGCCTTGCTCATGAGTTCACCTTTTCTGTACTAAAAATAAAGGATAAGGCTTGGATAAGAAGGGAGCAGCCATAGCTTGCTCAAGGAGGTGAAGGACTTCACATGGCAACCCAAAAAGGAGTCAAAGGAGCTTATCCATATCAGCTCAAGGCTTGCACAAGAGGGAATGCACCTCAAACTTGGAACTTGTACCAGCCAGGGGCCACACACAAGCAGCACACTCACCTTATGCATGGCATGTGTTGTCATCACCACAACAACAGCCCAAACCGTCATATAGCACTATTTAAACAAAGCAGCAATAGTCCAGCCATTGTTCTGGCGCATACACATCTCCCAGCCGCACCAAAGGCTTCACATAAAAACCAAAATCAATTAGCAACAGTATGCTACTATTTCCACCTCATCCAAATAGCAAGAACACAACATCCTTCACTCAGATCAGATCATCTATAGCTCTAGAACACAAGAACATCCACTAAAATAATTTGCAGCTAGATAAATACACCCTAGGAAAATTGAAGCAGCGAGGAGGAGCAGGCTAGCCACAAGAGAAGGAGAAGGATATCTCCAAGAGGAGGAGCAGGCTATCCACCAGATGAGGAGAAGGCCAGCCACAAGACACAACTTTTCATCATATTCGAGAAGACCAAGCTTCTCTTCAGCAGCAGGTTGATACCTAGAACCAAATCGTGTGCAACATCTATTCATATCTCTAGTTGAGAGAGAGGGAAAGAAAGGGGAGAAGGCAGCAGAGATGTTCTTGTCAGTCTATCTATCTAACCACAAGTCTGATTTCAGACTGGATTTCCACACTTGCACTCCACTAACACAACTACATGGCAAGATCATGTATTTACAGGATGTATTGTTCTCTAGCAGCAGCCAAGAGATCAAGTAAAACATCTGTTCTTATCAATTTTCTAAGCTATACCATGTCCAGGAAGTGGAGCATACCACTTATGCTTCACAAACACCATTGGCTCATGCTTACACATGATCTGGACATCCTCTATTTTAAATCACAGTTATATATTACTGGACAGCTACTTGGTGCTGTCCAGAAACCATTAAATCATTAAAGTATGTAAGTATAATACATTTATTTAATTCTTGTTCCCCTACAGCTTGAGAACAAGCAAGAAAATGATCTATCTCATCTAAAGCAGCAAGCAAACATGATAATCCAAGCTATTCTACTTAGAACCAGTTCTCAATTACCCAGGACAACAAGCAAATCTACCAAACTAATTCTATTACATGATCTGGATATTTTCTAAACTAAAATCTATAGCACCAGAAGCACTAGATCGAGTTGAACATGCATCCACACCTGTGCACACTCACTAGAGGCACCACAATGAGCAGCTCATGCTCTACAAATAAACATGGGCACAAATTCATGGAAATATATTCAGCACCGGATACCAAGCTTACCAGCAAATTCAGCAAGCCATTAAGAACTGAATTTACCATTTCTAAGCTCAACAATAAGTTAAATAGGTGTTTAACTGAATTTCCGCAGTTAGCAGGGTAGTTTATATTCAGTTTGGATAGAATTAAGGTATCACAAGTATCACAGATGCTTGGATGAATAAATCATCCAAACAGGAGCATCACCACACATTAGCTCATCACCTGGATGAACTGGAATAGCAGCACAAATCCTAGAACAGCTAGGAACCTATCTCGACCTTATCCTGTATCGAGAGCAAGAGGAGTACAGAGAGAGGAGAGGAAGAGAGGAGTAAGGACCATACCTGACGCTCGGGCACGAACACCGTGGCGAAGCGAGGCAGTGCTCACGCTACCACGGCGGAAGCTACCGCGAGGACGACACCGACGAGCACAGCGGCGATGGCGGCACAGGGAGCACCACGGCAGCGGCGCATCGACCTGCGCCGAGCCACACCAGCAGTGGCAGCGTGGCGAGGAAGCTCTCGAGCACCAGAGAGAATGCCGTAGGGTTGGGGTCGAGCAGGAGGTCGTGGAGAAGTAGCCGGAGGCGCAGCCGCGCGGTATCACGCCGGCGACCCGAGCCGTGGCGGCTAGGGTTAGGGTTCGTGGCTGGGTGCGGTGGAGCACGTGTGGCGCCGACCTGGACATCACAAAGGTGGGGAGCCAGTGGTGGAGGCTAGGGAGGAGCTGTGCCAGGGAACGGCGGAGCCGGAGACGACCGGCGATAGCCGGAGCTGTTGGTGGCGGTGGCGCATCAGCGCGGGAGGAGAAGCAGAGGAAACGGAGAGGAATCAGAATAGGAGGCGTAGGAGAAGGAGCGCAGGCGCACGGCGGCGCTGGAGGAGGCCGGCGACGGCAGGAGCGGCCGGAGCCGAGCGAGGCGACCATGGTGGCGACGCATCGCCAGGTGGGGATTGAGCGAGGCAGGGGAGGTGTGCGTGCGTGCGAGAGAGAGAAAGGAAGGAGTGGGTCAACCGAGCCAGACCTTGACCCAAGGTTAGTGGGTTGAGTCCAACCCATTAGGCCCAGGGGCATTTTGGTAATTCAGCAAATAAAATTATCCAAACTTGAATGAATTTTAACTCCCAAACAAAAGGAACAAAAATCAGCTAAAAATAATCAACACTCTCTATAAATTATGAGGAATTTTTATGTAAGTTTTATTTGAAGTTTTTTAAAAATATTTTGTGGATAAAAATTCAAAGATCCTTAAGTGGAAATGACTTGAAATTCTTTTCAAAACTATTTTCTTAAAGGAAAATAATATGGGAAAATAAAGTCTTGAAGTTTAATTATATTGAACTATTTCAATTTAATCACTTTAAATTATTCCTCATAAAAATTGTTGTCAAACTCTTTAAATAATTAAAAACTCCAAAACACTCGAAAAGTATTAAAATCCATAACTTGGGTATTTTTGGGGTAATGACGATGCATTTCATGATTATACATAATAGCATGCTGCTAGAGTTTTCAGTAGTCCTTATCAGGATTACTTTGCTATTTTCAGAACTCGGGGTTTTACCGCAAACCCTAGAACCCCGAAGAGTTGAACGGCCATTCCTACCACAGGCAAGTTCATTCTTGCATGGCCGTTGAAATATTTTTATCAAAGTATTTATAAAAAGTAATATATTTTATCATCTGCACAAAAAGAAAAAACCTATTTTCAAATGATGTGAATTGCTATATATATATTGTTTGGCTGGCAATGGAACCACAGATTGATGTTGTGGTGGAGGTTCCATTGTACGGGAAAGTATATATCTAGGATTAATTACCAATGTCACAGTGATCCTAGCGCCGTATTGAAGCGTTTACCATGAGATCTGCTATGGACGGTAAAGTCATCTGTGATCTTTTCCCTTTCGCATGTCAACGGACAGCCAGTTCCGTAGGCTGTAGATCTTGCGGGACTACATGCACATGGGTGGGATCCCTTAATTCCCACGGTTTCTGGTGTCTATGATGGATTGTAGGGGTTTTCTGGAACAAACTATCTTTATGGTATAGGGGAGGACTTCGGTCTGGAACAGTCTACCAAAAGATATAGGGGAGGACAGACCTACAAAAGGGTGGGCATGCGGGGTTGTTGGAGAAGCATGGTGAATGGCTTTGGACTCATACCTGGCCCCATACCATGGAAGTATGGACGGGCTAGCTACCCGGAAAGGCAACAAGGCTGGGTTTCTCTCATGGGTAAAGTTACGCAGCTCTGCAGAGTCAACAACAAGAAATTGTGGCTGTCACATCCGTGTTCCCGGAAGGAACTACAGACCGCAGCGGGAAAGACATCCCAAGTGATGACTATGAACCCGTGGAGACTGTGAGCATAGTTTTCTGAAATAAAATTTGACCTTTGAAGAAAAGTCTTCCAAAACTTGCATTATACCTATGACCGTTGGTCATGGTAGTAGCTAGTGCATTCAAAACCAAAAACTCTTTCCTATATTATTTGAACTTGCTGAGTAACGCTCGAGTTGCTCACCCTTTCCTCGTTGACCCCCTGCTTAGACTTTTGGAGCCATCCAAGGAATCAATATCCATGACGACAACGAGGAGGTCTTCAACAAGGAGTCCAAACCTACCTGGTGGAGCTCGAAGGAGTCAACAACTACTTCACCGACAGAAGGATGACAACCACCCTGCCCAGGTGTATATAACGACAACACTGCCGATGGAGGAGACAACATCAATTTTGGAAGAAGGAGTACAACTTGGATAAAGATATTCCAGATGGATTAGAGTAGGGCTGTGACAACAACAGTAGTGGAATAGGAATTAGAGATAGAGCTGATATCCAGCTTAGTGATACGATTTGGATCTTTTTGATGTTTCATTTGCACGAGACCTACTTCTATCTGTAAAGAAGGTTCTCGAGATTTTGTATTGAATAGTGTTGTAATCCTATAGTGTTACCTTGGACCAGCTATGTTTTTGTTGTACTACTCTGAGGGATGTAATATTTACGGATAGGTCCTTCCGTGAGTATTATATCAACGATTTGTACACTACAACATGCAGTGGTGTGCTGGGTCACCGCAGCAATGGACAGTTAGCAGTATTTGTGGTTTGTTGTTGCTGTTCATCTCAGTTTCGTCAGATGACAGTTAGCAGTTGAGTTCATCAGTTACAGACAGTGCTGGAAAAAAAAGTCGTGTTGGGCCCAAACAGAATCAAGCTTTGGTTGGGCCGTGCCATGACTTTGTCTGATAGGCCCACAAACACGCGATGTCTCTGTCTTTTTTTTTTTGAAAACCTTAGTTTCTTTTTTCCTTTTAATTTATTTTCTTTCTACGATTCAATTTGATTGCCCAAGCTCTTATATTTTCTGATAGTAAAATACAAGGGTTTACAAAATGCACAAAATAACTAGTTGCCGTGCACGGGCAAACAAATATTTTGGTTCGGTTGCTCACCAAATAAGTTGTAATAATGTTGTTTCTACTTTTGTATCATATTTGAGGCAGAATTCAAAATTTGAAACAGAAGTTGACTTTGAAGCAACATTTGAATTTGAAACAAAATTTGAATTTATTTGATTTCCCTTAACCGTATGTGCTTTTTCTCTTTTCTTTTTTCATGTTTTTGGTTTTGATTATGTTTGCTTATCTCAACAATCACCAACAGTTCCCTAACTACTTTTGACACCTTAATCTCATTTTTGACACCAATAAAATACATGACTAAAATAAAACAAATATAACACACCATTATAACACTCATAACTTAGATAAATCAAGCGACATACAATTTCTTACATATAACACTAGATAGATAGATGGGATACATGGGATCCCTAGATAGATAACCCTACATAGAAGGGCAACACACACACATACAACGCACACAAACGCAACATAGATAAAAGATGCCCTAACACAATAGCTAGGGCCTAGCTAGGGCACCGTCTTCACTGCTTGGCTTGGCTTGGCTTCACCGCCGTCTTCACCACCATCTTCACTGCTCCTCGACCTGGCCATTCTCGCCGAGGTAGTACGGGAGGCTGTGCATGCGGTTGGGGGTGGGGAAGATGTTTTCCATGTCGGTGAAGATGTTGTAGGTGGTGAATGCGATGAACTCGCACCCACACCAAAACACCTGGCCGAGCAGGTAGTACGCATCGAACATGTTGGTGAAGTGGGCGACGAGCCCTATCACCGGAGCGTTGGCGTCGGGACGATGTTCGTCGAGGCGGAACATGACCGGCGAGCCCGCCGGGAGGTGGGCAAAGCCCGCACGGAGGAACCTATACGCAAGGTCCCGAGCACCCCTCCAGCGTGAGAACGGCCACACGCAGAGCGCGTTCTCGACGATGACACCGGCAGGGTAGCGTTCCTCCGGTACGGTTGGCGGCATGTGGAACGTGGGGGCGTTGTACTGCATCTTCGCGTCGAGGAGTTTGCTTTGGATTTCGGTGGAGAGAAGGGGCGAGGCGCAGATGGAAGTGTACACGAAGAGATGGGTTGGTTTAAATAGGAGCCGGGGAGACGAAGAGGAAGAGATGGGGTGGTAAACCGTAGACGGAACGGCTGGTTTTTAAATTGGATCTAGGAGGCGTGGTGCGGATCCGTGGCCTAGGTTAGGCCTTCTTTCGACCGTTTTCACATTGAATCAAATGCATGAATAGATGCCTCCACCGTCGCGTGATCCGAAGATCGACTGAACCGGTGCTTCGATCGAGCCTGCCGTGCCGCCCTGTCTAGGCTACACGTCCATAGTAGGTGGACTGAATCGAGTGCATGGCAGCGGAATCGTGCGTCGCGATTGAATCGAGCGCAGGGCAGGGACGCAGCTGTGCGTCTGGTTGCGTGCGTGGCGGCGCGCATGCATGCGAGCCGTTCTACAACGCTGGCGTGCCGATCCGTGGCGTCAACGCTGGCATGCGAGCACGTTCTACAACGCTGGCATGCGTGCCGATCCGTGGCGTCAACGCTGCTCTTCCCATGCATAGCAGGCTGAATCGATGCCACCCTAGTAGGCTGAGTCGGGCGCATGCATAAAGGCTGGCCTCGCTAATTTAATTATCAAGAAATGGGCCCGTTCTACAACGTAAAAAGCCCACCACGGTCCAACAAGCAAAGCCACAGAAACGCAGCCCCACCTGCCAGGTCAAACGAGCGTCAGTCAGAATGAGTCCCACGCGGCCCCACTAGTTAGAGTTAACGGACTCGACGGATACGTCCGTCTGTGGCATTCATGAGAGTTTCAACTAACGCAGTGGGGAAAAGTGAGCAAAAGTTAACATCGGTGGGAAAAGTGAGCACAACTAAGGATCCAGGGGTACAGGAGTAATAGTCCCTTTAGTTTATTTCGGTTCGTTATTATGTCTAGTTGTTTATTTGATATCAATGGCTTCTCCCTTTCAAGCAAAATCTTATTGGCTAAGTGGGTTCACGGAGGAACAACAAAATTATTATAAGGAATACCGCTTGTCTAAAAAAGGGGTACATTTATGGGAACAAATAAATAGATTGAATTATTTTGCTAAAAAGTTGTGCTCTACTTATGATGAATCCTAATGCTTTAATGAATCGTTTTGCTGTAGAAGGCATAAACACCTCCCTTTCCAATGTGATTGTAATGATAATGAAACCTTGGCTGCTTATGCTAAAGGAAACTATGACTTTGGTAATCTTGAACAAACTGAAGAATTTGTTGTTTTTAAGGGTGCCTATGAAATTGCTGGTTTTATTCAAGATGATGATTCTCCTTATAAATATGAGAATTTTGCTATACTTGGTTATTGTCTTGAATATTACAATGATAATCCCTATATTCCTATGGATTCTCTTGAAATATTCCCTATGAATGAAACTTGTGGAAATGATTATGCTACTTTTATTTATGATAATCCATGCTATTTTGATAAGTCTTATGATAATCCTCTATTTATTCCTAATTTCGAAATACATGGTAATGAGAAAGTTTTCTTAGAAAGTGTTTATGATAAAGCTCTAGATGATGGTCCTATGTTGCTTGATAATATTAATTGTACTATTACTGAAAATGGGATTGGAGAGGTATTGACTTTAGCTAAATAGAGTCCCATACCTTTTGAGAGTGATCAATCATCTTGTTTTAATATTGTTAAAAGTGGGTTTGGAGATGTCACCACTTTAATTAATTTTGATCCCACTATTTTTGAACTTGATAAAAATTATGTGTTTGTAGATCATGAAAAGAATTCTTTATGTGATAGTTATATTGTTGAGTTTGTTCATGATGCTACTGAAAGTTATTATGAGAGAGGAAAATATGGTTGTAAAAGTTTTCAAGTCACTAAAACAGCTCTTTTTATGTTGAAAGTTTTGAAGTTGCATTTGTTTCATCTTCTTAGCTAGTTGCTTTATGCTTCAATAATTTATTTTATTACAAGATTCCTTTGCATAGGAAGTGGGTTAGACTTAAATATGTTTGATATTTACCTTTTGATGCTCTCTTTTGTTTTTCAACTCTTATTCTTATGAGAGCATTATTAAAATCTCCTAGCCTAGCTAAAAGGCATTAAAGAAAATCGCTTATGGGAGGCAACCCATTTTATATTTCTGCATTTTTTCTTTTATTGAGTCAAGGAGGTTGTTTACTTCTGTAGCAACTCCTTTGTATCTTTACTTTTTCGCATTGTTGTGCCAAGAGTAGTCTCTAATGATAAGACGATGCTAGATTTTGATTGCTGCGCAGGAACAGATTTCCGCTGTTCACCGTATTAATTATCTAAAATCAACAAAATGTGATTTAACTCTGCAAATTTTTGTGCGTAATCCTGATGTATGTACGCATCTTTCATTAGTTCAAAGTTTTTCAATCTGAGCATCGTAAGTGCCTCGAAAAAATTCGTCTTTGCAGACTGTTCTGTTTTAGACAGATTATGTCTTTTATTTTGCATTCTTCTTTTACGTGTTGGGTGGAATTCTTTTTTGGGTGGAAGAGCTTCACATAACATCAGTGGCAGTAGCTAATGTTTAAAGTAACGGTCATATTGCGTCTTTACAGAACATGTGAGTTTTTGATTGTGCACTAACCCTCTAATGAGATTTACTTTGAGTTTGGTGTGGCGGAAGTTTTCAAGGGTCAAGAGGGAAGAGTGATATAATAGGATGGAGAAGAGTGAAGAGCTCAAGCTTGGGGAGGCTCCCATGGATCTCCCCAGCATATTTCAAGAAGACTCAAGCGTCTAAGCTTGGGGATGCCTTGGCATCCCCTTCTTCATCGTCAAAATTATCAGGTCATCTCTAGTGAAACTATATTTTAATTCTTTCACATCATATGTGCTATTCTTGGAGCGTCTGTGTGCTTTTATTTTCAGTATGTTATTTTTATTTTGTGATCAACTTGATTGGATCCTAGCATTCTTGATTGGAGAGAGACACGCTCCGCTTTTTCATGAGAATACTCCTATTCTTCACTTATATTTGTTGAGTATTCATATCTAGCGCTGTTCAAGCTTTTAGCTCTTGTTTTCATGTATCTCTTGTCAGAGCTATTAGTTCTTTTAAAGAAAGTACTCTCTTACTTCACTTATACTTGTTTGGAGAGTTATTGAAATAAGTTGATTGGTGTTTGGTTGGAACAGAAAATGTTGCATGTGGTAAATGGTATAATGGAAAAGACTTGCATACTCTTGTAGATCACTAATATGGATAATTTGATACTTGTCAATTGTTTTGAGTTAACAAGTAGGTCATGATTAAACTTTTGCATCATGTAAGTTAAGCCCATTAGTGAAGAACTACCGTAAAGCTTGTTGAAATTTGGTTTGCATGGTGGTATCTCTAAGGTCTAGATATTTTCTAATAAAAGGGTTTGGTTAACAAGGAAGACAGTATGAAGTCTTATAATGCTTGCAATATGTTGGTCATATAAAACTTGGTGTACCGGTTGATATTCTTGTTTGCTTACATAACCTTGCTAGCCTAAACTCTGTACTGAGAGGGAATGCTTCTCGTGCATCCAAATCCTTGAGCCAAAATCCATGCCATTTGTGTCCACCATAACTACCTATATGTGGTATTTCCTTGCCACTCCAAGTAAATTTTTCATGTGCTACCTTTAAACTATTCAAAATTGTTACTACTCCTTTTTGTGTCAATGTTTACCAAGCTCATGAGGACGTGGTGGATGTCTTTATGGCACTTGTCAAGCAGACTTTACCATCAGACTAGCGGCATATACATCCGCTTATCTATTAATTTTGCAAAAAGAGCTGGCAACGGGGTGCCCAGTCCCAATTAATTACAACTTTAACCGCTTAATTCTCTTCACATTTTTGCCCTGATTTATCAGTCAAGCAATAATACCAGTGAAATATCTGCATGTGTAAACAAAAGAGAAAAGAGGGATGATCTGCCTTGCTGGTAGAAATAACGTCCTTCATGGGAGCCGCTCTTAAAAGTCTGTTTGGCCGGGGTCATATTGTACTTTCCACTACTGATTCGTTGACCAATTAACATACACCTCCAAAACTTAATTTTTACTCTCTATATGATTTCAAAAACTAAAAAGCTCTAGCACATGATTTAATCCCTGCTTCCCTCTGCGAAGGGCCTTTCTTTTACTTTTATGTTGAGTCAGTTTTCCTACTTCTTTCTATCTTCCACAAGCAAACACTAGTGTCAACTTTGGTACAACATTTGTTATATGCTACATATTGACTTATTATATTGCTTTGTGTTGACAATATCCATGAGATAAATATGTTGAAAGTTGAAGCAAATGCTGAAACTTAAATCTTCCTTTGTGTTGGTTAAATACCTTTTATTAGAATCTATTGCTTTATGAGTTAACACTTATGTAAACCTGTGGATGCATTGTCTCCAAAGTACTATTCATGAAAAGTTTAGCTTGTATGATTCAGTGTTTACTCATTATCTATTTGGTAGCAAATATAGACCATTGACTTGGATCACTTCATTCACTTACATGTGCCTTACAATACTATTTGATCAAGATTATGATGGTAGCATGTCACTTCAAAAATTATTTTGTTTTATCGTTTACCTACTCGAGGACGAGTAGGAACTAAGCTTGGGGATGCTGATACGTCTCAAACGTATCTATAATTTTTGATGTTCCATGTTGATATTATACCAATTGTTACATGTTTTGCATCCACTTCATATTATTTTTATACATTTTTGGGACTAACCTATTAACAAGATGCCACTGTGCCAGTTCCTGTTTTCTGCTGTTTTTGTATTCCAGAAAAGCTGTTCTGAAAAATATTCTCGGAATTGGACGAAAATCAACGGAGATCCCTATTTCACCGACACGTACACGGAGTCCAAAGGGGAGACGGAGGAGCGCCAGGAGGCGGCCACACAAGGGCTCGGCGCGGCCCCACCTCCTGCCGCACCGAGGGTGTGTGTGGGCCCCTCGGGTGCCCTCAGCCGCCGCCCTTTCGCCTATTTATTCCCCGACGCGAAAACCCTAAATACCCAGTCATATTCCACGAAAAGTTCCAGAGGCGCCGCCGTCGTCAACCCTAGCTCGGGAGGGTTCTGAAGCTCTTCCCGGCACCCTGCCGGAGAGGGGAATCATCACCGGAGGGCTCTACATGCATGCCTGCCTCCGGAGTGATGCGTGAGTAGTTCATCCTTGGACTACGGGTCCATAGCAGTAGCTAGATGGTTGTCTCTCCACTTTATGCTATCATGTTTAGATCTTGTGAGCTGCCTAACATGATCAAGATCATCTTATTGTAATGCTACATGTTGTGTTTGCTGGGATCCGATGAATATTGAATACTATGATCAAGTTGATTATTAATCTATGTTAGATGTTATTTATGATCTTGCATGCTTTCCGTTACTAGTAGATGCTTTGGCCAAGTAGATGCTTGTAACTCAAGAGTGAGTATTTATGCTAGATAGTGGGTTCAGTCTCCAGTAATCTGGCGAGTGACAGCAACGTCTAAGGTTGTGGATGTGCTGTTGCCACTAGGGATAACCTAACAATGTTATGTCCACGGTCATATGTACTTGTTTACATTACGCACATTACTTAATGCGATTATCCGTTGCTTGCAACTTAATACCAACGGGGAACACGGATGTCAACCTGAAGGTGGATTATTAGTCATAGATGCGGTTGGATAACGGTCTATGTATCTTGTCGTAATGCCCAATAAATATCATGTAGTCATTTGTCATATATATATGCATTGTCATGCGCTCAATATTTTATCAATTGCCCAACTGTAATTTGTTTACCAACATGTCGTTTATCTTTATGGAGAGACACCACTAGTGAACTGTGGATCCCGGTCCATTCTTTTACACTGATAAAACCACCAACTGCAAACAATTGTTCTCTTTTACTTTCTGCAATTAAACATTATTTTCCACACCATACGTTTAATCCTTTGTTATAGCAAGCCGGGAAGATTGACAATCTTCATGTTTCGTTGGGGCAAAGTAGTTTGATTGTGTTGTGTGCAGGTTCCACGTCGGTCGCCGGATTCACTAGTGTTGCGCCGTGCCATATTCCGCCACCAACAACCTTCTGAAGTGCTCCTACTCCTACTGGTTCGATAACCTTGGTTTCATACTGAGGGAAAACTTGCTGCTGCACTGCTTCATACCTTCCTCTTGGGGTCTCCCAACGAACGTGTGATTTCACGTCATCAGTGATTTGCTCCGGTAATACCGCTGGCGTGCTTTGAATTAAATCATAGCATTCTGGTGGTAGTATGTGGTAGCTACCGCCGAGGTACCGACGAGAAACCAGGGGCGAAAACCGAGCTGGCGGTACCTCGAGCGGTAGTACCGCTGCCTGAAAGGCGCGGTACTTTCCGCGGTACTACCGCCCGGGACTAGGTACCAGTACGCTGCAGCAGTACAACTCCAATAGGAGCGGTACTACCGCTGCATACTAGCGGTACTACCGCCAGACTAAGTTTCTGCCTGGTTGGATTTTCGAGCCCTTCTCTTCCATCTTCGAACTTCACGTACTGTCATTTGAATACCTGCCATAACTTAGGAACAAATTAGTCCTGTGAGTGTGCTGTCATTAACTCCAAAACGGATTAAGAGCAAAGCATGCTCTTTCACCGAGCTCCAGTGATCTCGGTTATTTCAAAAAATCAAAAAAATATTTAAAAAGTTTCAAAAATAAGAAAAATATCATGTATGTTCTAAATTATATATACTACAATAGTGTAAAATCTCATTGCAAAATACCTTACCTTTTGAGCTACACAAAAATGACAAATGTACAGAACTGAATATAGTGAACAATATAGAGTTTCAAAGTTTCAACTTCTATTATTTCTGTGTGGCTCAAAACACATTGTATGTTGCATTAAAGATTTGAAAGCTTGTAGAATATATCACTGAGAACATGCATGACTTTTTTCAGATTTTTTTGAAACTTTTAAATATTTTTTGATTTTTTGAAAAAATCGAGATCACTAGAACTCGGGAGCCAAAATGAGTTTCCGTACAAACGTGGCATTGAATTTTAAAGCAAATATGAATATGGAAATATCCACCGTAGTCGCAGGGCGTAGCACCACCGAGTGCAACCCCAACCCCATCTGGGTTCGATTACCCGAAGGGTGGGCTAGCCTAGAGCACGCACGAAGACCACCCACGGCAGACACGCCACAGGACACTGACAAGGATCCGACGCGAGGGCCTAGCAACCGACAAGGAAAAGCTACCACCACCACTGCCACAGCTCACCTCTCATCGGAGAGAAGACCGCATCCATGGCCGCCATCTGCAGAACCATGGAGCACACCAGCATGACACATGGCAAGACAATGGTGCCTCAACACCCAGCCACGACGGCCCCCCACGTAGGGAGCACGTCACCGCCATGGCCGCCATCTACGAAGCCACGGCACCAGCCCTCCCCAGCGGCGCCCCGCTACATGAAGATAGCCGAGAGTAGAGGTTGCGACCCTTGCAACCACCGGAGGGCACGGCCGAGCGCCGTCAAAGCCGACGGCGCCCCGGGGCCAGGATCGACGACCGGACGACCGGGGCACAGCAGCGGGAGCAGCACCCCCAAGGGCGCAGCACCGGCCACCAGAGGCCATCCCGCCGACGCACGGCAGGGCAGCCCGCTAGGCCCATCCGGGGCCTAGATCGGGCCCGGAGAAGCCCGTGCCGGCAGGAGCTGCCCCCGCAGCCGCAGCGGCATGGCGGCGGACGAGACGCTTACGAGGAAGCGAAGGAGGGAGGCGGCTGACGAGGAGGCGAGGGTGGGTGGCTGCGGCGAGCTGCATCGGTGGTCTTCCTCCATTCCACCGAGAGAAGCTGTGAGGGGCGAATCCCCGCCGCCCCCGTCACCGGCGCCGGGCGGCCTTTGTCCGTCGACGGCCTCGGGGGGCGACGAGGGTAGAGGAGGTTGGGGAGGAGGCGGCGGCGGCGCGGGCTAGGGTTTCTGCCCCCGGTCGCCTGGAGGAGCGACGCGAGGAGCGAACCGTTCCTTCTGACCTCGAATCATCTATTAGAGTATATGAATCTCGAAAAATGCAATACCTGATCAAGATAAGAGCTTGCAAGAAGATGACGCGTATCTCTCGCACCTTTTCCTGAATTGCTCCGGTGCAGTTGGTGCATTCATTTTCTTAATGACATGACGGCCAGTAGAAGCAGGAAGTTTATTCTTTTGAACAGGTTTGACACTCTGAGCAATCTCTGCCACTGGTTTACAACACATTTCTGTGAGTTCTTGTAGGATTACAAAAAAAATCAATAATTAAATAAGGAAAGTGTGTTGATACATGTACTTTTAGCAGTGTAGCAGCATATTAGGGTGTGTTCGGTTTGAGAATCTGAAGGAATGGAATGGAACCATTCCATTCTACTGTCATGGAACCGTTCCATTCTTGTGTTCGGTTTGGACAATTTTTTTTGTCACGGAACCGTTACATTCCTGTGTTCGGTTTTGGAATGGGGTGAGGATGGAATGGAATGGAGTGAGAATGGAATTATTGCTAAACTTGATTAATTATTCCTAAACTGGATTAATTATTGCTAAACTTGATTAATTATTCCTAATCTTGATTAATTATTGCTAAACTTGATTAATTATTCCTAATCTTGATTAATTATTGCTAAACTTGATCCTAAACTGGATGATTAGCCGGTCGTTTCACCTCGTCCGGCCGAATCGGCCGGACCGGTGTATTCCGGATCTAGGGGGAATATTCCATTTCGAGGAACCACTTCATTCCATTCCAGTTTGCAACCGAACGCAGGAACGGGCTCTGAGTGCGGAACGGTTCCATTCCGTTCCACCCCATCCCCAGACCGAACACACCCTTAAAGTTCCTTGTTTCTCAATATGAGATCGATTTTCAAAATTCTTATGATGTTTCAAATCCTGTTTGTGTTGTGCAAGTGCCTGCAATTTCGATTGCTTATCCATGATGGGCCTGCATTGGAAAGTACTAGAAAATGGCCAAACATAACCAGTACTAGTAACATCTCCACTGAGCTGAAGGATGCTAGCGGGATTTTCGTCGTTGCTTGAATAAGTTTCTTCAGCAATCAATGATGGACCTTTGGACATATTACGGGGGCGTCCCTGTTTCCTTTCATTGTTCTTGGCTGCAGATATAATTATCATCATCTAAAGTTCTAACGCCTTCTTGATCATCCTATTCCGCGGAATAAAATGTTAGCAGTCAACTTTTCCAAGGCTATGTTACTATAATGAAGCAAAGAAGAACTCAATTGTCAATTCATGAGTAAGAGATTAGCAACAAAGCACCCTTCAAATATTCACTTGGGAACAAAACGTTGGCACAATCAGTTAATCTGTTCAAGGCCAAATCACTATAACGGAGCAAAAGTACTACTTCCTCGAATGATAAATAGATGGTCAAATAGCTAAGTTGAGCATAAAGAATGGCTATGTGTTTGCAACTATTATCAAGAATCCCAACCTAAGCAGGTTGATTTTGTGCCACATTAACGCAGTAAAAGGAGAGTGACATGGAAGGATGCACACGTACGCCTTCCTCTCCTCCTTGTCATAGATAGCGATCTGACACGCACGGTGTTGCGGGGAGGCAAGTGGGCGGTAGGATGGACAAATTCGTCACCAGACATGGCGGAATTGCTTGCCGGAGCGGAGCACTACGGCGGCGCACGGCGGCAGGACGACACAGGACAAATTAGAGAGGGGAAGAAGGTCTACGATGTCCGATTGCTCACCCTAGAGTCGTTTGTGAGCTCGGGGAAGCCGGAGAAAGACGACGCAGTGCAAATCGACGACGGCGAGCGGCGGCTGGCCCCGGGGAAGAAGAACTCGATACGGCGCGCCCCGGGCATCCCAGCACGCCTCGGTTGACGGGGATGGAAAAGAGGCGATGGAGAATCTCGTGGTGCTCTCAGATTCGTCCGCGGAGGAGAGGAGTGACGTCGCGCGTCGACGGCGGCAGCGACTTCGGTCGCTAGCGTGCGAGAGAGATGAAGAGAAGAAGGGTAAGCGAAGAGGAGAGAGAGAGGAGGCGGGCGGCACGAGCCGCCGCCGAGTCCGCCGAGGAGGGGGAGGCAGGTTGTGGCGGCGGTGGAAAGGGTGGAGAAGGTAGGACACGAGTGTAAGTAAGCCTGGGAGAACCGTCGGGGAGAGGAGGGGCGGCACAGCTTACGACGGCGAGGTCGAGGGAGGTCATACGGTGACGAATCAAACCGGCAACCGGCAGCCGAAGGCGGAGAAGTGGCGGTTGATCCGCTCGGTTCGGACCGCCCCGACACGAAGTCGTCAGCGGGGAAGGAGAAAGAAGAGCGGCGGCTCTGATGGGGACCTCTGATTCGTCCGGGCTCCCCTGCCCTCGCCGTCGCGGCGCCGTCCACGCGCGGCGCGCAAAGGCGATCGGGAGCGACCGGTCGATGTGTGCCAAGAAACGTGCGAGCGAGAGGGTGGGTGGGTACGGGCCGGTTACGCCCGTGCGCCAAAAATCGTGCGTGCGGGAGGTTGACTGGCTGCGGGCCGGCAACCGGTCGCCCAGTCGCGTCAAAAAGCGTGTGGTGAACAGTAACCTCACGGGAACGGGCTGCGCGTGCCGATCTCAGACGTTTATTCCACTGATCGTACGTGCAGTAAATTTTTGGTGACGTGGACATCGAGTGTGCGGGAGGTTGACTGGCCCGACTGGCTGCGGGCCAGCAACCGGTCGCCCAGGCGCGTAAAAAAGCGTGCGGTGAACAGTAACCTCGCGGGAACGGGCTGCGCGTGCCAATCTCAGACGTTTATTCCACTGATCGTACGTGCAGTAAATTTTTGGTGACGTGGACATCGATTTGAAGCCTGATTCTTTCGCCCTTTTATATAGTAGTATTACAACATGGCTCATTATTTTGGTCTTCGGCCTGAAGTTTTCTTTGCTCGCACATTATTTCACAAGGTACTAACTAAGTGCATTACAAGGCATGCACAGAAGCAAGCGAACGAAAAGGGATAACCTGCCCATTTTCAATGTCTGCACTTAAGTGAGAGAAGATGCAAGCCAAACAAAGATTTGTAATTCTGCCAAGCACAACCATTCCTGCAAAAACCATAAACGGCAGGATGATCATTGCAAAGATACATATTAGCATAAGAACCAGACCAAACATCTGAGAATATGGAGACGCATACCACGCAGGCTTGCAATCGCAGCAAGTAAGAAATACACAAACTGCCGGGGCGAGGGTGATCCCGCCAGTAAGCACGATCTGCTAAAAAAATACAGATCACTAAAACAACCAACACCAGCTCCGTTTATCTATCAAACATGCCATATTCAAGAACTCATCAGACAAGAGGAACCTTGTAATTATTGCTTTGGACGCCTTAAAATGACTATCTCGGCATAATAAAGGAGGAGCACAGGGTACCCCGAGGCGATGTCGAGCGCCGCCAGTGTGCGACGGGTGCGTGGTCCCGCACGGCCTCGCCGACGCGGTCGACGGCGCCTTCCACGACGGCCACCAGATGAGAAGGAGTCCTCGCGGGCGCCGTCAAGGGGCAGGCGCCAGCTCCGGCGAAGTCTTGCTCCCTCGAGTGCCGCGTGGAGTTCGTGTCAAGAGCAAGGCTGCCATTGCGCGCCGGCGGCTGCACGGCGCAGTTGGAGGCCGCGCTCCACGGTCATGGCTTCCCGGCGCTCTACCGCCATGGCTTCCTTGGCGCCGACACTCTCACCGATTGAGCCATCTCAGGTGAGCAGGACTATTTCCTTTACATTGTACATTTGCTTCACCGAGATAATTGTGGATTGTTTTGGTGCAGATGGATACCGTGTTTATCTCTCGTGTTCTTCCTTCGCTACTGTTAGCTCTACCTGTTTCATAACTGCAGTTAGTTAGGATCAGCATGAATTTGCTTGTATGTATTGCGTCCAGTTTACTAGGGACTCCCACAAACGGTATCAAAACATTGCAGCCAATACTATCTGTAATACCATAGGATTGCTGGTTTAGATCACTCTATTGAGGTCATTGCGGATAAATGCCGCTGGCTTGGATTGTCAGAGATAGAAAATGTATCTGTGTCCTACCTCACGGGTCTCATTTTCTCATGAACATCTGGAAATTTATAACTCGCTTTAATTGTGTTGTGTTGCTGTAGTTTTCGTCATAAATCATTTTCTTCTGTTTAACTAATTTTGATTGCTCATCGAGGGGATGTAGAATAAGGTTTACAGATGCAAGATCGCCATTGTAGAAGTTCCCTCAGCGCAGAATTGGTGGTTTCGTTCGTGATCAGTGTGGTTCCAGCGCAACTGAGGATGGTGATTCATTCCGATGCTCGAAAGAATTCTGCATTTGTAAGAGTGCTACTCCAAGGTATTGTTTGTTTTTCATTTGTGTTTAGGTTGCTTTGTCGCCCAGGCCGACACCTCGCTCAAGGCCGGTACTCCTGCACTGCACAAAAGGATAAGGTGGATGTACTCGTTTGGTCGATTGCAAAATGTTACTATGATTGTTTTCTGATCGGCGCACATTGTTGACCAATTTGATGTGCTGTCTGCATGATATGTCCATCTGAACTTTCAGTTTGGAAATCTGTTCTTGTATGACCAGTTAATTCTCAGCAGAAAATATATGAAGCGATGATTGCTCTGTTCTCGCAGCTCTAGGCTCTGATTTGGTCATCTCTGTTCCAGGTGACATCTGCGTCCAGCGCCGCTGTTGACAGCATGGATGCACTACCATGCTCACTGGTCGCTGCATCCCAGAGGTTTTAACTCTGTCTAAGCTGATCTTCCTTCATTAGCGCCCTTTTTGATAATGCGGTGTACTCCAGAAGTAAGTTTGTGGCTGCCAGATATTACTAGGAGGCTGTTATAACAATTATCGGCAGAACAGCAAAATAGATGCAAATATGTGTTCTAATGGTTGTACATTGGCTTCAAAATCTGTTTCTAACATACTCGCCGGAGCATATGTATGTGGTTGTTGTGGCTGTAGGCCTTTACGAGGTCTTGCGCCCTGGTTGCCAATGGTTCAGGGTTATTAGGCAGTATGACAATGGTTCATGGATGCTGATCTAGAAATTTGATTCAAGTTCTTTGTTGAAAGCTATGTCTCATGAGATGGAGAAGACAAAGTGTGTCAAAGTGAGAATCATGTAGAGAGCCTGTCATTGCGCTTATGGAATAATGTCCAGACAATTCAATTGGAATTACCTAATTAGAACAATGATTCTTGAAAGATCTAGAATAAGAAAAAACCGTCGAGATGAAAAGTTACTATAGACGCAGTTTATTGCAAGTTCAAAAGAACAAATGACTATGCGGTTACTATTTTATTTGTGTTGTAACTGTAAAGCCACCATCATGAATTGATTTAGAAAATGAGCTGTAAATGGATGGAATATTCCAAGGAGTCATCTGTTAGATTGATTCATCATTTTCTTTGATAGTTTATTGTTAGATCTGCTGATTATAAACTTCTACCCTGCTTTCTGTACCGGCAGAATTATTTCTTTTCTGAGCTAATCCGAAGTGTCTTTTTTTTTACTTCATTTAAAATATGTATAAATTCTTCAGCTTCTTTCCGCTGTTTGTTATCAATAAGTTCCCTTTTGTTAATATGCCCAGACTCTTATATGGCCAGACATGATATTATTTTGGCTAAACTGTTAATAGCAAACACCTGTTTAGTTACTAACATTATTGGCAGGTTCTTCAAATACGAGTTTCGTCAACAAGTTTAACAACTGTATTCATTTTTTCTAAGTAGCATTGCCGCTTGGATCCTAGGCAGGGGAAGAAAACTAACTAGCTGTTCTTTGTTGTTCCTTGTTGGAATGAAATCACATGTATTTGCTTATGAAATTAACCATTTCTATTGTAGTACCAAAGTCACAATTGCACTAATAAATCTGAGCAGATATTTTTCTCAACTCATATTTAGATATTATCATGTCAAAAGTGTTAAAAACATGAAATCCTATCATCTATTTAAAATCAACCAAGACAAGGTGTTATGCACCAAAGATTGTTTGAAATGTAGGACTCATGAGAGTCTGGTTTTATGAACCTTGAAAGTTCTTTCTTTACTTCTTTCCCTGACTTTCTTAACACTTTAATATGGGGATTGGTTGAGTTTAGGTTTTCTCGACCATATTTTTTACTGAAATTTTGATTGTTTCTGCGAGTACGGGTGTTTTTCTATGGATATGTTTCTTTAATTAGTACACAGTAGGGTACTTCACCACATAATTCATGGGCGCAGTCAATTATGAGTTCCGTGCTGGATGACACGGGACACGTTAAGGTGTGCACCAAGTAGCCGAAACATGTTGCATTTGCACCGCTAGATATTACAAAAATAGAACATATATCTCTATACAACTATAATGTTGCTGATGCATTGTATAACTGTATTTCTTATACATTTGTAACAGCTATAATGCGTATTGTTACCTGATTGATCGCCATTGTTACAATCTGCAAGCACCCCTAATAAGCAGTGCAGTTCTGTTTCTTTGTTTTCTAATGAATTTGGGAGTTTCTAGCCTTCCAGAGTGAGCATGGAAGCTCTTTTGACTGTGTTTAGTTGTTTTAATAAATACAATGTATGGTCAATACATAATGAAAGTCTATTTATCAACCTGGATAATCTAGGTTGCAATCAATCTAGGTTGTTCATTTCACTTTCAGTTTTATCAGTGATATGTCAGTTCTGTAGTATCCCATATTTACCTTTTTTTCTCCAGCAAGAGTAATTGCATTTGTTTTTGCTGCTGACTGCTATTGCTCTGTTCCAGTCACTCATCAAGCTTTTCATCACAGGTTGCTTCCATGTTCTTCAAGGAAGTTGTTTCCAAGCTCGTGGCCTCATTCAGTGATCTACATTTTAGAATACATATGGACATGTCACTCATGTGATGGATAATTTTCAGGAAGTTGCATTTCCTTCCTTCCAGTAAGGATACACATAGTGAAATGCAGACATGAAGTTGCATTTCCTTTGCATCGACATCCTCTTCGTTTCGGTAGGTGTGTTTGATCCTGAAAACTTGTGATGTCCAATTTGATTAGAAAATTGCATTCTTATATGTATATTGTTTGATTTAAGTTCATGTGGCATGAAAACATCATTTAAGTGCTTGAAGCACAGGTTAACTATTCTTGTTTTAAGACCATATGTAGACACCCTCCATCCTGTGTGATATGTAATCTGTGTGCTTTTAAGTTAGCAAGTTTTATCTCTTGAGAAGAAAAGGTAAGCAAGCCTCAAGAGAAATAAACCATTGATCATATGCCTCTGACTTCTACGTTATAAAGCTTATTTAGACGAGTTCAGAATGATTGTATGATATGCCATATGCATATGCACCTGGCCATTATTTGTACTCCAAAAAGCTGACACGATTGTTGTTTTTTATTTTGAAATTCAAGTGCATCAATCCAGTATAGGTTTAATATACAGATTAGAAATGAAGAAGCATGAGATATGAAAGAAGGTAACCTATTTAATTTGATATTAGAGTTTGCATGAAGTTCATCGCATACAATTTAATTACACTACAGATAAAGTAAAACCGTATTGTAGTCTTTGGGCGCGGCAAAGCGCGCCTTTCACTTCTAGTTTACATGAATCTTTAAAACATCTAAGCTCCCTGGATTTTCAGGCCTGTGGTTCGTCCACCTCATCATTGGTTTTGTGGCCTACCTGTCAGGGTCAGATAGGCTACGCGTCAGGTGAGCCCTGCTAGGGGAGAATATCTAGTGATCCCACCCCCTACATGCTCCCATTTTGAAAAAAGTCAATTTTTGTTGTTTCAAAAATTCAGCAAAAAAGTGTGAATGTTAACACGGAATGTGTCAACAAGCTCCAACAATTTCAGATCCAGATTCAAAAAGCACATTGAGAAACAAAAAACACAAATATAGCATGAATAGTGTAAGTTTCGATTTTGGATCTGAAATTTTTGGAGCTTGTTGACACATTCCGTGTTAACGTTCTCACTTTTTTGCAGAATTTTTGAAACAACAAAAATTAACTTTTTTCAAAATGGTAGCATGGGAGCATGGAAGTATTGGGATCACTGGATATTCTCCCACCCTGCTAGGTCGGTTCGTTTGCGGGTCGTTCTTTCCGTGAGGGAAAAAGTCCATAATCAACCTTGAACTCATAGAGCAAAGATAAATCGAACCCTCAACTCCCAATCTCCGAAATTGACACTCTCAACTCTTCAATCCCGGTCTAATTTCGACCCTGACAGTGTTTCAAGCCGAAAAACGCTGACGTGGCGCTGGTCAACTGGGATTTGACGTGGCGGTGGGCCAGAGAGGGAAGTGTTGACCGTGCGAGCGGCTACTAACAGTTGGGGAATGAAATTGGGGACAGAAGTTAGGGTTTGCGAGCGCAGAGTGAGAGGCGAAATTGGGGATTGCTGAGAGATAGCGCGGTGCGGCGGCGGCGGCAGCGGCGGGGATGCCGTGGGCTTCGAGTTCTTCTGCCGCTCCTGCGGCGACGGGGCTGGTGACGCAGCGGTTGTGGCAGCGGCGGGGATGCCGTGGGCTTTGAGTTCTTCTGCCGCTCCTGCGGCGACGGGGCTGGTGACGCAGCGGCGGGGGTTGGGGGAGCGGCGGCGGCTGTTCCGCCATGGCTCGCTCGAGCTGTATGCATCTCTGACGGCCGAGTGCGTGAATTGACACAGAGATGCTTTTGTCACTAATTGAATCCCAGTCTGGAGGCTCAAGGGTGCAGGTATTGTTGGCCGGGCTCGGTCTGAAGATGCAATTACACTGACTGAAAGAAGAACTGAGGAAGAAGAATGCAGAGATAGATGCTCTGCAGCGCAAATATAAGAATGTGGTGTTTGTTTTCATTGTCTTTGTGCTAGCTTTAGTTGTAGGTAAAATGGTACTTGAACTGAGAGTGAAATTGGTCAGTACTTGTGTTAGTTCAACTTGTATGGAGTGGGTTGTAATAAAATTGATGTACTTGTGGTATTGCGGATGTAATGAAGTATGAATTCTGTTTATTTTGAGTTGGGAGCTCAGTAATTATCCTGGCATTTGCATATGATATATGATGTAGGAAAAGCAACATAAACTTCAACTTTAACAAACTGGTGCACACATTCTAGTTTGGAGCAAAGAAACATTACACAGATTGTTCAAGTTTGACAATCTGGGACTCACAAAATAGGTTCGAACCTTCCTACATTTCCCAAGTTTACATCATGACACATTGCCACTAGCAGTGAAGTACTTAAAGCTGCCATGTGAAGATGCAGGGGCTCTCTTTGCCTTTTTATTTGCAGCACCATCCGTGCTAGTTCCTGCTGTAGCTTGTGCAGCTGTACTCCTGGGATGCTTGAAAGCAGCAGCTGGTGCAGGTCTTGCAGTTCTTGCAGTTCTTGTAGCTTCTGTAGTAGGTGCAGTTCTTGCAGTTTGAGAAGCTTGTGAAGCTGGAGCAGAAGATGGTATAGGAGCAGAAGACGGTCCAAGCGCAGAAGATGGTCCAGATTGCTACAAAATATGCAGTAAAATAAGTGCAAATCATTTAGAAACCATCTAAATTCAGCTAAATTTGCAGTAACATTTACCTCTGTTTTGTTGCTTTTCCTGCTAGTCTTCACTAGGTGCGCATTCTTCTTCTGACCTCTATCTGGATTTTTCTTGCAACCTGATCTGTTGTGTCCTTTATCACCACACATTCCACAAGTGATTATAGTTCCATGTTTGCTCATCTTGTTGGTTGCCTTGGATTTCTCTGTTTCCTCTCTTTTTCTATCATTCTTCTTTGGCCTTCCTGGCATTCTAACATATCCAGGAGCTTGAGGCCTAGGCTTTTCTGAAACAGGCCACATTTCCTCACCTTCGACAGGCTCCAAGCAGTGTTCATAAATTTTGTTGAAAGTTTCAACAAAATAACAGGGAGCAATATAATCTTCCACAAGCTTACCACACTTGTAGATAGCAGTAATTGCATGTGAACATGGAAGTCCTGCAAGCTGGAAATACCCACACGAACAAGTCCTCCTTTCAAGGCTGACAGTGTATTGCCTTTTTCTTCCAGTGAGCAGTTTGACTTCAAATCCATCTTTGCCATTCCACAACACTGCCATGAACTGGGTCCTTGCTATGCTGCTCTTCAACTTCTTAAAAATGCTTGGGCATACTTTTCCATGGAACTTTGCTCCTTTCTCCCTCTGTTCCTGAATTCTAGTAAATATCTTCTTCCTGATTTTCTCTTGCATCGAAATTAAGGGATAGAACCTTGCATCAACAATGGCATGATTGAAAGATTCACACAAGTTGTTGTCTACTGACTCACAGTTGGTGCCAGCAGGAAAAAAGGCTCGTGCCCAATGCACTGGCTCTGTTTTCATCATGTCCTGAGCACCCTCTGGAGTTTCTTGTGCCAGCTTTGCTTTGTAGTAGTTGAAGTCTTGTTTGTTTGCTGCTTTAGCCACTGCCCAGAATTTTTTCTGCCATTCATGCGCCCTGTGCTTCTTCCTCCAGTTGGCATATATATGCCTAGCACACATCATGTGCTCTGCATTTGGGAGATAATCCTTCATTGCATTTATTAGTCCCTTCTGTTGATCAGATATGAAGACCCAACCAGCTCCATTGTTGTTAATGTCAAGATCTTTAATTAGTAAGCCAACAAACCACTTCCATGTTTCATTGGTTTCCTGCTCAACAACTGCCCAAGCTACTGGATACATCTGATTATTGGCATCTCTAGCTATAGCACACAACAACTCTCCCTTGACAGCTCCTTTGAAAAAACAGCCATCTAATCCTATTACTTTCCTGCAGCCAGCCTTGAAACCTTGCTTCAATGCATTAAAGCACACATAAAAACTCTGAAAAATGTTCTGATCCATGATGGTAGGATCCAAACATACAGCAACTGTAGAACCAGGATTACTTCGAAGCAACTCAAGCTGGTAATCAAAAACCCTTGTGTACTCATTTTTCATGCCACTCAATAACTTCTCCATCACAAGCTTCTTTGCATGCTTACACTTAGAAGTGGACACATCTGCAAACATATCTTGAAGCACTGTTGCCTTCATGCTATCAATCTTCCACATTGGATTTGCTAGTATGAAATGTTCATACCTTTGGGCAATAACTTTGGCAGTTACAAGTCTGTTGTCTCTGTTTTGTGCACATCTGTGCTCATCATTAAATGTTATTATCTGAAATCTGTTTGTTCTTGAGGATTTCGATCCATATATGAGCCAAGGGCAGTTAGGCCACCCACACTTGGCCCTAACTCTATCTGACTCTGACTTCATGAACTCAATGCTTCTTTTCGTGACAATACCATATCTCTTCAGTGCTTTCACTAGCTGATTCTTGCTTCTGAACACCATTGTTAAGCTAAAGTGAGGAATTTCTGTATCATTATTGTATCTTGGAAACTTGCTCTTTCTTCTGACTGAATTACCATCAGAGTCTTCATCATAAGAGTAGTCCTCATCAGACGAATCATACTCCCATTCCTTCTCCTCTGCTTCCAATTGTTCCTCCATATTTGAAATGAGCTCAACTGGAACAGGATCTTTCCCAATCCAACTCTTTGTTTGCCTCATTCTTTTCTTGAATTTCCTAGCATGCCTTCGAAGCTCCACAACTTCTGAATTTTCTCCACTATCCTCACTGTGTGGCAAATATTCAGTGTCTTCATCTGACTCACTATCTGAATCTGCAACATCTGGAACTGGTTCTTCTCCTGTTCCACCTTCAGTAGGATGAATGACCTGCGAAATTGGTGCATGTGTGCCTGTCACTTGCTCTGCTACATCTTGCTCTGCTGCCTCACTGTTTCTTCTTGTAGTTGACAACTTAATTGGACTGCGAATAACTTGAGTGATCACACCACTGTCATTAGGTACTAGCACATCATGTAAATTGTCAACTTCATCATCTGCATCACTTTCACCAGGCTCGACATTCATAACAACATCAGGCAGTGATGCATCACTTATGTTCATAAGCTCATCAATTTCAAAGTCGCTGACACTGATGCTATCTACACTGTCATCCTCTCCATGATACTCAACATAAATCTCTGCTATTCCTCCCACACATGTGTACTCTCCCATCTGCACACATCTGCTGTCCTCGTTCAAAAACATCAAGCCTTCAGCCAGCGATTTACCAGAACCTGAAAGTACAATTTCATTGATTCCTTCACTTGTATGTGATCTCTCAAGAACCCTTTCACCTCTTGCAGCGACAGCTTGTCCCTCTCAATCTCTGACATCTCCTCATCTCCCCCAACATACTGCAAATTAGGACCATTGCTGCCGATGAACTCGCCTCCGATGTGGAATCGCACGTTCAATATCTCCGTCGGGTCCATGATTAAACTGAAATTAAAAGAAAATATCACTAAACAAGACTTACTTCGACAATAACAACGGAATATCCCTCCCCAATCGCACCAAAAACCTAACTTCACCGATCGCCCAAAAAAACTGCAACTTTTCCCCAAAAACCCTAGCCCTAATGCCGCTGATACAGCTAAAACTACAGCCACCGGAGGAGGATCACGTCCAAATACATACCTTCACCCGTCGCTATTCGCCGCCCGTAACGATCGCCGCCACTGGCACCGATCAGTTCCTCGTCGCCATTGCCGCCGCGCGAGAGGGAAATTTCACGGGACTCCACCTCGAGCTGTCCGAGCGATGGGCCTCCGCGTACTGGGCCGGGCCAACTTCTACGCGCAATCGAGCCTCTCCCAGCGCAATCCCGGCTCTCACTTGCCACGACATCCCTGTTTGGGAAACACTGTCAGGGTCGAAATTAGACCGGAATTGAAGAGTTGAGAGTGCCGATTTCAGGGATTGGGAGTTGAGGGTTCGATTTATCTTTGCTCTATGAGTTCAAGGTTGATTATGGACTTTTTCCTTCCGTGAGCCATCCTCTTCTTCTCCATCTCAGCCGCCGCTGGAGACGACGCAAAGGCAACCTCATGTGAATCCTCCTCTTCTCCATCTCAGTCGCCGCTAGAGACGACGCAAAGGCGGGCGCCCATAAAGAGCTCGACCTTCGCGGACACGTCCTCGACTCCATGGTGAGGGTCGCCGGCAACATCGGGTCAGGAGCGCGTCCTCGCACGCGACGGCGCGAGGTGAGCGAACACGAAGAGCTCGACCTCCGTCGGGGCGTCTCAACTCCATGGCGAGCGGTCGCCGTGGCATCTGACCTTCGCCTCCCTGGCTCCCAAGCCGCCGACCCGACTCCCACACCCTGCTCTGCATCTCCGTGTCCTCTCGGCTTCGCCGCCGACTCGGCTGCCCACCGTCCTTGTTCCAGTCCGCAGTGTCCACGCTGCTGGCGCACGCCGCCCCGCTCCTCCACTCGCCGCTCGCCGCCTAGCAGAGCAATGGAGCTTGTGCCCACCACTTCGGGGTCGGCCACTTCATCCCGTACACCCGATTGCCACAAGGAGCACCACAGGTCGGCCTCCCACTTCAAAGGTGCATCCCTTCAATCGATTCCCTGTGACTTTTTTATCTATTTTGGCAAATGTGTTCATGAACTGCATATTCTTATCTTCTCTGATGGGCTTACATTTTTTGGGTCCCTTTATGCCTTTTGTATTCCAGTTTTTCAGAGGGTTAGGATCTGCAGATTGATATTTGTGGTGGATTCGAGCATTCAGAACTTTGCATAAATGAAACATTTATGAATGAATCAATCTCAGTACTGAAACTTATTTTAATGTTGCAGCTAAACATGAATTGATCAGTGCCTAGACATTGCCCCATTATGCTGGCGATGTGCAGCACTTACAATGATTCCAAATATGGTGAGATAATGTTAAATGACACAAAATGCTGCACTACCGCTTCCATGCCCTCAAGAGTATATCCCATGATTTGTAGGTATGCATTTCTGAAATATATCGATTGTATCTTTCAAAATATTCTGTGGTTTCCAGTATGAACTCAATTTAAGTTGTAATATTTTTCGTACGAATGCGTGGTTGCCACACTAAACCTTGTAACCTCTAGGATTTTATCAGCAATTATGTACTACCATAGAAGAATGTAAACTTTGTACAAAACTAGAGGCATGCTGATTGCATAGCAGAGATGATGAAAAAATATGCAGTCTGAACTCTGGTTTGTGTGTTCTTTGATGTGCCGTGAAGGAATTGGGATCAAGAAGCTGTGATGTTTATTCCCAAGAGGAAAGCTGGAATGACGGCTTGACACCAGCTCCAGCGAACCAGCAGGGCGGCGGTGGCGCTGCATCCATGTTTGCTCCCCTTGGCAAGGCAACAGGACTACATAGACAGCTGCTGAGCTCGAGCATGAGGTTTTGCCCTGTCTTTGCTATCTTTATAAATGAATCGTATAGTTTCTGCTAGATTTCTCAAGGAGTAGCACTTCTGCCACACTGTTCATATGAGTCTGGCCAAGCTTCTAAATTTAGATAAAATCTTGATACAAAGTTGTCGTGAATACATGTAAATAAGAAATGTAGCATTTACACCTTAGAAGTTCTTCAACAAATTCAGTTTACTTACGTTTTGGTTTTGTTGATCTGATGACATTGCGGCTGGAGCTCATCCCTTCGCATGAACTGAAAAATACGATGACTCAAAGAAGTTCCCTACCACGAACTTTATACCGCGCACATTACTTAGAACAACTAGGAAAGTAAGAGCAGCAAGAAATCAAAATATTCGTAATCCTGCCCATGGAACCTTCCCCTAGCAAACCATATGTCTTGAAACCACTTCAGAGATCAGACATAGATGTATCATCAAATGTATACCAATCTTGACATGTATGTATTACCATCGTTTTCTTGAAATTCCTGGCCATAATCCAGACATGTCTTTGCACATACCTGAGAAATTTGTAACCAATCTAATTTATTTTCTTCATCGGTTATTTGCAGTTTTATCGAAAAGTTGTTTCCTCAACTTTCCTTACTGTGAAAATAAAAGGTATTGATTAATTTACTTATGGTGTGCGCTAATGATTGTCGAGGGAAAAATTAGTACTATTATTTTCTGCCAGTACTAATAAATCCAAGCTGAAATTGTCAAGTCCTGAATGCTGTGAGTTTTCATTCCTCTCTCTGTAGTTGACCTCGGAACACCAAGTTAGATGGGCATAGTTTCTATTTTATTTTGTGACATGTACTTTGAAGATTCATTTTTTATTTACTTTCTATCTTTGATTTTCGAAAACAATTTGAATTTGTTACTACTTTTATTTACAGAAGCTTGACATTAAAGGATATAACATGCCCTGGGATTTTGAAACAATGGCTAGCCTAAATGATTTCATCTGGACAAGATATCTAAGATGATCCATTTCTTTGATAGTGACAAAGATGGAATGGTTTGCCCTTTTCCAAAAGAAATGAACATTATTTTTAAATGCATTCTTAAAACCAAGTTATGTTGCTTGGAAAACCTAAACAGTCTGATTTCTGGCCACTCATGGAAGCCTTTTCCATAAATTAACAATGGAAACTGGTTCCACTCCAGGGAATTATACTTTTAAATCAGATATAGATGCACTTCTCAGATGGTGCTGATCATGGCCAAGTCAGAACTAGCAAATATATGGATGAAAGTTTATGTGATACCATTCTGACTTTACTAAATTAGCAATTATTGCCCTGCAGTTGTCAACCTCCTTTACTGAATGACAAGTAAGTAGTGTTAGTAGAATGCGTGTGTGGACCATCAACTACAACATGTCCAGCTAATGTAGCTCCCTTGATTTTAACCTGTTGTTATTACTAATATGACCATTATCCTTTATTATAATTGGAATAAACTGATACCTACTGGACATTGTCTGTTTGTCAGTGCTGCTGACATTTGTTTGTCGTTATTGCTACTAATGTTGTATCAGGAATCAGGATACCATTGCTATAGTAATACTACTAATTATCAATTTATTAGCTAGGGTTTGCCGCCTCCCTGACCATCCAATTAAATCCAACTGCTGATAAAATACTTGCCAAAATAGTGTATGACATAATCTTTCTTACGGAGTTACAGTTACTGCCTCCGAATTAATCCTCTCTTACTACCTGCTTAAAAATTACCGCGGTCTTAACCTCTAAACACTTTGTACCTAGATTAACTATATTACAGAAGATCAGTCTTGATGAACAGTGTGCGGGGCCTTTGCCTTTTTTTCATTTACTGCAGTGCGCTAAATTAGATGTCTTGGCTCAACATTGAGATTATTCAAATGATCTTATGCTCTCATGTAGTAAATCTGATTGAATGTGGGATTGAAAAAACAAATTTTGTGCATGTGTGTTGTTCCTTCCAAGATGCATTACGATTTTTTTAATTCATCCTTGTGTCTTGTAAATATTCGCATTTGTGCATCTAGCAAACAATAAACAGTGCGCATAACAATTTCGTCAGGATTGTCAACTTCATGGGAATGCAGAGTGTATTAGGAAGTTCAACTCTTTGTCAATTTGTACCAAGGAAGGTTACATAGTTACACGTACCTGTTAGCCTGTATAGGTTTGTAAGAAATATTGTTAGGTATCTTTGTTTATAATGTGGCTTGTAGTACCTCAATGAGAGTTCAGTTTATCTGAATCTTATGCTCATGATTGTGTCTCATCATATTTCATACACCAGTGTATATAGTTTGTTTTTTCGAATTATATAAAGGCATATGAGCAAGTACATGTCTACGTGCATGCATTGCTGCTTATCTTTCGGCCAATCCCTGTACTTTGCCGCACCAGATTGTATAGGGAACATGATAAGGACAACTTGCAGGTGTTGTCATACAAGACTCCATGTGCTTTTTTTGTGGAGCCACTAGCTAGGGTATTAAAATACGACTATTATGGTTAAGTGTTGGACCAAAATAAATCTCTAATGTGGGTGATAGCAAGTATTTTTTTCAAAGTGGATCTGGTGGGTTAGAAACCATAGAAAATGTCTATAGAACCCTACATGGTGGGTGGTAAGAGCACAAACTGCATATTCATCTCACATGTACCTGGAAATAAGTATATTGTTCAAGATATACATGCTGCACGTTTGCAATGTACTATTATGGAAGATAACCATGTGCCACAGGCCACCTTCGTGTACAGTACTGATAAAGTATTCCTACAGAACAAGGACCTGGTACGGAGCAACTTAAGCCTGTGTGCCATCGTCACACATCGGGGTGTGGCCGCGGTTGCCCAAGGTGTGGCTCCACCCCAATCAACCAAACCTTGCCTTTTCTGCAGGTTTTGGTCCCGTGTTTTATTCGTTGTTATTTGCAGTTTCGCCCCATTTTTTATGTGTTGGTGATTAAACAAAGGATTTTCAATTTGGTTCAATTTGAGACTAAAAGAGACCGAAGTTACATTCAAAATGTATATACTTCGTGTATTTGAATGACTAAAGCAGTACAATGCTTTCACAAAAGCTAAAATAATCATTCAATGAATGACAAATAAATGCATTAATAATCATTCAATGCATTGTCAATTAAATAATGATATGGGAAGTGTAACCTCAAAAAAATGATGGAAAGTGCAACGAGGGTCCAGAGGTCACCACCGTCAGCAGCAGACAATGGTAACAACAACCTAGCTAGTGAAGACGCAGTAGATAATGACATGAAGTTTCCAGATGAACCAGATACCGAGTTTCAAGGACTTCAACATCATCATCAATGTTTTAGTGGTCATCGACAATGAATTATTCTCTGACCACCTGCGCAAGATATACTACAAGCTCTGCTGCGACGGGAAGGCGTTGCTCCACAAGTATCGGATCAAGATGATAAAAGCTACACTTTGTTGGGTGATCATGGAGAATATAAACATCTTCGAGAGCATCATGACTTTCACGTTTTACGTATTATTCTTGCGAGAACCTCATGACGTTGGAAAAATATCTTGGAGTCCTTCGAACTCTAGGGTATGGATGTTGTTTTGCGCCAAAGCGTTGACAACCTTCTTAGCTCCCAAATTGCTCGGCCTCGTCGGTAGAGTACGAGTGGGTATGAAGAGACCAAGATCGAGAAAGGTCCCGTCGCGGAAAAGCTAGAGTCGAAGATATTTTCTCTAAATCACTCTTAGAAGACCATGGGTGTCAAGGCAAATGGGACGTAGTTGAGTGCGAAGAAGGGTGCGCAAACTATGCACAGATGGCGAACTTTATCATGGCGATAATATCACTGGCACAAGGTGTGCATATTTTCATTATTATTATCTTTTGTAGAAAGAACATGCACATCGTCTGGGCGATTGTTTCCAAAAAAAGTCCATGGTTGATTATTTTTTGCTTGGTTTACACCGAGCAAAAATCGTATATGGCAGTTTTGATGATTACATTCTAGGGATTGTTTCCACAATTGCCTTGACTGATTTTTTGGGCTGCTCCGTATCAGCCACGGGATCGCATATGAAAATTGCTATCGGTTGTACATAGATGGGTGACAAACACGTTTGAACTCAAAGCGTAGGGACACACCACCATGAGAACTTCTGCTAGGGCTTACTGATAGCTACGCATGTCCACAAAATATAACTTGTTATCCCAGACACGTGCGACTGTGCGAAAATCAGTTTGTTAATTTGACACTAACTGTCCATGCACACGCTATGATTTTAATATCCGACTCAAGTTCCATACAATATCTAGTATGTTGATAGCCTATGGTTCGATGTCGATCTTGTCAGAGTTGTACGCTGGTCAAAATATTATACAGCCTGTCTATATCCCTAACACAAACGGCAGAATTCAAGGGGCTGCGTAGTGCTTTCGCACATATGAACTGAGCAATGATCCAACTTAACATCTACACAACACATCATTGTTCTGCCACCCTGAGGACCAATGCCTTTCGCATGAGTTTGCTCTTGTAGTGTAATATCAATTCAAGTTCTACGGAGTGAGGTCGTAACACATTCTTCGTGTCGATGGTGTTCAACAACAATGTAGCACACTTTCCGGTTTTCAAGCCTCAAGGCAGGTAAACATGAGGTGTATAGTAGATAAAGGCAACAAGATAGCGTTGATATATAACCATAAATTAATTTCTGATCTGGTACAAAAAGTCTTGGTTTCATCTCGTAAGATGAACGTGGCGCTCATGCTACGATGGGTGTGGCGGATACTTAGAGAGGAGGGGGGTTATGGCTGCAACTTATCAAAGCGAAATACCTGCAGGGCCGCCCCCTCCTTTCTTGTGACCGTCAGGATGGATCCCAATTTTGGCGGTCCATCCAGTCCATCAGGCATGAGATTAGGAAGGGTGTTCGCTTTTCCATTGGTAATGGAGAGGGCACCCTCTTTTGGCTAGACCCGTGGCTTGGCGGGAGCCCGCTACAGCATAGGTTCCCCTCTCTATCTGCTATTTGCGCGGACCCCATGCAGCTGGTGGGCGCGGCGATACTCAATGGGACTTGGAACATCTCGTTCCGACGAACATTTTGTATTGCCGAGGCTACAGCCTGGGCGGAGTTATGGAGTTTAATTCTGGAGGCGCTGCCGGGCGGCCGAGACCTCGTGTCATGGCACTTGGCGCCCTCTGGGACGTTCTCTGTAAAATCGGCTTATCGGAGTCTTTTTAGTAACCCTGTTAGAGCTTGGGCCTCTCCACTCTGGAAGGCTCCCTTACCGTTAAAAATCAAAATCTTTGTGTGACAACTTCTTAGGGACCGCCTCCCATCAGGGGTGGAGGTACGCAAGCGACAGGGGCCGGGTGATGGGCTTTGCCCCATGTGTGGGATCCCCGAGACGGGAACCCACATCCTCTTCACCTGCCCCGCTGCCAGGTTTCTATGGAACTTCGTCCACGAGGCGCTTGGGCCTGCTTGGCAGGCCTCAGACCTCGGCGAGTTCTTAGAAATCCAAGCGAACTGAGGCGACGCCTCTTCTGGTTGGTGTTTGCCGCGTTGACGTGGACCCTGTGGACAATTCGCAATAAGATGGTGATCGAGCGGATCTTTCTCCGACGTGCTTCTGACTCGATGTTTAAATTTCTGGCTTTCTTGCAGCAGTGGCACCCATTGTCTAGGCAGCGGGACAGGGGGCAGCTGGATGACATGCTCTCTAGACTTGTGGAGACCGCTCGGCGCATCTCCTCTACTACTTCCAGTTAGCGCCGGAGGGGCTTAGTTTTTGTTCTCACTCTCTTTCTCTCCCTCCCCCGATGTAACTCTCTCACCGCCCCCCTCCCCCCCACCTCCCTCTCTTGCTTCTTCCTCTTGGTCTTACTTGTGCTGCTGTCCCAGCAAGCGGTTTCTAGTACCGTCCTTATGTTTGTAACTGTGTATGGACTTGCTTGGCATGTTGCTTTATTTATAAAGCGGGACGAAAGCCTGTTTCGAGAAAAGTCTTGGTTGCTAATAAGGAACCAGAAGCCAACATACCTTGGCAACAGCAGACACTTACTAATCCTTTCTTCTTAATGCGCAGGGTCTACACAAATGGAAAAACAGTATAGCTCAGATAGGAAATGAAAGAAGAGTGTGTGGAAACAACTACATCAAATGGAAAATTCAGGTGGGGCTTTGTCCCCCCCCCCCCCCCCCCCGCGAAAACTTCAAAAAAAAGAAAGATGTGTTACCTCAAGGCCACTTCTGTGTGCATAGCCCATTTTGAGGGACAAGCTTGATCAGTAAACTGAATTTAAAGAAATAGATTAGCGATTCTAATGGGCTAAGCAAATCAATACCTATAGCTAGGCAGTGAAATAAATACAATCAGACCATATAGCCAACAGTTGGAATCTTTATGGGTAAGTTTTTCTTCAGAACAAGGGAGTTACAACTTACAAGTTCCAAAAGAACAAATCTTACTATTGGTATACATCCTACATCGCAGGAAGTAAATTTTGGGATTCGCGTGATAATGAACTGGGCATGATCAGTAGTCTTAGAACAAAATAGAAAATGACACTAAGAAAGATGGCTTGGAATAGATCAGGATCGACGACTGAAGTATACAGAGTAGGCACTGTGTAACAAACAGCGGTTGAAATATCCAGAGTAGGTGCTGTAACAAATATGATCAATCTGACGATTAATATTTCGGCTCTTTGCTTACCTTCTCTTCAGTTTAAGTACTTCAATCTCCGGCAAATAGGGCTTGTGCATATCACGAAATTAAGGGGGCAGACGAGCTGTACCCGCAGGGAGAGGAGCCGCCGACGTGGAGGGATTGTGGAAGGGCGTCTGGCCGCGTTGAAGAAATAGTCTTTCGCTCCGCTGTATAAATATAGCAACCACACGGTACAACTTTGAGTCCACTGCTGGGGCAAAACAGCACACGTAAGCCCAAAGAAAAGAGAGAGAAAAAAGAAGAGAAAACAAGGCCGACATCGGCGGATCAACGAAAACGAAAATGACTCGCAACCGCTGCGTCCTCTCCGGAGTATTCCCACCACGATCCTAGCACTCTGAATCGCCGCGTACCAAGCAGCACCTCCAAGAAGGAAGACGACGATGACGACGCTGCTGCCCGAACTGGTCCTAGGATTTCCCCCGGTACGCTCTGAGATGTGGGGAAGGGGTACACCCGACGCCCTCCAGGAAGGTAGAGTGACACTCTCAAGCGTCACCGCGTCGGTGCCATGACAGGGATTTCCCCCGACCCCCAAAAAACCACATCCCAGACAATTGTAGCGCTCCACCAATCTTGCCATCCACCAACACACGCCACCACGGTCTTGAAGTCATCATCGTCGTCTCACCAGGCAAACGTTGCAAGGCCGGTCAACCCGATGAAGCAGCATAGACAAGGTCCGACAGTATCACAACCACGTGGGAGGGAACAGCCTCCACCGCCGTAGACGGTAGCCGACCGGACGCAACAGCAAGAGCACACCGGGCCATTGGAGCCGAAGGACGGCAGCAGCACAACCACCTGGAGGACATACTCCACCGCCATCGGCGGGTGCCGACCAGACGTCTGGCCGCGTTGAACCAGCGGGCCGGCAATGGCGAGTCTGGCGGTGTCACCGTCGGGCTAGTCGCGATGGGTGCTGCCGGTAGAGGTCAAAGTCAGTGGAGCACAAATGCCTACGTGAAGAAGAGGATGAGATCAAGATCGGGGTCAGAGCCGGAGGATCGGATCAGCGACATCGACACCTAACCTAGAATTTTCGGGGATGATAGAAGTACCTTAGCGCTTATCATTCCCGAGGTATTCAGGTCAGGGCTAACGATCACGTTGCCCTTTTTATACTATCGATCAGATCGCTGCTAATCACGGTAGGCTCTTTATTTCGTGCATATCTCGTTGCCCTGATACGATCGATCAGATCGCTGCTAATCTCGTTGCCCCTGTTTGCCGCATTTAGCGGCAAAACTGGTAGCCGACGCGTACCCAGCGCGTAGTGGGCTTCGGCCCATTTATGTTCCGATGAGTGCTTGCTATTTTGTTCAATTCGATCCGCTTGTACATGTTTGTTTTTTCTGTCCGGCGTTCTTCTCTGAACGAAAAACGATAAATTAAGCAAACATTGTAGGTCAACGGCAACTATATCTGAATAGAAAGAGGTAATAACGCTGGACGTATAACAACTTGTTCACCGTGTGCAAACTCATACAAAAACTTGCAAATTGGGAAGAACTAGTCTAGTATCTTGCCATGGAGGTGCAAAACAGTAGTGTTTACACGTGTCATTTTGTTTCTAAACACCCCTTTGAAGGATTTCAAATTTGGCATAGAAATAAAGGTAGTAGACGAATACAAACTATATTTGAACGATCATAAGAATGCGATATCAAAAAGTTAACAAAACAAGGTAGGTGAATGGAGCCAATATTTGAAGATAAACTATATTTGAACTATTACAAATTTGGGATACGAAAAAAATAGTAGTGAACATAAACTATATTTAAACATAATATTGAACGATTTTGAATTTAGAATACGAAAAAGGGTAGTAGGTGAACGCAAACAATATTTGAAGAGATTTCAAATTTGGAATGCAAAATATGGTAATAGGTGAACATAAATTATGTTTGAACCGATAAAATTTGGGATGCTAAAAAATTAAAAAAACAAGGTAGGTGAAAAAAATACTTTAATTTTTTAAATATGAACATAACAAAAAAAAGGAAAAGATAAAAAATAGAAAAGAAAATGAATAGAGAACCTAAAACCGAAAAATAAAGAAGAGGAGATGACATGAAAAGTAGCACAAGGGTGAAAGAAAAACAGAGAAAGTAAAGAAAAAAATCGGAGGCGAAACCACCGAACGCGCGCTAGGAAAACAGACACATGAAGCTATGGAAAGAAAAGGGTCTAGCTGGCACGAGATCGTTTCGCCGGTTTTCCCTATACATCTTGCATCGCTACCAAGCGCATGCTTATTTAATTTTTTCATTTTTCTTTTACATTTTTGCTTGCCCGTTTCTCTTTTTCCATAAAGGTTTCAATTTTTTTAATGCTTGAATATTAAAATGTTCATTAAAAAATGTTCAGTTTTGAAAATGCTCATCTTTTAAAAGTGTTCGGATGAAAATAATAAACTTGAAATGTTCAGGTTTGAAAGTTTTCCAAATCTAAATATTATTCTGATTTTAAAATGTCCATTTTCTAAAAATGATCATTTTTTTGCAAATATGAAGATATGAAATTAGGTTCAATATTTATATTTTCAAATGTTTGTATTTGAAAAAGGTTTAGAATAAAAAAAATGTTTTACAAAAGGGTTCAATTTTGTGAAAATATTCAATTTTAACATTTCATTTTTTTTAAATTGTTTACATTTGAAAAATGTTTAGATGAAAAAATGTTTAGACTTATAAAAAACATATAGAAAATAAAACAAGAAAAATAAAACGAAAAAACAAATAAACAAAGGAAAAAAAGATGAGCCTAAAGAAGATGCGTTGCTCATGTAGCCGACAAATGTGAGCGAGTGGGTATATGGATGCGACAGCCTTCCACATTGGGTCGACCCGTTACAACGAGTTCTGAGTAAAATGCAACAACCTGGTATGTACATAGACCAAATCCAATGGTGCAAAGAGCCAAATCACTATGGAGGGTGAGTCTTATCGTTTCTTATTACAAAGGCATTTTGGCTTGTGCTAATCAGCTTGTGTATAACCAGCTAAACTCTATACTTAATTCTTTCACAACATCAACATTTTCTAGATTAACTTTTGTTAGGGCAACATGCTGGCAAAAGAAAAATAATACTTTGCAATCCGTGTGCTACAATCTATGAAATCTCAGTCTAGTACATCGTGTTGGCTAAAAATGGGAGATCAAGCTAGCAAGCAACTTCTGTTCCAGGCGTGAATCCTCGTGTGCGAAAAATGATTGTAATAGAAATAGTTCATAAATTTCATTCTGAAACTATGGTAAAATTATTGAGTCTTCATTGTTGTATTTGGATCATCTTGTTATCGTAAGATTGGTTTCCGTGAACATCTTACGAAAGCGGTAACAAGTTGTACGTGAGGATGACTCCAACGGGGCGACGCAAACGGACGCGCGTTTGGTCTGCGTTTGGTCCGTTTGCGTCGGCTACAGGACGCGCGTCCGGCCCAGGTCCGCCCCTTTCCGGCCACTGGCCCCAACGGCCCGACGCATCCAGTCCGGACAACTTTTTTTTCTTCCAATATTTATTAAAAACATAGAATTTTGGAGATTTACATTGGGAATTTATAATAAAATACGACCTATAATCTAGGCCTTCTCCTCGTCGTCGTCCTCCTCCGGTGGTGGTGGTGGAGTAGCCGGCGCATCGATGGCCGGGGGTGGCGGTGGAGATCCCGGCACGTACTCCGGCGCCACTGCCGCTTCTGGTTCCGCGGCGGCCGGAGCCCACCTTGGGTTTGCCAAGGCGAGCCGAGATTCCCAGGGAGACCAGGGCTCCCAGGGATTGTACGCCGGAGAAGGTGGGCGCGGTGGAGTAGCCGGCATGACTTCCTCCTCCTCCGGCACGGCGTCCTCCTCCTTCGGCACGGCGTCCTCCTCGGGCACGGCGTCCTCCTTCGGCACGGCGTCCTCCTCCTTCGGGTCGGCGTCCTCCTCGGGCACGACTTCCTCCTCCTTCGGCACGGCAAGCGCCGCCTGCACGGCCACTGCTTCGTCTTCCCGGTTTGCCATCGGTGCGATGATGAGCAGCGGACCGCGGCGAGGCAACTATACAGCCGGCCGTACGCGGTTTTGGAGTAGCCGGGCCGTCGGCCTAATGTGAACGCCGGCCGGCGATCCATCTCCCTACATTAATCTACACTATCTAATTAATAAGGTGGGAGATCAAGGGCTCCGACCTTGAGGAACGTCCAGCCAGCCGCCCGTTTGGCCATGGACTTGCTCTTCCTTCGCCACGACCGGGGCCAGCGACGGACTAGCTGGCTCCTCCTCCTCTCTTCTTTAGTCACTACGAAACACGTAGCACCGCCGGCGTTGTACCAAAATTGGCCGCACATAGGCGGCGCCGCCGGCGGGGATAGGGCATCAGTTGGAGCCTCCTGCTCCTGCCGCCTTGGCGGCGGCCACAACATCGCGTTGCCGCTTGCGCCTGGCTGCGCGTCTGGCTGTCTCCGCCGCGCGACGTGTTTGCTCCATCTCGGCCTCCTCTGCCGCGTCTGCGACGGCGCGCGCAGCGGACATGGCCTCCTATGCGACGGCGCGCGCAGCGGACATGGCCTCCTCTGCGACGGCGCGCGCAGCGGACATGGCCTCCTCTGCGACGGCGCGCGCAGCGGACATGGCTTCCTCCTCGGGGTCGTAGACGTCCCCGTAGGCATCCTGCAGAGCCCTCCTCGCCTGATCCGGCAGCTGCGGCCGCGGCGGCTGCGGAATCATTCCGGCCCACGCCGGGCTCGTCACCATGCGGCGGGAGAAACTGCCGCGGTGGCGCCCTCGCGCGCTCTGACGCGCGCGCTCGACCTGGTCGACTAGATGTTGCGGCGGCGGATCCATGCCGGAGAGTGGAGGTGGTGGCCGCCGTGGTTGGGGGAGGAGAGCTAGGGTTTGTGCTCTTGGCCTCGGCCGGCCGGAGCACATTTAAAGAGCTCCACCGCTCCACTGCTCCACCGCCCACAGTTAATGTGGGGTAGGTGACCGTTGTATCACACTGACACGGGGGCCAAGCGCGGGCCAGGGGCGGACTAGGGCAGGACACAAAAGCGCTCCGCTCGCGTCCGCGGCCGACGCATCGGTGGCCCAAATTTGGTCCAAGAATGGGTCGGGGCGGACCAAAAAACGGACCGCGGTCCGTTTGCGTCGCCCCGTTGGGCCGTGTTTTTGGCCCTCGCGGACACAAACGGATGCGCGCGGACTCGATGGGTCGCCCCGTTGGAGTCATCCTGACCAACCCAACCCTTCACTTCAGAGTTCAGACGGGTCAACACCCACCCGCCTTGCAGATAGTCCTGCCACGTCAACCTAGATGACCCTCTCCACAATGACAGTGGAACCCGCACGTCAGGTGGAGCCCACCGAAAACCTCCGCGTCATAGGCCGGCCGGACGGACAGAGACAGCGATCCTCCCCCAAATCCCTCCCGCTCTCGCACTCGTCGCCATGTCGCCCGCCGCCGCCGCCGCCCGAGCCACATCCTTCGCTGCCACCTTCTCCGCCTCCACCGCCCCTTCCTCCCGCGGCCTCCTCCACCGTCCGTTCCCCAGGCCCCCGGCCCCCCACCGCGCCGTCGCCTCGATGGCCGTCTCCGCTCCCAGGTCCCCGGCCGCCGCCTCGTTCCTCGAGCGCCGGGAGTCCGAGCGCGCGCTCCACTTCGTCAAGTACCAGGGCCTCGGGAACGACTTCATCATGGTACACCACCTCTTGCTCTCGATTATTTTTTCTAGCTACCAAATCGTGCAGCGTTCATTTTGTAGATGGTACGAATTCGTGCAGTCTATGCTGTTTTGGAGGCTCTGCGTTAACACTATCTGTTACCGTGGATGATTTCTGTATCGATCTGTAGGTGGACAACAGGGATTCGGCTGTGCCGAAGGTGACCCCCGAGGAGGCGGCGAAGATGTGCGACCGGAACTTTGGTATCGGTGCTGACGGAGTCATCTTCGTCATGCCGGGGGTCAATGGTGCGGACTACACAATGAGGATTTTCAACTCCGACGGCAGCGAGCCGGAGGTGAGCCACTGTTTCGTTACAGCACTGTACAATACAATGTTGCGCTGTAGGAAATGGGTTATTCAGAAATGGGTTATTCATCCAGTCAGCCTTATCCTTTACCTGTAGTGATTCCCTGGTGGCAATGCTGATCACTTAAGCTAAGATAACGTTAGCACAACACTAATTGCATATGACTAGTCTGTGCTGACATGCAAGATATTTGCGAGCATTTTCTGTAGGAGGGAACATTATACGATGTACATGTACTGGCCCACTGTCCTCATAATAGATCATAGAGATGATCGTCTGAAGTGCTGATTGAGATGGTCTGTACACTATCCAGTATGTTGAGCATGTACTCCAGGATCATTTTCCATTATATTCCATATATTCTTATAGAAACTGGAAGATATATTACCCCTACCCTCTGCATCATAGATGCATACATCCACTGTTTATTTACACCAAATCAATCCAGAAGTGATAAGATGGAAAATATGACAGGCCACATGAAGCAAGAAATCAATTGCTAAGTAGCCTATTACATGCTCACACCCAAACCGGGACATAAACTCCATGGTGAGCCACTCCATTGCCTAGCGCCAGACTCTATCAGCTCCCTGTGCCGCAACAGTTGCAGTAAAGACCATGATCGCATCTAATTGTTACATGAGCACAATACCTGCATAAGAGAATGAGTTGTGTGGATGTCTTAAGTTCTTATCAAACTGTGAGCTTGATAACCGTAAAGGTTCAGAAGTGTTGTACTGTTGTTATAATTTCAGTCCTATTATCTAGGCAGCACTTTGGCCCTACACTACACACCATGTCAATTAGCTATCCTCAGGAGGGAATTCAATTGGCATATGTTTGTTTTCCTTTAGCTGTTCACTTGTTCTACGTCGTTTTTCTTCGTTGCATATTGTTACTAAGAAAGTATTTGCTATGGGTCTTGTTAGTGTGAGTTATTTTCGTTCATATGTTTCATCCATTGCTTATTTTCTGTTGCAGATGTGTGGCAACGGAGTTCGTTGTTTCGCTCGTTTTATAGCCAGCTTGAAAATCTACAAGGAACACATAGGTAAAAGTTCATGCGCGAACTTTTCAATATCCTTAAATAGTTAAATTAGGAGTAAAATGATACCTCTCTCCTAAATAGATGACGTTTTAGACACTGACATGGTCTCCAATATGCATCTTTGACCATTAACTTTTGTAGGCACATGTTAGTAGGAAATTATGAAAATACTTTTCATGAAAAATCTAATGGTACTGTTTTTTACTTTACCACTCAAATATTGTATATGTATTACTACTAGTAGTAAAAGTTAGTAAAGGTTGACTGCGCGCTTTCTAGCAAGTCATCTTTGTTTTTTAAACAGAGTCAGTAGGAAAGTTCCACCTGTATATTTCATCTGCTTACCTGAAACTTATGTAAATCTCAGTTCAATCTTCATGTAGTTATTATTCAACTGCATCCTGTTCTTTACAGTGGGTACTGGAACTTTGATGATATAGATAGATATCAATGGCCCTTAAAGTTGCATTCTCGTGTTTCAGCTTCACAATTCATACTGGTGCTGGATTAATCATTCCTGAAATACAAAACGATGGCAAGGTAAACGCCTTTTAGTTTCTCTAGTCATTTACTCATGTTTATAGCTAAATTTCGAAGGCATACACCACCATAGTTTGACATCCGCTTTACTCAATCATGAGAAAGGTAAACTATTTTTTTTATCTCTTGCTATCCTGGTTCTGAACTGATTCAGGAATATTCTTAACCTGCCTCAGCTCGCACGCCTATTGCAATTTGCTAACAACATGAAACTTGGTGCTAGTATCGAATAACCTGACTAAGTTTTCACAGTTTCATAGTACATATGCCAGAGGAAGCTAGCTAAGTCATAGTAAGCATACTGCACCCTAGTTACAATTTGCACAATCTCAGTATGTTTGCAACAAGGACAATAAAGTTTTGTAAGAAGCATTTTGTACTTCTGGTCAACTTGCACAATTTCAGTATTTTTGCAAGAAGAACCTGTAGTAAGCATGTCATAATGCTGGTTATAGTCTTAACTATTTTCCAAGGCAAATTTCTTTGGTATTTTTTGCTGCTGAATCCCCTGCTTCTTTGTTGGCTTCAGTAGCCTAGAGAGTATTCCATTCCTACCAACATTGAACCATCAATTCACTCATTCTTGTTGACATAGTTACCTCCAAACTCTTATACCCTTGAAATGGTCACATATTCCAATACATTTATCCTGTTTGCAGGTAAAGGTTGATATGGGTCAGCCCATCCTTAATGGACCAGATGTTCCCACAGAACTGCCATCTACCAAGAACGAAGCTGTTGTTCAAGCTGAATTGGCAATTGATGGGTTAGCATGGCATGTAACCTGTGTTAGCATGGGCAATCCTCACTGTGTCACGTTTGGTGCCAAAGAGTTAAAGGTAATAAACTTGTAAGTTCAAATTGCTTGCTCAGAATTTTATTTAAGCTTAACAAATTTCATCTCTGCATGTTATAACTCCAAAAGGAAAATGATCAAAATATTCCCGTCTTATCTTACTGAACAATTTAATCATTCACACATGTGTGCACGCTTAGGCCCTAAGTTCTACAGCTTGGATCAACTTCATGAGTTTTAGTCCTACAACTGTTTTTGTTCTGTATACCAGATTTTTGGAATTTGAACATGTAGTTATTAAAACCAGTGGATCGGTGGGTTTTCTTTATGGAAACACTAAGGATGGACCGATTGTCTTTGTATCTGTTTTATTCATTGATGTTCTGACCTCTAGTATTTTTCTGCCACTTCAATAAATTTGTTGCAACATCCATGCTGTATGCTTTGGGACAGCAAGGGAAATTTAATCAGGATACATATTGTTACTGTTCGTTTTGAGGTCAACTTTTGCAGGTATTGGTAACAATTTTCTATATCAACCTGACTGTTGCAAATTTTGCTGCAAGGAAGAGACTGCTAGTTTGGTTGAACTATATTTGCTAACAATCATATTTGCATTAGCCTACAACCGTATATGAGCTGTCCACATTATAGCTGATTCTTTTCTTGGATGGACCACAGGATCTGCATGTTGATGATTTAAAGCTTAGTGATATTGGGCCTAAATTTGAGCATCATGAAATGTTTCCTGCTCGGACCAACACAGGTAACTTTTAATTTTGACACCTCTACATGCTTCCATGTAAACACCCTTGCATTTATTAAATACGTTTCTTTCTGCAGAATTTGTGCAGGTCTTGTCTCGCTCACACCTCAAAATGCGAGTTTGGGAGCGTGGTGCTGGTATAATTGCTGTTCCCTTGATATAGGATATGCGTTTATTTTTATATGTTAAGCATGTTGTACATCTTTTAATCCTTCAAAACATTAATCCATGATGTAAATAGATCAATTCTATTGTATGGTTTTCAGTACTACTTTTTCTCCAGGTATTTCTTATAAGTAGTGGATATACAAAATAAATTATGATTTTGACTGTAGGAGCAACCCTTGCTTGTGGGACTGGTGCTTGTGCGGTTGTTGTTGCAGCTGTTCTTGAGGGCCGAGCTGAACGGGTCTGTGCCTTTTTTCTTTGCACTGTCGATTTTTTCTCTACTGTACCTTATTTATTAGTTTTTTTTTGTGATACAGAAATGTGTAGTTGAATTGCCTGGCGGGCCATTGGAAATTGAGTGGAGGGAGGATAACAATCATGTTTACATGACTGGTCCTGCGGAGGCTGTCTTCTATGGATCCTTTGTTCACTAGGTCAGTTTGTGGTTAACTGCCTTCTGAGAGCCTAAGATTTAATTATATATTGCTCATTATGACCTATAAGTTTATCATCATAATCAACCCCACATTTTGTTTCTGTTTTGCTAGGATCTTCTGAATGGCAAGATTGTTTTACGTCTTCGCCTTTGTAGTCAATCTGTTACTATCTTAAGTTCATGCGTGTTGATTTAATTGAACTTTATATTTCTGTCGTCCTTTCTCGATTAGTATGTCTTCGTCGAGAACACATTCCTGGACCATGACTAGAAAGCATCATTAGGGCAACCCAAAATTTGAAGGGCAAGCCACAGTTTAGCAGTTATACGTGACAGTAGTTACGGAGTTAAAAATTACATAGAATTCCGAAATAGGGTCCTCCCTTACTGTTTTCGTCAGAGTAATATGATGCTTCTATCAAGGACTATCCATGATATACTTGTTTATGGCTTTTTATTCATTTATTGAGAAAATAGGGTATGGGTTAGCGTTGCGATTAATAAGTTCTTATTAAGTATACATCACTTGTTTATGACTGTTAAATCAGTCTTATTTTCCACAGTTAATAAGTGGATTTCTCGGGAAGGGGCGGTTTGGCAACTTTAAAATGCGTTTTAAACGCATTTCGAAATGTCAAAAACGTCCGACAAAAAATTTCGCGCGTAAATCTCGACATTTATGTGTGCTCACAAAGTCGTTTCATGAAAAACCGACATGTTTGTGTCGTGTGTAAAAAAGACAAAAGTCGGTTTTCTACGAAACTTGGGGGGCGCATATAGAATGTCGAGATGTAGGTGCCAAATTTTGTTCGGAATTTTTTGACATTTCGAAATGTTTTTTCCGGTGCTTGGAGCATATGCTCCCATGTGCCAAAGTGAATTTCACAATTTCTCACTTTATTATATGCGTGCATTCTCAGGAAGCTGTTTTCATTTTATGCAAGTGGTGAACATGTTGTATTGCTTGCCTATTGTATACCAGTTAGTTGAAAAGTGATATTTGTAATGCCAAGCTCATGTTAGTACTTATTTAAGTGGGATGAAGATCTTTCGGTGACGTAGTAGTATTTAACGCAATATACATATTTCATTATGTCACAAATCCTTCTTTAAACCAATGATGCTATTGCACTATTATTTTTTAACTAGTCTGAAAAATTCCAACGTAATATCTATTTGTACAAAGTCTTAGCAAACATTTCCAACGTAACTTGCCAAACTTTCTTAGGTACTGAGGGTGGAGATGGAAGAGTTTGACACAACTTGGAGCCTGAAAAATTGAGTATAAGGTCTATCAAACCACTGTTCTGGCACCAGTGCCACTTCACTCTTAATAAAGGCTGCTTATTATGGGCGAAAAATGGGAACACTGGGCAGCACTAGGGGCTCCCATTTGAAGCATTCTAGGCAGTTTTTACTTTTAAACCTTTTGTACTCCTGTCCTTCAATCTTTCATGTTAGAACCCTATGTGAATTATGGATTTGTCCAGCTTGTGCTCTGTATGCATGGCTTGAATATTGTTGTCTACAAATTTATCTTGATTTACTGCAAAATGGTTTGACTTGTACCTGTTAATTGGTGAGATTGATGTTGTTTATATTGGCATTTTCTGAATACTTATTTGAGAACCTATTTTGTACATGCAAGGGTGAGTGCTTGAGTTTAGTGTTTAGGTACTTGTGCATCTTGAAAAATTATCAAAAAAAATTTCATATATGTTAAACATGTTAGAACATGTGAGTCTCAAAAAAATCATTTTCTAATATGATACAACTCTATGAGAACTTTTCAAGATGCACCAATACATAAACTCGAAACTCAAGAACCGACCCTTGCATGGACATTTGCCTTTCCCAATTTCTTTATACTAATGGACTTCTGATTTCCGACAGCATGGGGTATTGGTCGTTGTAATTCACAACTTTAACTGTTTTGAAAGGATGGTTAACTGAATAAGTATAACAGTTATATGCCTCCCCATTGACATTTCAACTTTCAAGTATCCAAGAGCTATCATCTGATTAACTGTTTTGAACTTGACTAGCTAAAAGCAAGTACCCTGTACCCTGCGTATATGTGAAAAGAATTCCACACAAACCAAGAACTGTTACTACTCTGTCCAGAAAGAGAGAAAAATAACACTATATATGTTGGTGAATTTATTGTCCTATTTTGAGTTTGATGTATTTTCATTTGAATATAATGGTGATACTTGTATCTATTTGCTCCTTGCTGCTGGGAGTGGCTTTCCATGTATTATAGATGGATTTTCCCCAATGACCGCCATGTTTTTTATGTCTTTTGTGTACATTTTACTTATTACTACTCATGCATCATATCCTTGCACTTAGATTGTGATCATATTTTAATAGTCATGTGATCTTTCAGATTTAGCTTATCAGTTCTCGCAGTAAATTTTGACACATGTTGGTCCTTGGTCTCTCTGTTTTCAACTCTTAATTACAAGATTTACGAAGCTTTTATTTGTAGGCCCATTAGAGAACAATGACTTGAGCAAAACTGCAAATACACTATGATCAGGATTTATCGTCTGGATTCTCTCTCCATTTTATGGCATTACTGTTCTTTGTCTTGTTTCTTGTCCAAAGCTCTTTTATTGGCCTTAGTTTTATCTTTATTTATCGTCTGGATTCTCTCTTTCTTGATTTTTCTGGAGGCACCATACAACATTAATGGTTGGGTTCATGTGGTTAAGCACTAGGGATTTTATTCAAACAAAAGGCACATGATGGGTCTGCTTCAGTAAAGTAGATGCTACAAAGTTCTCGATACATGCCACGCATAACCGCCTTCTAATTCCCCTGTTACAGTGAAAATTTTGCTTTCCTGCACGCATAACCTACAAGGCTTGCTAAATAAATTAGTGCAAACTTAACTTTCATGAAACAAAAGGAATCGAATTCTAATGCTAATCGGCTAATCCTTTTTACTAAATAAACAAATGAATAAAGGACAGCCCACTCACTCTTTTCTTAACCTTTTATCTTCTTGCAGGCTATAGATCTTGATAATTATATAGCATTATGAAAGGGTGTAGCTAATTCTGTAGGAGTGTGAAAGGGTATGGCTAGGAGATGATGTGCCAATTGTAGTTCATTCTCTAAAAGAAACATGCAGAGCTTCTGCTTGCTTGCTGCTGTTTGTGGTGTGTTTCAGAAGCTTGCTTTGGGCTACATTTGGCATGCCTAGATCAAAAGGTTGTCCTTTTATTTCAAACTATAAGGCTAATGCACACTTTTATGGTCAAATGTGGCACACTTTGCCAACAGGTTGTCGATCAGTCTGTAGATTTGGTCATGTGAAAACTAAGACAATGTATACTTGTATGGTTGACATGGTAGTAAACTGGTAACATTGTAGACTTGTAGCTAATACTAATGTACCGTAATGCAATGTAGATATATCCAAGGTTTTCGAGTCGACGAGTCATTCAGGGGTAGCGACTCTTGACTAGTCGTGACTAGTCAAGACTCATGGTGGACTAGTCGACATGAGTAGTTTAGCAATAGGTACTATAAAATTACCATATTATATGTATAATTGTATATAACTATATACTTATTAATAGTCTATAATACAAACCTGGGCATCTCATACAGTGTCCAAGCAGTTTTGGCTCGGGGGAAAAAATTGGGGCGATCTAGGTTTCAGGGGGGGAGCTGGGCAAGCAATATTGAAAAACATATGATGGGCTGGGCCAACTTTAAGTCGTTCTTTGACTCAAAAACCTGGACTAGTCGAGACTAGTCGATTGAGTCGCTCGACTCAACCAATTAGTCGAGTCGAGATGCCGAGTCGGACTTCATATTGCGACTCATCGTCTAGTCGTCGACTAGTCGCAACTAGTCGCTCGACTCAAAAACCATGGATATATCATCAAAATGGGGGGAGTACTATCTTTGACTATATTCATAGACTTCCTGCATGTTCGTTCATGTAGCATACATGGTTAAGCATTAACTTGCTGAAACACTGTTTTAAGGTAAACCTGCTTCAGCTTTACTTGAGCTGCTATTTTTAACATTGTTGGAATTATGCCATGTGAATAAATCAACTTTTTGTGTGTTTCTTGTGCATTATTTGTGAGAATTTGCTAGTTTATCTCTGTTTTCTGTGTTCCATCACCATGGATTCTGAATTCCGTTTCTCCAGCTCTACAACTTGTTCTTATGCACGAAGGATTAAGATATAAAGTTTTGAACTTAATGAAACACCTCTGAATCTAGAGCTAGGTTTAAGAAGCACTTTAAATATAGACCTGGGAGTTTCTATTAATTGAAAGCTCATGTTTAGGAGTTATTATTATGTCTCGTTTGCTCTTCCAGAGATCCAGTTCTGTAAATATGTGTTGCCATAGTCTCCCTAGTATTTTTTCCTCAAGGCATCGTGGACTCGTGGCTCCTGACTCCTGAGAGCTATGCCTTTTTCCCTATCGCAATACTTGCAAGTTGCTACTACGGAAGTTTACAGTATCATAGCTATAAACTGGTTCCAGTTGACTTATCTTCGGATTACAGCAAAGCTACCTTCTGTGCCTTTACCTGCATTGTTTCACATGTTTGTACTATCAATAGGATCAGCATAATCTTCAGCTCAGTTACAACCTTGCTGGACCCAACATGCAGAAAGCATTTAAGTCGATATAACACCTGCTAATTCTATTGCATCGATGCTAATCATTAGGAGAGTTTCACAAGAGATAGCTCATTATATTGAGCTGATTATATTGCGAGTACAGTGTGAAAGTGCCCTTGCATTGCATATGTCAAGGGCCAACTGACATAAGCTGTCTTGCACACTAGATACTACATACTATGTAGATACATAAAACATGAGCACACCCTGCAAAGCTAGATAGATATAAATGTTTTTAGATCCATGCTAATTGTTTTTCTACAATAGCATTTCACTTCTGCTAGGTAGCAAGTAACCTAGTAATCATCCAATACATAGCTTCAATAGCACGGACCCATTCCTTTACTACAAGCAAATTGTGGGGCCATCTTGATCTCATCATCCATCTTCAAGTGTTCCTCAGGGCAGTAGTGATCCCACATCGGAGATGGTAGCAGAGGGCCAGTGGGGCTGCTGTATGCATTATCCTTCCCATTATGAAAGCTCGGTCCTGATGGTGCCTCTGGTGCCTCAATTTCCATCCATATCTGATCCATGAGGTATCCATCCATGTCAGCAGGCGTGCCCTTCAGAATGCTTGTGATGCAGCCACTGCCACCATGAAGCTCCTGCTCGTCTATTCCAAGGATTGATGGCGTCTCTGGATGGCAGGATTGGTACGTCAGTGAAGATGAAGATGATGAGGGTGACATGTTCTTCTTCCTCTCCTGTGCTTTCTTCCTCATGTGTGTCCTCCAGTAGTTCTTGATCTCATTGTCAGTACGCCCTGGCAGCCTCCGTGCTATCCTGGACCACCTATTGAAGAACCACCAAATATACTATTCATAATAGCAGAGGCGAGCTATCACTCTTTCATTTAGATTGTTATTTGGATCAAACCTGTTTCCCCATCGAGCATGGAGCTCGAGGATGAGGCGTTCTTCATGAGGAGTCATGCGTCCACGCTTGAGGCCAGGGTGGAGGTAATTGACCCATCGGAGACGGCAGCTCTTTCCTGTGCGGTTGAGGCCTGCATGGTGATTACGGGGGTGAAGCAAGAAGAGAGATGGTTAGAGAAGGTGACATTTCTTGTTGCGACTGTGCGCAAAATATATCAATATAGCTACCTAATTTTTGGATCCCCCACCCCTCAAACCTGATACTTTGGCAACGAAATCCCAACGACGTTCACCGAACAAACGGACAGTGCATACCAATTGCAGGTCCTCCTGCTCTGTCCACGGCCCTTTGCGTGTCTCTTCTCTCACTGTCACCATATCAACCCTGAGATATAACGACAGTACCCTAACGCTGTTCGCTCCTACCTTGTATCGGCCGGGAGCCGGTTTCTTGCTCTTCTTCTTTGTGTGCTTGTGGGCTCCAGTTTCAGGATGAGATCCTTGATGAACTCCAGTTCTGTTTGGGAGAAGAAGACTGAAGAAGAGAGCTAGTTGGGAGAAGAGGAAGATGGTCTTAATTTCCCAAGGCTCTGGTGACTTTTGCTTCTCATTTATAGGCAACTGAGGGAGCTCTTGGTCTCTTGTGGTCACGTGATCTGTTGGGTGTGATTTGGAGCTCCCCTAAGGAACCTATATTCCATCATTTGGGTTGTCCTCAGATTCTAACTTATAAAGGTAGCTTTTCGATGGCTCATGATGCACAAAATATATTGCAATCTCTTAGGTGTGCGTGTTATGAAGTTTACTTTTTTGGTGTATGGATTTCATTGGTGCTAGAAGTATATGCCTTCTTGGTGCTTACAAGTTACACATGAATGCTGATGCATTATACAAGTATACTGTTGTTAACATTGGACATGGTTTTTCAAATTTATGAAATTCCTATTTTTGTTCGAAAGGCTGGAATTTCTTAGCTTTGATCATGCCTTGTAGAATATACTTCTAACTTTAGTTGAACATCAGACGTTCACCTTATTCATTATTGTGACTATCAAGATTCAAGAACAATAACCTTGTGGTGACTTTTAGCTATCACCAAGTAGACAATTGATACTAGCACCGGACTGCTGTATACAAAACACTGGCTAATTAAATGAAAGCATTTTCTCTTTGGTAATATCCATCTGGTTTACTTTAAAACTTCAACAGAAGCGCTGTTCTTTGCATAAAGAAGTCAGCAAGTATTTACTGATTCATGTCAGCACTGACTTGAAACCTCTACCATGCTGCTAGCCTGACCTTCCTATTTTTACTTATTTCTTGATCATTTTCTTTGTACAAAACATGATGATTCGGAAGGCATAGGCTGCTGCTTTATTGGTTCCTTTGCTTCTTCTTTAATGGAATATGGGATGTGTTTCCTTTTTGTTTCACGAGAAAGAGAAGTGGTTGTGCTTATCAACTTTTTCTGTGATTTAATAGACCATGGTGCACAAAACTATAAGTACCTTTTTCTTGGTGATTGGTCTGAGAATTAGACCTATAACTACAATTAAACTGGAGGGATATCCGATGTTCTTGATGTACTAGATTTTATTTTTGTTCGCATTTTTTTTTTGCAGATTCACTCATGTTTGTCAGTCTGATGGTATTAGAAGTTCAGGAAGACTAATAGAGAAGCCATGATATCTTTGGTCATAAACTAATTATTTATGTAATGTGTTTGCTGAGCCACAACATGCACATCACATTTACCTGGCTAGAGTCGAATCCTGGGAATTACTAATGCATAATGGTGTGTGACTAACACTCTAACAGGAACTGCTGATTGCTCGGAGAAGTGCAAGCAAGTACGCAGGCTTTGACTGAAAACTGGTAGTCCTTTCTTTTTTTGGCAGAAACTAATTACTTCAAATTAAGTGGTGAGTATTAGTATCCTCCTCTCATTTTAACAATATTTTGTGTGCTTTCAAGAGCACAACTACGACGGAGTAATTTAGAATGAAAATTACTACTTTGCAGTATTCTAGAATTTTACCTCCTGCTTACTACCATTGGAAATGGGAATCTTCGTAAAGTCTCCATCTGGTTTCCTCCGTTTTCTTTTTCTGTCCTGATATGAAAAGTGTTAGCCTTTTTGTCAGCCATTATCATTGGTACAGAGGACACCATCGCTCCTTTTTTGTCAGCCATTATCACAGGCTCAGAAAAAAGGTCTTATTACAAGTTGATACATAGGCAGACCCCAGCACTCACCTACTACTGCTGAGTGCCTGCACAAACCTGTCCCTGTAAGAAGTGCCCCACTAGAGCTGTTTGAGCCGCTGAAAGCAAAGTTTTTTTTGTGAATCCGTAGTCATAAGCTGACCTTAGCTTTGGAAGGATGTACGTTCATCCTTGTGCTCTGATCGTACAGCTGAAACGATGCGCAATGTCATGGAAGTTTCAAACATCCTTTTGAATGGTTTTCGGTGCTGTCAGGTCAACTTATGCTCCATTAGCTAACCCAAGAACTTACAAATTACGGTTGCTTTGCTATATTTAGAAATGTCTTGAGCCTAGGACATGTGTTATACCCAACATGATTGATTAGTGACGGGATGTTAGGACATGCTTCTCCTTTTTTTTGGAATGCGCTGCCATATCTTAGTATACATAAAACAATTCTGGATCATATGTGTATGTGTGAGTGTGTGTTTATTTTTGCTGCCATCATCCGTGCTGAAGTCTGCATATCATGCGTAGTTCTTGCCTGCATCATATGCACAAGAGTGTTCTGGAGGAGCGACCACTTCTCCAGAGCACGCAGTACAGTAGGGCCACAAGAAAATTATTTATATACGGGACCTAACTTCTCCATTACTGTGCACAATTGTCTGTTTCTCTCAGAAAAGTCTGCTTAACGCTAGGGAAATGATTTCCTGGCGCCAAAAAGTCGTGGAAGAAGCTCTGATCTGATGTGGAGGCCACCAAGGTCCAGCTCCGATCTGTGCTGCAGCCCACTTTGTGGTGGCCTCCTCTCAGCAGTCACCACCTTTTTATCTTGGCATCTTGCTTCTGGGAGCCTCCTCCCTCCCAATACACTGCTAGCACTGTTCTATCCCACTACTAGTACAAATGATATTGTTTTTGGTTTGTTATTTCCCACTGAATTTCCCTCTTCTTTTCTCCATTTCTTCCGCTTGTTGTTGCTGTGTTCTATCCCACTACGTAGTACAAATAAAATATTTTTTATTTGCTATTTTCCACTTAATTTCCCTCTTCTTTTCTCTGCTAGTTGTTTTCCTGTGCTAGACCTGTATTGTGTCCCTATCACCTGCTGTGGTCTCTCACCTGTGGGGTGGGGTGGGGTGCTATGTAGGACGAGAGCCACACCCCTCCTCTGCTCGCTTCTTCTTCTGGCAGTGGCAGCATGCACTATCTTGAGGACTCATCATCCTCGGTGCGACGACGACGACGGAGATCTCTTTGTTTCAGTGCCAATCGAGTGCTCCGTGGAAATCTCCAATCCTTCTTGACTTCACTTTGCGTGCCCAGAAATTTTTGGCGCGTGTGTGTGTGCCGTGTGTGCAATTGCACTGAATTCGTAGTGGGGGAAAACAGTACGCAGCTGCCGGAGTTGGACATTGCCTGGTAAAGAGTTCAGCCATCTGTTCCTGGCAATAGCAACTCAGTAAAATTTTCCTTTCGACAACGGTTAGTGTGTGTCATATTCTGTTCACGCCACAGTGATCTTGGCCAGCAATGACGAGTTTGTCCATTGCTCATCAATTCATCTTTTTCTCTTTATCTGACCCTGGCTGTTTTCTTTGCTTTGCTTTACTGAGACTTTGGGCGACTGTTCAAGGCCCCAAGAGTCAGGGTCTCTTTGGCCACCATGTTCCCTCGAATTTCTTCTCATGTCGACTGTTTCACGTGTGGCATAAAATATAATTGTTTTTTTTCTTTGTGATTACAAGGAAGGCACACGCACAGCACTACACAGGTGCAACCCTTGCTGACGCGTCTCCTAATCACATCCTAGAAACATTCATCTTGCACCACGTATCATGTGGTCATTACGCAATATTTCCTGCTCCAATCTTTGATGTATTGAAGAGTTGCCCTCTACCGTCTGTTCGCCTTTGACAAAATGGCGTCTTTCCAGGTTTTTTCTTTAATCGTGGAAAAGCGACCCATATATATGCTCCCATGAAAGGGGAGACAATGAAGTTTTGGACGTATTACTCCCTTTTTTTCCTTTTTATTTGGACTTGCTATTCCTATCTGCTTTTCCTTATTCCTTCCGTAGGCTACACGGCCACTTGGTTGCAAAAAATGACACAGTTACGCCACAGTGTTCTATATATTCGTTACTTAACCTTGCTGCAACTCGCTGACATGATGTTTCAGCTGGATAAGATTCCCATGGTTTTTACAAGTAAAAACCAACAGCGGCGCCCACGTTTCAAGCGTCAATTTGCTATATCCACATACTTTCGGAAGATGGCGGAATTAAGTGAGCTTGTTGTTTTACAAATTCTCTCAGGAGATTCATTTGCACCTTCTTAAAAGGTACTCATTATAGTTGCGGATTTAAAAGAAAGTGCAACATATGCAACACTCAGAAAATTTTCTGTGAAAATGTGTTTAACTAGCCATAGTGAGCCCATGGTTTCCAAAACCCGGGAATATGAAAAACGTAGATGACATTTTGAATAATATAGGAATTGGAAACACATGAATTCATAATACATGTTTGGTTGCGAACAAACACAGGATTTTTTCCAGTGATTGTGTGTGTTATAGTTGTCATATAAATTTAGAAACAAAACAATTTTTTCATGAGGTTAGATTTACGGGTCACCCCCAAAAGAAAAATTAAAGGGTAATTTTTCCGCATGCAAAGCAGGGGTGGAATCCTCCAAAATCCCTACAAAATTCCTTAATTAAGTTTCAGACTGCTTCAGGTTTTGTTTGGCGAAACACAAGTCATATTTTTAATAGCGAATAGTATGCCACTTAGAGGTGTAATTTTCTTACTCTATACGGGCTGCATGTGATCATATTTTTGCAACATACTCCCTCCGTCCCTTTTTTATAAAACATTTTGGCAAGCCAATTAAGGTTGACAAATATGTTATAAAAAGGGACAGAGGAAATATAATATATTATATTATGCATGTAACATCACGGTGAAATTCTTTGTGAAGGATGAAGATGGAAGGAATACAGACTCTGTGTGTGCAGCCATGCGAGCACAATCCACTTTTGTACACAAGTGCATTTCATTAAAAAGGAGTATTCTTTGGAGATGAGTTTAGCCTTTTCTATCCGTCCAAGATAAACCATAACCCTTCCCGAAAACAAAATTTTAGCAAGACCTATTGACATGCGAACGGAGTAACACATAGAGTAAACCCACTTATTGGCAATCTCTTAGCAGCTGTCAGTTGCGTGACACATAACAATAACTATAGAGGATAAAACCGTCTTTAGCATGAGAAATCATCTCCACACACAATCCAATATATATATTATTAAAAAGTTACCATTATTCAACTAGATTAAAATATTTTAGTAAGTGCTTGTGTGGGCTTAACTCCACTTGGTGCTGATGGCTGAAGCAAAAGTAAAAGGAAGTACGTTTTGTGAAAATTAATGATACTTAGCAAGGGGAATCTTTGTCTCCCCTTCTATTAATTTTGCTGGAGATTGCTTAGCAAGAATGTCTAGAAAGGCTTAAAACACGGTTTTGATGTGGATTGGTTCCACATCTCATTGATCGGAGTGATAATTCTGCAATAAGCAAATGATATCATTGTTCTTTTATAGCATGGTAAGGAGATGACAGTTAATGTGAAGTTGTTTCTATATATTTTATGGCTTGTCTTAAGATTAAATTTGATAAAAGTGTGTGGTTGATGACAATTGAGGATATCATTAAACTTGAAAGCTACTCAAAAGTGTTTAATTGCATGGTGGGTTTTTTGACCAATCAAATATTTAGGAGTGCTTGTTTGTGGATATAGATTAAGAATAAAGGATTTAAATTTGTGGAAGAAAATTTACTGAAAATTCTGGATGGCTGGCAAGGGGGATCAATGCATCTAGCTGGGAGAAAAGTTTTAATTGATTCTTCCCTCAGCATCCCTATATCATAAGTCCATGTATAAGTTTCCCAATACTTTTAATGAAAGCTTGGTAAAAGTAAAAATGGGTTACTTTTTAACGAAAGCTTGGTAAAAAATACAATGGGGTTTCTCTTGGCAAGGCGGTAGTGCTGTCAGAAAGTATCACATGATTAAGTGGAAAAAATTATGTGCAAGACAAAGATCAAGGGTGGTTTGGGTAAAAATATTTAGAGAAAAATAATAATATTAGTCTTCTTTGTAAGTGGTGGTGGAAGTTGGAGAAAGAAGTTGGTTTGTGACAAAGCAATGTAAGGGTTAAATATTTACAGAATAAACCACTTACTTTTGTGGAACACATGTAGGGTGATTCGGTTGTTGAACAAATAATTTTAAAACCAAAACACATATATTTGGAGTAGAAAATGAAGGTGGGAGTTGGGGCTCAAACAAGTTTTTATTTTTCCTAAATGGGCCTTTGCAAAACTTTTAACCATTTCTTACCTGTGGGAAAACTTCCACCCACACTTTTTGCCCTTTGTAGCCCCGCTAATGGTGTCGAAATGTTTGGACAGAACAAACACGCCATTCAAGTTGGCTTTTGTCCAGAAACTTAGCCGTTTTCGCCACAAACCTTGTCCAGTGCACACCAGGCTGGGTCGAAAACGGCTAAGTCCTTGAAAAATCGCCAACATGACCGGCGTGTCTGTGTTGTCCAAACACGCCAACGTGCTTGGCTGGATTCCTAGTGGTCAGAAGTGGCTGAAAGTTTTCCCATGGGACAGAAGTAACTGAATGTTTTGTAAAGGGTCATTTGGGACAAATAATACTCCCTCCGTCCCGAAATACAAGGTGCCCTTAAATTTTGGTGGTCAACGACGTACAATTTTGATCATGATTTATACTTATAAAATGTCCATCAAATTAGTATATTTATATGAGAAATGAAAGGATTTTGCAATACGAATCCAACTGTACCATTTATACATTCTCAATCTATACAATATAATATATATTAGTGATGAAAGTTGAGCATCAAAGATCAACATAAAATAGCGCGCCTTATATTTTGGGACGGAGGGAATACCAAGCTAGCAGTGGGTTGCCGGTTTCAAATAGATGGTTAGCTGCTTGGTGCGGAGTGTAGCTTTTTGTCAAGTTTATGTTTTTGCACTTGTTTCGCTTTTATGCTTGCCAGCAGGGTTTTGAACCTGAGATCTTTACATCTTGTTCCGTTATCGTGACCATAATGGAACCCGAAGTTCTTCGGATGGGAAAACAGTATTTAACAAAGTGGAGTCTACTACGATGACTATTAAACATACGTAAGATATAATGCATTGGAGTAGTTTGTAATCCCCCATCCATGTTTATAAGGTCTGTAAGTATTTTAGGAAAAAATTGACCATAATTTAATAAACAAAATACAAGTACCCCTTTGTCCACAATTACATGTGCACACATTTTCTAGTTTGAACTTTGACTATTAGTTTTGCCAACAAAACTTATGTTATGTGCTGTAAAAATTGTACCATTGATTTTTTTTGGACCAAAGTTTATAATGGAATAAACTTTAATGAAACTTTTCTCATATATTATTGATCAAACTGGTAGTCAAAATTAGAGCATGCAAACATAGTGCGCCATGTAAATTTGGATGGAGGGAGTAATACACAACACCGGATCAAGAAATATGAATTATACGACATGTCACCATTCAAAAGAAAACTTCAGTGATACATGAAATATTTTTTATGAAAAATAACTCATATTTAGTTTATCGAATTGATAGCCATTTTTTGAAAATACGGGCATGTGTTAAACTATGCATCGCTGAAAAATTTATCCCTCGTTCATAACTATTCTACGCTTTGGGTTTAGTCAGAGTCAAACTTTATAAAGTTTGACAAAATGTTTAGAAAAATATCAGCATCTATATAATATAAATGAGAATCATTATGATTGTATTTTCGTAACATATGCATTTAGTATTATAGATTTTGATTTTTTCCGTATATATTTGGTCAAACTTTATACGTTTGAATTTGACTAAACCTACACCGACTGGACTACCGCTCAGCTCTTCTGCCACGGAGCAGGTAGCCTGGTCTCTACCGCGGAAGGAACCATGCCCATCCCGTGAAAGACGCCGGCGGCGTGCACGTACGTCGCCGCCGCGAAATGGACACAACGGTCCACGCTACTTCCGGCGGCGACGTTGATCGGAAGCGACGCGCCACCACCTGGTCTCCCCGGAGATCTCCACATCATCCGGCAAAGCGCGACGTGTGAGGAATTAACGCCTCTCTTTCTCGTGATGATCGAAGCAATGCAACCATGCATCCTGAAATGCCTTTCCCTTTCCAGAAGGATCATGGCGGTAAAAAGTGAATAATTTCCTAGTGGCTGGAATCTCTACCGTGAGCGCCTGGCATTCCTTTCTCTAGCTAGTGCTCTCCTGCGATGGGGATGCATGAGGCGCAGGAGCCGACATGCATGCCATTCTTTTTCTTGGGGACAAGCCGTCTGATCTATCACCGCCAAAAGGGAAAGATTGGATTAGGGCGAGAATTGAGGAGAGTCCATGTTTTTCTTCTTATTAATCCCTACTAGTTATATTTGCCGTGGCGTCACGCCACGCCCTTTGGAATGTTCAAAATTTTTTTTTTAATGAATTTGTAGCTTTTTTTTCAGATATTGGTGATATATTTTCCGCAGGTTTCCAATATTTAGTAATTTGAAAAAGTCGATCATGTTTGTATTTAATTTGAAAACGTCGATCATGTTTGTATTTCGGTAATTGAAATTAGGAAAAGTGCATTTGTATTGTTCGCACATTTTGACGAATTTTGTATATTTAATGTTTTATTTACCATGAGTAGCTTGCATGTATTTTTCTGTTTGGTTTGATATAGTACCTGTATTTTTGTAGTGGATATATTCGGGGATATCGATTTTTGGACGACGTTAACATTCAATTGAAATTGAGAAAATTGTATTTGAATTATTCGTACAATTTGACAAAATTCGCATGCTTAATGTTTTTTTTAGCATAAGTAGGTCGCATGTATTTTTTTTATGGTTGTTTTGATGTAGTACCTTGTATTTTAAAATTAGGGAAAATGCATCTGGATTGTTCGCATTTTTTGACAAAAAATGTGTATATATATATATTTTTTTTACCATAAGTAGGTTGCATGTCTTTTCCTGTTTGCTTTGATATATCACCTTTTTTTTGTAGTGGATATATTAAAAGGGAAAAAATGGTGGTGGAAAAAAATGTTTACATTTAAATCGTTTCGAATGGAGGAATTTTTGTTGAGTTAGAATAATTTTGGAAGGTGAACAAATTTTGGAAATTCCGCACCCGTCGTGTTTCGAAATGTCGAAGTCAGATGTATTTTAAAAAGTCGTAATTTGCCGGGATTTGTCGTCTATATGTTAACGAAAATTTAACTGATTTGGTTATTCAAATTTGACGAATTTGGAACCGTTGAAATCTGTTGGATTTTGTCGTGTATTGTCTACTATGAATATATGATATATAAATTCTGCGCGGCGTCATGCCGCGTCCTTGCTGAGAATATTGTGTGACAATTTGTCTTTTTTTTTGTTAGTTGCGTTGCATATATTGTGAGGGAAGGTAATAGTTTAAAATTGTATAATGTAGGTAGCTTGAATTCAATTTGAAATCATTCCGTAATTAGAGGGAACAAATTTGTATTTTTCCGAAAATGTTCATTTGATGAAGAATTTTTTTAAGAAAGCTGAGTGTATAATTAGGTAGGTTTAAGTTATATTGCTTATGATTATGGTAGGTAGATTGAAATGATGAAACGTAGTGTCATTTTGCCACTATATTTAGTGAGAGTATTGAATGGGTATGGCTAACTATTATGTCTGTATTTCGCTGTGGGTATGTAATTTAGGTCGATGGCTAGAGGAGATGTACTGTATTTGCAACTATTAAATTCAATTCATCTTTAGATGTAAAGAATGTGAGGATTCGTGAAATGTGCATGTAATAAAGCAGTTTTTAAATTTAAGTTCATATATAAAGAAAGGTAAGTTTAATATTCTCTTATTTAGCACCATAATAAGATGTGATGTATTACGGTTATGTCGATTTTTTGACTATTTGTAGTATTTATTAAATTTGTATGCACAGTTGGAGTGAGTATGAATCTATTTAAAATGATGCAAAAACTTGGTATTTTGCTTTGAAAATTTAATTTACCTACCTAAGACGACGCGCATTTGGTGAGAAAATTTATTGCAATAATTTGTGTATTCTGTTTAAATGCGTTATATGTGTTGTAAGGAGAGGTGAAGGAAGTGCATTTGGATATTTTTTCGTTTTTGTGAAATGGCGGCTCTTTTTGGATTTTGAAAAAATGTTTGTTTGTTGACATAAATAGCAATATTTATTTCTCATGAGTGGCCGGATATGTCATTCAAATTTGTTTAGGTTAGTAGATTGAAATTATGAAGTGTGAGTTCATTGTTTTTTCCCGTATGTATGAGTGGGATCGCTGTATTTAGTAATTTGAAATAGTCGTATATTTTTTAGAAAGGTAGAATGTTATGGGGGGAATACCTTTTTTTTTTTTGTGAAATCGTTTGAAACATCGCATATTTGTTGTAAAACTTCGTGAATAAGCGGATATTTTTAAAGAGGTATAATGTCACGAGGGAGTACTTTTTTTTTTAAATTGTTTGTACTATTCGAAGTTTGAATTTTTTTTTTCGATCTCGCATTTGTAAGTAGTAAGTATCTGGAATTTTTTGGGAAAATTTGTTTGAAAATTTGTGGGAAATTTGGAAATCAGGAGAAGGGGAAAAAAAGGAAAAAAGGGAGGAAAAAAAAAGCAGCGGGCCGGCAGACAGCCCGGCCCATTTAGTGGCCCATTTGGCCCGTCGTGACGTCGGCTTGACGTCACGGGTGGCCGGGTCCGCCGCGGCGGCGCGGAGGTCACCGGAGCCGCGCGCCGGCGTACTGGGACACGCGCGCGTGCGCGTCCGACGCGCCCGGCCGCGGGGGGGCGGGAGGTGGCGGCGCCTCCCCCTTTTGGTCGCCGGAGCAGCGCCGGCAAGCCGCGGACGCGGCGGAGCGCCGCGCGGACGGCGGCGACGTTTCCGGCGCCTACGCGGCGTCCTGGCTCGCGATCCGCGGCGAGGAGGCGGCGCGAGCGGCGACGGAGCCATCCGTGGCCTCGGATTCGTGCGGGGAGGCGCGAGGCGGCGGCGCGAGGCGTCGGCGGGCGCGGCGACTCCGGCGGCGCGCGGAAGAGAGGAGGAAGAAGGGGGTGAAATGGTTTTTTTGCAAGGAAGACCCTGGAGTTTGACGAATTTACGTGTAGGTCCTTCCGTGCGTGTTTTCGTGGGTCGTGGTGCGATTGTTCGGCCGCGAGGGGCCTTTCTGCAAAAAGGTCAGCGTGGAACCGTTCTGGCCGTCGGATCGCCGATGCACGGCCGGGATCGTACTACTGTAGAACACTGTAGATGAACAGTGTTAGCTACAGTATCAAGATCGCTGCGAGGCCGCCGTTTTGCTCAACTTTCATATAGTGAGTAATAATAATTTGCGGAGCGGCTAGTGGCGTCGATGTGATGTGAGACTGGATGGAGCCCTGAATTAGAAAAAGGTAAAAAACCTAGTGGTGGGGGTAAGAGTGTTGGTTATCACCCACTTGTTTGGCGCCTGGGAGTCCTACTAAATTTGAAATTTCATGGTGAGTTTTAGCCAACCCATGCATGCATGACGCACGAGACCATGCATTCATGGTGAGTTGCTAGGATACACGCCTCTCCAAGACCAACCTCCATGAGAAAGAAAGATGGGACTTGCGCCTCGACTCCATTTCACGGGCTTGTCACGATTGCTTTTCATGTAGAGCTTCCGAAGGTGAGTACAATTTGGATATATACCATTCAATAGTATTTTTTAGTATGATCTAAAATGATTCCATCTTTTACCTAGAGCCCTGAATTAGAAAAAGGTAAAAAACCTAGTGGTGGGGGTAAGAGTGTTGGTTATCACCCACTTGTTTGGCGCCTGGGAGTCCTACTAAATTTGAAATTTCATGGTGAGTTTTAGCCAACCCATGCATGCATGACGCACGAGACCATGCATTCATGGTGAGTTGCTAGGATACACGCCTCTCCAAGACCAACCTCCATGAGAAAGAAAGATGGGACTTGCGCCTCGACTCCATTTCACGGGCTTGTCACGATTGCTTTTCATGTAGAGCTTCCGAAGGTGAGTACAATTTGGATATATACCATTCAATAGTATTTTTTAGTATGATCTAAAATGATTCCATCTTTTACCTAGATACTCCCTCCATTCCATAATATGATATGTTTTAGATGTTTCAATGTTGTTAAGATTTGGACTGAAATGAGTGGACATATACAATAAAATGTGTCTAGTGTATACATGTGAATGTGGAAAAGGCCTAAACCATCGTATACTGTGGAACGGAGGGAGTGACAATTAACGACACCAGTTCCGATCTAGATCTTCTTTTAACTTAATTTAAACCAACAACATACTAGACACACAAAATTTGGTGCAATTAAATATTTAAATTCCACTGACCGTCCTCCGAATTGTCGTGTATGTGCACATTGATCAACCTTCTTGAATATTGCTCGCGGTGGCCACTAAAGTTGGTAGAACGTGAACCCGTGGTAAATAAAACAACAAACATCGGACCAAAGCTGGTAGCGTGAATCCGACGTCACTCTTCAAATCGGCTCCATCAGCGGCGACATTCTCTTCGGCACAATATCTGCCTGCATCACATCACCGTCTTAGTGACACCCTACTGCACCCATTTTCCTCCTAGGGATTAATTAAACATTAGAGCTAACAACTAGTAGCTGTCTATCTATGGATTTCATTTTTGCAAATTGATTCTAGGGGGAAGGGGGGCAACACCCCCCCCCCCCCCCTCCAACTAAAACCACCCATACATTAAACTTACGCTTAAAAATCATTAAAATTATACGATAAAGATCATTCATTCTCTGCAATAGTTGCTTATTAGCACGTGCCTAGATTAGGTGTTTTTTTAAGTTGCCTAGAGTTTGATGAGCCAGTTCAACTTTCCCAAACAGATCGAGGGATAAAAATTAACAATATTGTGTGTATTCAGTCGTCGCCTGGAGGAGGTGGTGCGCAAGCGCGCCATTGGGACGAGTTCGCCAACGAGTAGGCGGCGATCGGAAAGGGAATTATTTTGGTCATGATCGTGTCTGTCGGATCAAGAGTGAGATGTGTGAGAGGGTGACAGGTGGGACCTTCTTTGAAATTACCGATCTACCCTTTTTGTAAATAGAATAAATCAATATTTTTAGTGCTGGTAAATCAATACTCCATCCGTTCCAAATTACTTGACATGAATTTGTTTAGTAACGAATGTATCTAGAGACTAAACAAGTATAGATACATCCATATTTAGACAAACCCAAGTCAATTAATTTGGAACGGAGGGAGTACTTCCCAGCACTTTTTCTATTATTTTCCGGTACTTCCTAATTTTTCCACCGTTGGATTGATTTGATCGACGGTTCCTAAACCCCCGACCATGGCAAAACACATTGCCAATAATAAGTGCAATGTTCTTGTTCTGTACGGGGTGCATGTAGTCATATTTTTGCAAGGTCCAGTATATTGTAAGTATACATGTAACATCACGATGAAATGCTTTATGACGGATGAACATGGAAGGAATATAGACTGTGTGTGCAGCCATGCGACTCCATTCTCGTACACAAGTGCATTAAAAAAAATATCTTTGGGCTTTGGAGGTGAGTTGAGCTTTTCTATCTCCAAAATATCTCAAAACAATAACCCTTCCGGAAAACAAAATTTTAGCGCCACTATTCACGGGCGAACAGAGTAATTAATACGTAGAGTATGTTTGTAAACCTAAAGAGTAATTGTAGAGGATGAAACCGTCTCTAGCCTGAGAAATCATCCCTACACGCCATCTAATACAATATATTATTAAATTTCTTACTACTAGTAAACTGTAAAATATTTAATAAGGGGTTGTGTGGGTTTAAGTCCAGAGGGTGTGGATGGCTGAAGTAAGCTGTAAAAGAGGTACACAACTGTCTGAAAATTAATGATACTTACAAGAAAAAATTCGGTACACATAAGAGAATTCGGGCTGCAGGGCAGCGAGTGTGGCTAGGCCATCAGGCGTCGGTTTTCACCTATTCCACTTTTTTTCTCTTGCACATCGATTCGCATGCTGCTAGCTCCGTAGTTTTGTGAGTTCCTTTTTTAACACGACCAATGCGGCGGCGGACAAGAATGGGAACGATGCGCCGACCATGGCTCTAGGCATGGGCGGCGGCTTATTGTCAAATGGACAATTCACAGACACTTTATCCTTCTCTAGTGCCCTTGGGTCCTTGGCCTAATCGAATGATAGTACAAGGAATATTGATCCCGTGAACTCTCATTAGTTATGGTATTCTGTTTTGATCCAAATTCGCTATATAAGCATATTATGATAAAGGTTAACTTCCGACGTAGCGAAAGGAGGACCCTCGCGGTTTGTATCATTACCGACCTAGGTCATTGCCATTGTAAATACATCTTCTAAGCCACCACATGGGATAAATCAAATAGTTGTACACCTCCGACGTTTGTAATCTCTTCCAAATAGTAAAATTTATTTTTCCTTCTCACTGGTGGGGTTTTTATAAGTTGAAATCTTATAACCCTATGTGTTGATCTTACTTTCGTTTATCGTTTTATTGCTTATCACGTACTAGTTGGAATGTACGTGCAACGCACATATTCACAATTAAAAAGACAATTCAGAATAAGGAAAGACAGTACTATTTACATGTTTTGCATCAGTCCTATATTTTATATTACAAAGAGGACGATATTAATGTAAGCATCATGGAGCACACAAACCTCACACCGAAGCCACGATTAAGGTGTGCTCCTTGGGCGCATTTTCTGCACAAATTATGTCATATTCTCAATGTCACACTTGTATCCTTCAGCACGGTCTTCAGCAGTGGCACCGCCTCAGGCATCATCATCTGCATGTAGGGGAAGAGGAAGAGTGCACAGAGGAGGCAGCGTACATGAAGGTTATGCCATCCTCATAGCTATTGTCGCGCAATGCATCGTGCGATTCAGGTGGCGCTCGCCAATCAGTTTCAAACCTTTAATCAAATCCTTTGATGAACAATTTTTCACTCATACTCACTCTATGAGATGTTAATACACAAAAATCTTCCGACTTGTAATGTAAAAGATATATTAGCCATATCAAGTGCTATGATGAAATAACCTCGAGTAGGAGTGTCCAAAAAATACCGTATAACCTAATGAATTATCATAATCCTTGCCACTTAAGTTTAGAATTTCAGAATGTTCCTTGATATGTAACCAAGTTGTAAATGAGATAAAATAATGGAACCTCTAGTGGGAGTATAAAACCAAAAATATCACAACTGTCACATTGAAGAAAAAAAAACATAACTCATAGTCCTCCCACTTAAAGTTAATAATTCCAAAATTAAAATCCATATGACGAAGAGTTTAATAAATTTCCTCAGAGTGAATTCCAACTTCGGCGAGTGGTGTCCAATAAAAGAAGTCCAAGAAATAAAAATCTTTTCCAGGTTACGTAAAATATTCCACGTAATCTGTTCACTCATACTCAACATATTGATGTAACTATGTGAAGTAGTATATTTTCCTTACTCAAATTCCATAGTTTTCCTTTCCCTTTGGCTTTTCGGTTTGAGCAGTTCAATGACATAAACAATATTCTCAAGACAAAGTAAATATATTATTTTCCTTTCCAAACCGTGTAACTAGAACCACCAGTATACACGTTCAAGTAACACAAATAAACAATATTTGATGTGAGATAAAGTGTTATCGATGGCCAAATAGATTTACCGGTTTGATAAAGTTGAGAGCACGAAATAGTAATCCATGCAGCGTGCAGTCAAATTTGCAAATTAATTCCCTCTTGCATTCCACGGTCTGCGAGCACGTAATATATGGAGCACGTAATAGTATTCCAGGTGATAACTTGCTTATTGGTTCCTCCTTCACGTAATATGCCGAGCAAGCAAAGACTGCACAATACTGATCGATCCGTGTGCGGCAACAGCAAGCTCTCCTTGATTTCCATATCGATCAAGAACCCGAGACTCGTGCATGCCTATCACAGCTAGCAGAGCAAGAATATCGAGCGTGCTCTTCTCGATCTCCATGGGAGACATCAATTTCCTTCCTTAGCCGTGACGGAAAAATTCCGGCGACTTCAATCCTCGCTAGCAAATCTTTCCTGCCTGCTAGTTTCCCCGTGCAAGCTTTTGGCGTCAGGGACCAACAGCGATTAACACAGCACCAGCGAGAGTATGCGATCTGAAGAGTAGACGGAAAGCAGCACCAGCAGGATCATCCGAACAGCAGACGGCGAAAAAGACAAAGATGCGCACACGCGTTGGTAGTTCGGATGTGCAGCGCAGCGGATCCGATTGGAGAGAAATCATTGCTCATCGAGGGCGCCGGCGCGCCGCAACTGCCCACGGCCTCCTCCGCGGCGCCGCAGGCGTGACCCGCACGGTGCGAGGGGAGGCGCGCGGGAGGGAGACCGGCCTGCGACGCCGCACGGTGCGAGGGGAGGCGTGAGGGAGGAAGACCGGCGAGGCGGTGGTACATCTGGACCCATGCTAACTCGCCGGCAAGGATAAGATGTAGAAGTGGTTTATTTAGCGATGGCAATCTTAGTAATTATAATCAAAACGAAAAAGTGTGTTGAGTTGTCAAACATTGGAGCGATCTGAATTATCGGTCGAAAATTGCACGGCATAGATTTAATATACACGTTTACTCTTTTAATAATAAGTATATAGATATATAGATAACAACTCATGCATTTCCAGGAGGATCATCAGACGCGGTAAGAAAGTGAATCATTTCCGGTGGCTGAAATCTCTACCGTGAGCACCTGGCATTCCTTTCTCTAGCTAGCTAGTGCTCTCCTGTGATGGCGATGCATGAGGCGCTGGAGCCGACAGGCGATTCTTTTTCTTTGCGGCAAGTCGTCCGATATGGATCACCGCCAAAAGGGGGAGATTGGTTTTGCTTCTTAATCCTGATTTGCGGAGCGGCTAGTGCCGTCGACGGGGATCAGTGTCCATTGACGTGAGACTGGATGGAGCACGTACGAGACCATTCATACATAACTAACCATAGGCACTTCACTCTTGCCTACGGCTACTGGACATCGTGTTAACAGGCCCTTACGTTTTTTTTTGAAAGCTAAGCCCTTGAGTTAGTTAAGCATTAATGCTGGCGTGTAGCTGTTAGTTGCACACGTGAGCGTTCGACCGGCAGAAAGCAGCACGCGCGACCTAGGTAGCCAATGCATGGTGACATATTGGCACAAAATGCACCGTATTGTCGATCATGTGCTAGTTAGGTCCATAGAATATACTATCTCCGTTCCTAAATGTAAGACTACCCATAGTGGGAGTAACTTCACTAGTAACATAGATGCCAGCTAAGCAAAAAATCCTACGTTGCATGTAATTAATGAGGAGAGATGCAAATAGAGTAACTTATCTAGTTACTTGTAACACTAGTAACATCACACTTTTCAAGAAAAAATGAGTCTATAGAGTAATAAATGAGACCATATATGACACCACATCTATGTTACTTTGCACTATGAGGGCAGTAACATAGTCTAGTAATATGTGTATGTTACTAGTTAAAGTTACTCCCCACTATGGCTAGTCTAAGTCCTTTTTAGACTTTTCTAGATTCGTGCACATCTAAATGTATTTAAAGACACTTTAATATGTAGATTCACTCATTTGCCTCCGTATATAGTCCACCTTAAAATCTATATCTATATATACAGTGGCGGAGCCAGGAATTGAGACGAGGGGGGGCGAACAGTAAAAATGTGCCACCGGCAAATTTTTTTTTGGACAACACATATAATCCACAATTGTACGGAAGCACAAGTACGAACTGACTACAAAGAACAAAAAAAGTTCATACAAAATAATGCTACATTTTGATAAGAAGATAGTACCATTAAGTTGAATCCATGTTGGCAAGGCCGAAAATGTCGAGGAAGATGACCTCTACGGTCATTGTAGGAATGGAAACGTAGCATAATTTTCTTGTCATCAATTTTTGCAAATATCTCCTTCTCAACATAGCAAATCATCAAATTATTGAGCCAACTATCCCCTATCTTGTTTCGAAGATCTGACTTTATAATATTCATGGCCGAGAAAACCCTCTCAACTGATGCTGTTGCCACAGGTAATGTCAAATCAAGTGTAATAAGGCGATAGACCAATGGAAATGTCAAATGGTGTCTCTTCTGCACCAACTTGAGAGACACCATTTAGCTCCCCACGCATATTAGAGGCACCAACTTTATAATATTGTCGGCCAATATCAACGTTTTTAAACCATGTAGCTCCCCACGCATATTAGAGGCACCATCATATCCTTGGCCTCTTAATCTAGACATGGACAAATTATGTTTAACAAACAATGCATCTAAATATGTTTTCAAAGAAGCCGATGTAGTATCATGAACATGCTCAACACCGAGCAATCTTTCCAGGATCTCTCCTTTTTGGTTCACAAACCTCACCATCACAGCCATTTGCTCTTTAACTGATACATCACGAGACTCGTCAACAAGTAGAGTGAAACTAGCATTTCCAAGCTCACTCATAATGACTTGTGTAGTCTCTTCTGCACATGCTCTTACTATATCATGTTGGATCTCAGGAGATGTCAATTGACAATTGCCAGGAGCATTCTCATTAATCACATCGGCTACTTCCTTGCATCTTGCACCATACCAATCCAACATCTCACGGAAATTGCCCTTGTTCAAGGAAGTGCCAGACTCGTCATGCCCTCGAAAAGCTAGACCTTGTTCAAGTAGAAATCTGACAACACCCAAAACAGCCCTCAAACGAATCTCATAGTCAATATGTGATTTTTCTTCATGAGAAACAAGAGCATATGCCACACTTTGCTTTTTATTTCTGAAATCTTCACAACTATTTCTTGCATTGTTGTGAATATTATTTGGTCCACCTACATGAGAGTTGAAATTCTCCGATGCTTTCTTCCAATTTTTAAACCCCTTCTTTGTGAAAACATCATATCCAAAGCGTGTGGTTGAAGACTTGAAAAGAAAGCAATGGAAACAATATGCAGCATCCTTCTCCACACTATACTCTAACCAATCATATTTGGTATACCATGCATCTAGAAATGACCGCCAATCTGGACCAAATTTTGTTTTGGGAAAATCATGTCCAATCAAATGAGTACGGCCTCTAGACAAATATGCCCATCTCATTTTATCTCTAATTTCAGGGGTACCATATTCATCAATTGGTCTCCGAAGTCCAGGATCGGCAACAACATTGGCAAGATCAAAAATTTCTGGAACATTTGCCTACAACATTGAAAACAAAAACTAATTGTGAGCAAAGATTTCACAGCTACTAATTGCACACTACTAATTACTAGACAAAAAGACATCAAAACTGAAGATAAAGGGAAAGAATCAACCTCTAGGCGTGCCCTCTTCCGCGCTGCCTCCTCTTCTTCAACCAATTTAGCCGCCTTAGCTGCCTCCTCTGCTTCTATTGCCTTCTCTTCTTCTAGCCAGGCAGCCTCCTCGTCGGAATCCATGTCCATCGAGCTCGAGCAGCTGGCGGCGGGGCAGGAGGCGTGGAGGCGTGGAGCGGTGGAGCTCGGGGTCAGGGGCGTGGAGGGCACCGCTGCCACCTCTGCCGGCCGGCGAGCTGCCTGAGCGGTGGGGCGTGGAGGCGTGGAGCGGTGGAGCTCCGGGTCAGGGCCTCAGGGGCGTGGAGGCGTGGGGCGTGGAGCGGTGGAGGGCGTGACCGCGCGAGAGAGCGAGGGCGAGCGACGGAGCGAAGGCGCAGGGGCCAGGGAGCGAGGGCGCCGCGCCGCCGCCGGATGGATGCGGACCTGCGGTGGAGACTGGAGAGCGAGGGATGGATGCGCGGTGGAGAGCGACCGAGCGAGGCAGTTGGAGCGAGGGATGGATAGCGTTGCGGCCTTGCGGGATTGGGAGGCTGGGAGCGATGCTCCGTGCGTCATGCGACCCAGACCGATGGATACGTACACATAAATTTTTTTTCCCCAAAAGTGAGCCGGGTCGGTCGCCCCCCATCGACCCCCTGCTGGCTCCGCCTGTGTATATATATAGGGATGCGCTATTTGGAAGAATAGTTATTCTGCACCCGAGCCATCCATCCTTCCCGAGCGCCCGAGCCGCACCCCGTTCGAGTCTCGCCTGGGTTACGTTTCTATCCACGATCGTAAGAAACATGCTGCAGGCGACGTAAAAATACCGATAGATGGCCCCACGATCCAGCCCACAACCACCTCCTACGTGAGAAATGCTCCCACGATCCAGCCCACAAACTACCTACGTAAGGATGACTCCAGGTGATTGTAAAAAGAAAACGGGAAAACGGCCGCCAGCTTAAGAAAAGAAATTACGGAAAGCCAAGCCCTCCATGAATTACCAAGCGAATCGTACATCTAGACTAATATAAAAAGAGAGAGAGTGGCTGATCCAAATAACATCAGCCGTAGGATCGCTTACATCTAACGTTTCAGAATCCTCCAATGATGTATCCACTTAAGTCGTACCCCCGTTGTTACTACCATTGATTATGTTAATCTAATGGTCTAGATTAGCCCAATGATGTAGCACGGACGCAGAGCAGCAGCGCAGCCTCAGCCTGTCCCGCAGGAAACCGCCTCACATCACGATCTCCTCGAGGCCTCCCAACGCAACGCCCCTATCCACGCTCATCTCACCGCAGACGGCGTCGTCTTCCCCGAGCCCTTTCCCCTCACCCGGACGCGACGCTCCTCTCGCCGCCGGCGGTGATGCGGCTGCCCCGCCCCACCTGCTGACACCGCCTGCCCGTGACAGCACAGCCTCCAGTCCCCGAAGCCCTCCCGTCATTGCCCTACCGCCATCGCAACCTACCGTCGCTGAAGCCCTCCCGCCGCAGCCTAGACGACGGCAAGCGTGGTCGCCGGGAAACGAGGCGGCGCCCTGCACGTTAGAACGCCAACGCCCTCCCGCCGCTGCAGCCTACATGGGACTGCCGTGTCCAGCACACCGTAAGCGAGGCGGCACCCTGGACGACAGGACGCCAACGCCCTCCCGCTGCCTCAGCCTACATGGGACGGCTGCGAGCCCTGCACAATGGCAAGCGTGGCGGCGCCCTGCACGCTGGAACATCGGACCAACGCCCTGCACGGAGGAACACAAAACGCCGGAACCCGCGGCGCGCTCCAAGTCTTCTGCACCGGCCGGAACCCACCAGCAACTCTACATCCTTGATCCTTCAGGTTCGATGGTGCCCCTGCATGTTTGAGGTCATGATCTTCCCATGCGGTCGTTCATGTCACGGTCTTCAGTTGTCTCCACATGACAATCGCTTAGCTGAACCTGAAGTCTCAAAGCCATCGCTTAGCGATCTTGCTATTGTGAGCTGCGTAGGTCAATTCACTAATCATAATGAACGCTGGATGCAAATGCAATAACCTGCATTAACTAAAAAACTGTATGTTTGAGGTATGAAACGTCACTAGAAACTAGCAAGGACTCATTCTAAACAATTCTATGGTGGCATTACTGAACTCACCGCAGATGTAAGTCTTTTACTTTTACTTTTCAGGTTTTCCTCTTTTACATAGTTACTCATTTTGTCTATTGTTTTATGTTTGTGGGTCGTTCGATTTTTTGCAGTTTAATGTACGAAAGCAGAATAACGGATGTTGGTTGATGTTATATGCACATTGTTTTAGGCTATGATATATGGTCCTGTCTTGGAGGGGAAGAGTTGCATGATTGTTGGTCAAAGTTGGGCTGGCAAGACGTTGTCATTTATTTGCCCTATAGTTCAAAATTTAAGGAAGGAAGAAGTTATATATTCATCTGTTCTTCATTTTGGAGAGTTGGGATTGTAGTTGTACATGAAGATAACAAGCATGCAGTTACATATGTTTTTCTTGATTTACTAAGAAGGTTAGTAACAAGCTATTGAAGAGATTATTACTGTTCATATGTTAGAATTCTCTCAGTTGTAACAAGCTTAGTAACACACTTTCTTTAGGCCAATAACAAAAATTTGGGGATGCTCTTAGGTCACACGATTTTTCATGGATGTTTGTAGGTCACAAAATTGACCTACTAATTTGTTCAGTTGGTATCAAACTGGTTCTCTGAAACTTGAAGTTTTTGCAACTCATTGCTTAATCCATAAAAATGTGTTGTCAAACTCTTAACTTTTGGAGCCTAACTACAGCGCCGAGCGCAGATCTTAAGTCCCCGTCCCTGTCGACGATTGAGCAGAAAGTGGACGAGGCGGAAACATGTCGATTGAGGATTGAAGACGGAGGAGACAACTGGTTGCAAGAGGCACGGCTATCCTTTAGGAGGCAGCAGCAGTTTCCGTTTCTGGCTATGCATGTGACCATTTCCCTTACGATATGACTAAGCTTGTTTATTAGCATTGTCATTAAATTCTGTCAACGTATTTCCCAGTTTGTAGCTTCTGTTGCTACCAAAAAATATCCAGAATTTTCTCTATAGCGGTGAAGTCATTTTTTTACTGTAACACCGGCGGGCTGAGGCCAGCCTGAATTTTATATATTATATCATGGGGCAAGCAAATTCAATTACAGGGGAAGGGGGAGGGAGAAAGGAGAACTACAAGATAAACAGAGCAGGCTACGGGGGTCAAAGGTGGTGCACCACGTAACGAGCGAGTGTGTCTTTATAGTACATACAATGTGCCTCCTTTTGGAAGGAAAATATACTTGATATCCTCTGATTCCGGTTATAAAAAGTTTTGCATAAAAGAAATTGTGCGCTACAAATAGTAAGGAGAGAAACACGTGCATTGCACGTGCACAATTACTAGTTTTTTTGAAATTACCAAACGCATCATATTAGTTAGCGTAAGATTACTTTCACACCGCAAAAAAAGTTAGCGTAAGAATATTTAGTTGACGTAACTTTTGGCAGTCTTTGCAAGCTCTAGCTCTGATATTTGGCTCCATGTATCAAGAGACTAGCTTCATTTTTATGTGTGAAGTATTTTACCAGCGTTTTAACACAACACTTTGTACTTGTCTGCATGTATTTGTAAACTTCAAGTTGCTTCCATGTTCACATGACATTTTGCATATCAGAATTGCTGAACGTGCACATGCAATTGCTAGCCTAGATAATAAGGTTCCAGAAAATATAAACTGTACGAACATCACTCCTGCAATAGACAACAGGTGACGCAAAGCTGAAGATAAACACGCAAGTGTAGATGACATGTGCACAAAACATACAACATGATATCTTCAGTGGGTTAATCGGATATTATTACAACCAATATTGCATGCTCCATAAGTTGGAGCCAACTAGATATATAGGACTCAGCAAACTGAAACACTTGTGGATATTTTCAATGATATGATAACAGTAACGGGTAGTCGCTGGCTTGACAACTATGACCGGGCAGGCAAAATTGTTTAGGACGTAATAACGGTAACGGGTAGTCGCTGGCTTGACAACTATGACCGGGCAGGCAAAATTGTCTACGACGTAATCACTGCCGCTGCTACCCTGCAAAGATGCAAAAGGTTAGCATCATACTATGATCAAAACAAGCAATATGGCTCAAGCATGGTTTGTTAATTTCTTCACAACCTCTTGAGCTTGCCGAGCCCTGCTCCCTGTAACCAGGCATCAATGAGGATGTCACAGATAGCTTTGCATATCTTCTCACGGGATCACCAAAATAGGAGTTTTAAAACCACCGTAACCTACCAAAAAAAGCAGATCTTATGGCAACACACGTGCCAAGGAGATATCAGATGATAATAGCTTGGAAGCATAATAAGTTGGAGCAATGGCATCGAAACTTCCACCCGCCAATTCCCTGCAAGAGGATACCTAAGCCAACTAGGAAATTATTCGCCTGGAGCTGCCGCAGAGGGGGAAAATAAATAAGAAGCCAACGTCAACCACAGGTGTCGTACCACTGATATCAGCAAAGAAGCACACCGAAGCAGCTACATGATAAAAAGGCAAGAGAAATTACATCTCCAAGCAGCCTCTCACCACTATTGAGACGTTTGAATCAGCAACCATATTACGTCGCAGTTCTGATGGCGCATTATACCTAAATATCTACAAAAATGTGTAAAACTGTGACTGAAAACATAACAATCAGTAAATTAAGGGGCCCTAATTTAGGAGCTACTCGCAGGTACCAATTGCAAAAATAATCCATAAAACATGGATCAACAGAAAACTTTATCAACTCAAACCAAGTACGAACATTAGTTTGACCAGCAAAACAAGATTCAGAATGCAAGAAAGAAATATGAACATGTAAAAAAAAGAATAAATATCAACCTAGTTGTACCGAGATGCTAGCCATATTAAAATAGTCTGATGCATCGCTAGCATGCTAAATAATCTGATGAATCACTAACAAACCAATGCTTGAATAGTCCCCACCACAGACAAAAAGATCAAGAATGAAACCATTGCATACTTAGAAGGCTTCTGTTTACGAACGGGTAACTATAATTATAGTTTAATCAATTTACGAATGCTAAACCCTAAACACACCAACTTTCGAGTGATAAGGGTGTAGAGTTGTAGACGTCATGCCGGTTTCTTCCCAATTGTCAAATAATTGCCCGTCATTCTGATCTGAATGGTGAGTAATAAATTTTTTGAGCACAAACATTAACCTGGAATAAAAAGCATGTCTATGGCAATGTTACAGAGGTAAACACTGGCACACGGAAAGATGCCCATTCTCTCAGAAAGATAACTTCCATGCCAAGGTTAATTAAGAAAATACAGCTAGTAGTGCATGCTAACAACGTGCTAGGGATGTTGCTTGATAAACAACAATATCAATAAGTTCGTTTTCTGAAGCTTTCTCACCAGCATAACATGGCACGCCGAGCAAATGAAGGATTCTATTAAGAAGTTGCGTACATGTAGTATTGCAGATCAAAAACATGGAAACTTCTGTTGCCTTTGCGGCATGCAGATCAAAGCAATGGGCGGTAGTTGTCTGCAGCTTCCACGATTGAAGTTGAGCTGCAGCTGGGGATTTGTTTTTGGGGGCAACAAATAATTTGTTATTTTAGATCCCACTGGCCAGATCTGGTAAATCAACATCAGAAAAAGGGAGAGTTAGTAAAAAAAAATAACGAATTCAAGTACTGCAAGCCAAGAATAAACCACAGACAGAAGAGCAACAATAATACGAGCAGTTTCCACAGTGCCGCTGCCTCCAGCATCGAAGCCCCCTGCAGCCACCCATCAGGACCGCACGCCACCAAGGCCATCGGCCGCTTGAAGGTCCGCGGAAGCCAGGATGCGTCAGTCCGCTGCTCGGGTACGGGATCTGGAAGTTGGGGCAACTCGCCGCTATTCTCAACGGCGACGATTCTACTCGCCGCGGTCCAGGCCACCCACCACGGCGCGAACCCTCCCGCGCCGGCCACTCGCCGCGGCGCGATAGCTCCCGCATCGCCGCCGGCCGACGAGGCCATCCAAAGCTGCCGCAACGCTCGATTTGGACGCGAACGCGCTTGCCGCCGTATCCCAAACCGCTCGCCGCCGGACGCGTTGGATTAGAAATATTGCGGCTGCGTCGTGGGCTAGCTCCCAAACGCCACGAGCCACTACTCTGATCCAGAAAATAAACCGTCGGCGTAAAAAATAAAAAAAATTACGACATGTCAGAGGTGTTTCGACCCACAGAAACAGGTTTGGTGGAACCGGATGACGGTTCGGCACGGCGTACTGACCCGGGTGCAGAATTATTATTCTATGCCCAGGGTGTCTAATATATATATATATATATATATATATATCTATACCTAATAATAAAAGCATTAAGACTTCTTGTCGTACGTCGTTGAAATACCCCTAAAATTTTAGATAATTACCCATGTGCCACCCATAATTTAAAAAATGGTTCGGTTGTCCGTCTTTTTTTGTCGTCCGACGACACCGTTTCCTTCGTGTCGTACGTCCTTGTGCCTTCCTTAATCCTCACGAACCGAAACGATTTCTAATAAACCTGGTGACCGACACGGCATCACGACGCGTGCCTTCCGTAATCCCCACGATCCGTAACGATGATTTCCAATAATCTTGGCGACCAAATAAGGCATCGCGCGACGCAAGATAAAAGGAAACGATCAAGAGCACCGAGAAGCACGGCCTCTGTCGTGCTTGCGCGGCGGCGATTGCCGTCCCATCAGGTCGGTCCTGGACTCCTCCCGTTCCTCACTGTGACGGCGCAGCCCATGACGGCCATCTCCGACCTCAGTCCATCTATCGGTATATGACCTGAGGTGCAAGCTCCGCCGGTGGGGGCAGGTTGGACAGCGAGCTCTGCGGCTTCCGCAGCAACCGCAACGTTCCGACGGTCATGGGGTCGTCGTGGGGCACGGGCGCCGCCTCGCCATGCAGAGCATGAAGCATGCACCGGTGGAGCTCTCCGAGTGGTGGCTGGCGAGCTCCATGGTTGTCCTGCGCTTCTTCAACATAGCGGGGAGAGGGAGGGTGGGTGGTGGTGTCCCTCGAGGCCTCGAGAAGTTCCTGCAGCTGAGCACCCTGAGGGTACGACCCATGCTCGAGCACGACGACACGTTCCCCTCGCTTGGGTCCAAGTACCACGCCATGGTCCGTCGTCGTCCTCGTCGGCAGTTGCTTGCTGGTCGACGCTTTTGGCTGCTGGTCACGCACGTAGTAGCAAGCAAAGCTTGATGCGAATACGGTCTGCTAGCTAGCTACAGCGCATGGAAATTAAGCAGCACAAAGGTAAGTCAATCGATCATTGGACCACGCACAAAGTTAACTCAATACTTTGGGAGCAACTAGAAGCAGGGGACAAAGTGAAGATCAACGGTACATATATAGTTCATAAATTTTTAGATTGATGGTTTGCTTTTGTGATTGTCGGGTCGAGAAGACTGCATCCGTCCCGGAGCCGAAGAAGAAGGATGAACCGCCAATGAAGCTCCATGACGATCCGAAGAACGCCACCGCCAGAAGAAGTCCTCGAAAACCACACTACTCCACAAACTTCTCGACGTCGCCGCCGAGATGAGGCTGAAGCCGGGAGACTTTATTGAAATAGACGCCGCCGCCACCATTTGAGCACCGCCCCACCAAAACTTAACCCTAAAATCAGAGGAACGGAGCCCTCCCGTCGACGGGGGCCGAGATCCACCACGGCTCCATGGCCCGGAGGCCACAGAAGCGAGATAGAGCGGCAGCGGCACCGACGGGAGGCGGAAGGTCGCAAAACGCCCTAGGAGGCTTCTCGTCCCGGAGTTTGGAGGATCTAACAGGAATATCTTCATAGGTAAATGCAGTTCTATTGTCTACCGAGATGGTAAAGTATCATATGTGCCAATCAAAGTAAGAGCATATGATTTTTTAATGTGATCTCTGTCTCAAATATTCTAAAACATATTTCCTTCTCTTGATCCAGTACAGGTTCAAGATAGAAAGGAAAAGCACGAAAGCCACCTATAAGTGTTTACAAGGTTTTGTCTCACATTATTATGTTCATGCACAAATCTTTGGACTTCAGAATGATAGAGATATATGGTATTCATTTTTTCAGGCACAATGCCTCTAACCTTTTTCTTTGCTTTGAAGCGCGTTAATCAGTTAGCTATTATGTCTTAGATTTTAATCAATTAACTATAATGTCATAGATGTTTTTATCTCCCGTTGCAACGCACGGGCATGATTACTAGTTAATAATAAAAGCACTAACGTTTCTCTCTTCGTCCGTTTGGTTTCGTACGTCGTACAGCCTCCCTCGCTCGCGTGATCAAACTTCGACCGATGTGAGCTTCTTTTCAGATCTGTGTTCTGATAGATCGTAAAAGGAAAAAACCGCTTCGTTCTTAAAAAACTGGATGGGAGCCTTCGTACGTCCTTGGTTCCGATCGGAAACACCACAACACGTCTCGTGAGCATGCATGAATCTACCTCGGTCGCATCCAAGAGTCGTCCACGTACAGGAGTCCAATAACTGGTGCAGGCATCGGAGGTGGCTAGCCATCCTTGATTCCTTGTGGTGTTAGGAATTGTTATCTGATTCGGTTAGCAAACTGATAATCCCTGTACTATATATGCCTATGGCTATCAATGCAATCAGCAAGACGTGAGAAATATTCCGCCTTTAGGTGGAGCAACGCATCAGGGAGCACCGACGGGTCCAGGTCGCCGATGTGCGACGCCGCCGTCGAGGATTCAATGCCGTCATCGTCCTATACCATGCAGCAGACGCCCTCTACTACGGCCGTAGTAGCACCCACGGCCATCTTCGCGGCTCCGGCAGCCAATTCCGTGCGGCAGCACCACCCAGATCCCTTGAGGCAAGCATATATTGTGAATGATTTTTTACTGTCAGCTTACTTGTATCCGGGAAGAGAAACTGGAGCCCCTAAAAACTGATATATACGATGATCCTACTATTCGATTATTGAATGATTATAGGCAAAGAAACGGAAAGAACCAAAGGAGGGCTAGAAACTAAAGGTCCCTTCACACTCAAATGCACGCCTGATTATAGCCTTTAATCTGTCCCGGTACATAGTTCAATATACGGATATACCTTCATTTAAATTTGAACAATATCAATACTTTCAAACAACATATAAATTTAAAATCAGCTGATATTTAATCTCCTCACGCGTGTATTTAGTTATACTACTCCGAATTGCCCACATCACCGATATCAAAATAGCTGCATCCTCTTTCGTGACTACATGGTGATCTACAAAATCACCATAAAAATGATTTTTGTTTTGTTTCAACTCAGTTCACTTCAAAAACATAGTTTTATTATCTAGGTTTCATGCTTATAGTACGCAAACTCTAATGCAGGCAAGACAAGCCATTTGGGTCGGAATCTCAAAACATGGATGTGAAGGAACATAGAAGAAAAAAGACAGAGAGCGGTATGCAAATATGACCGATGAAATCAAGTGGGAAAGACTGAAAAAACGACGTGAAGCTTACAAGCAAAACAAAACAATTAAAAAGGCAAAAAAAATATATGCAGATTTAAAGCCGGAACAAAGGACAAAACAACGGGCACAAAAAAGACAGAAATATGCAAATAATGCAGCCAGAACAAAAGAAAACTAGATTACAACAAATTACAGCTAAGCGTGAGTATAATCGCAACACACCATGCAAAGAATCGATTGTGATGGTGAACCCATCATATATCGGAACAGAAGAGGAAGTCAGTACATCTGACTATAATGTATACCAAGAGGTTAAATGAATTTATAGTAGACATGCGATTATAATTAATCACCATATATCTTTTACACATGGGGTTATTTTTACTACCATGTCAACTCGATGCTCATCTCTGTAGAAAAAAATGTTATTCTTCAAATTTCGATGGACTTTACGGTATATTTTTGGTTGTGCCAACGTTTTTTAAAGCCGGAACAAAGGACAAAACAACGGGCACAAAAAAGACAAAAATATGCAAATATGCAGCCGGAACAAAAGAAAGCTAGATTACACCAAATTAAAGCTAAGCGTGGGTATAATCGCAACACACCATGCAAAGAATCGATTGTGATGGTGAACCCATCATATATGGCAACCGAAGAGGAAGTCAGTACATCTGACTTTAATGTATACCAAGAGGTTATATGAAGTTATAGCAGACATACGATTATAATTAGTACTAAGCGTCCCCCGGGGGATTTGGGGCAAAAATCCCCCGGGTCGAGCGCTTGACACGTGTCCGTACCCTTCCGCTAGGGGGCCACCCACGCTACCAACCCGCTGAGTCTCGCGCAAACCACATACGACACGAAAAAATCCCCATCTGAAACCACCCGCCACTACAACTCCGCCGCGCCGCTGCTCGAAACAGGGCTGGATGTGTCGGGAGCAGCTCCACCGTGAGGCCGGGACGAGGAGCACGCTGTAGCAGAGGCCTCCTCACCGGAGAAGACGTTCATCCAGAGCGGCAGCATTGACGGTCCCCTACAGAGCAGCGGCGAACGGCGAAACTTGGCATCGCCGTCATTGGCTGCTAGCACCGCCGGCACCCAATTGTAGCCTCCCAACTCTGGCCATTGCTGAACCACTCGGCGGCGCCCCCATAATCGCAACAGACTATGCAAAGTGAAGGATGGAACAAGATCCATGAGAGAAAACGAAACATCTTCAAAATGTGAGAAAGCTATGGGGGCAATCTCATTATCAAGCATTTCAACATTAGTGCAAGCAACACATTTGAAAGAGAAATTGTTCCACATGTTGCAAGCCACAATGAGAGAAAAATAGAAACATTCATAACAAGGCATGCTCATGGCAACATCATCACAAATAGGTAATTCCACATGATCAACATTAGTTTCAAACAAAGTATCACAAGGGAATAAGAACGAATCATAGGTGACATCAATAGAGTCATCCATAGCATGCAAGCAATCATAGTTCATCATGTCCACTAGCGGGGTCATGGTCACATCAACACCCATACCTTGGTAGTCCCACTCATGTGAAGTAGGTGTTGAAGTAGTAGGGGCTTCCATGTAGCCGACTTGTCCATCTTGAAGTTGACATGGGTGGCATCATAATCATCCGCCATGTACATCTTCTCCATTTGAGACATATCATGTCGAGGAGTGGCGTCTCATCATCCATGGAACCTAGCACACAATGAGAAAACACACTAGAGGTAGAGGTTAAGTTGTTAGAAATCGAAATGGCCTCACAAGACCTATCAACTACCTCTCTCAACTCAAGTGGTGTATCACTCATTCCCTCAAAGTGAAAGCACTCAAACTCACATATGGTGGAGGCACTCAACTCACTCTCACTCTCACTCAAGTGGGCTAAGTGGCTCTCATTCTCACATGAGATTGGTATCATCTCATAAGTCAAACACAAGAGGGTAGGCTCAATGTTGTCAACTCCAAACGCCTCCAATGTTGAAGGGGAACTCCCATGCTCAACCTCCTTAACAACCTCGCCTCCAAAGGTCAATGCCATAGTGTAGGCATCATCACTCGACTCCTTTGCCGAAGGGAAAATCCCATGCTCGGCATCTTCACTTGACGCATCAACCAAAGTGATAGCATCATCCATGCTCGCCTCCTTGGTCGAAGGGAAAATCCCATGCTCGACCATCTTCTCACCATCTTGGTCACCGTCTTGTTCACCAACTTTGCACTCCCACATCATGTGATCTCTTCTATTGCATAGTGGGCACAAGAGATTGGGACATTCTCGTGGATCATGGTCTTGGCCTTGGCAATTGTCACATAGAAGGTCTTCATTTTCCCATATGGGGGCCAATGTGGTGGTGGCACTTGGTGTAGAAGTCATATCAAGAGAAGTGCTTGAGAAGGGTGCCGTCTTGGTTGTGGCCTCACATGTGTGACCATGCTTCTTCCGGCGTCGACATAGGCTTTTCGCGACGAAGGTGTCGAAGTCGGCCATGATCTCATCAAAGATGGAACTTGTAGCTCTTGTTGGCGCACTTGAAGTGGTAGCACGAGGGGACACCATAGGATGCGCCTTTGTCGTCGTCTTCTTCTCATGTCGACGTTGACGCTCTTGAGTGGAGGGATGTCGCCGAAAGTCGTTCGGATGCTTCTCCTCATGTTAGCGTCGGCGTGCTTGTTGCTTTGGTGACCTTGTCTTGGAGCTCCCACTCGAACTTGGTGACATGTTCCGAAGCTTGGCGAGTGTGTCCATGTCGTCTTGAAGCTTGGACTTGTTGTGGTCCACCGTGGAATCTTTCTTGTGGCGCCATGATGAGCTAGATGGGCCTTGGCTTGGCTTGGCCTTGTCGATGCACTTCTTGGGGCGCCGCCTTGTTGTCGATGTAGAGTGTCGAGGCTTGGCACTCTTGGCGATGTCCTTGTCATGGCTCCTTCTTGAAGTTGATGGAGCTCCAAAGGATGAGTGCATGGTGGTCTTGTAGGAGCACCGTCTTGAGCTTGAACCATATTAGGTTGTGCCATGACGCTTGGTGGTGCCGCTCTTGAACATGGTGGTGATGGGAGTCCTTTCCTCTTGCATGTTGTCGATGTCGCCGCACATGCTACAAGAGTAGTAGTCGTAGACGTTCTCCACCATGTCATCGGAGTTGTAGTCGAAGTAGTGGCGCTCCACCATGTTGTTGTAGTCGAAGTTGGTACCATGTGATGAGGCATGTGAAGACACTTGCGCCTCATTGTCATTGGAGCTTGTGTAGTCGGAGTCGTGGTAGATGCGTATGTACTTGGAATCGATACCATATGATGAAGGTTGCTCGACGTCATGGTACCGCTCCTTGTCGTGTACGCTCGAATAGTCGGAGTCGTAGTCGGAGTAGTTGTAGCGGAAGTCTTGGTGATGATCCATCATGTCATGGGGGTCGTTTTCGGTGTAGTAGTAGTCCCCCATGTCCTCAAAGTATGAGGCATCATAGTCCATGTGACTCATCGTGTATTCCTCCTCAAAGGCTCCATAGTTGCATTCGCTCTCCCTAGACATGTCAACTCACAAGACAAGTATATATGTGGAGTGGAAAGGAACTAGAACACAACCTCTCACCTTGTAGATAGTATTGGACGTCGTGGACAACCAAGGGAAACGATCACAAAGTAAAATGCTTGTGTTCAAGTATCAAAAGCAAACTCCAAAACACACACGGCTTAAAAGTTGGTAGGATGGTATGGTAGGTGGAAAGCAAATTGAACCAACCGGAAACCAAGATATTGTCAAAGCAAGTAGAGAACAACGATGATCACAAAGCAAATACAAGTCAATCTCAAAAGATAGGAAACACACGCACGGAGAGATAAATGGGACTCATGCAACCAAGAAGTGAGCTAAATAACCATATGATCCTAGCGAAAACTATAAGCTCGTGTTGCACAAGTACAAGGAGAGCCACTAGCTCGATTGCAAATTATTTGGTGGGCTACAAGATTTTCACAACAATGCACCACCTACTAGATGTTCATCGAGCTTGCGCGCTTCCTACAAGATATGGCAAGTGGTGTTTCTTTCTCTTTCTTTCTTTTGATTTGGCACTTTTTGCTTCTTGTCTCTTTTGATTCTTTTTTATTTTGCACACCCACTTCTTTTTTATGCCAACACAAGATATATGATATATGACAACTAGCGCACAGCTTTTGCTCGGAAACTACACGGTGCAAATGTGCAAAGCCCAAGGAATCATCAAGAGCTAGCCTCAATAGGACATGGTAATCGCAAAGATATAGTGTGACTTTCAAAGGAATGGCAAGGGGTAAAGGTTGGCGATGTTATGCCTTTCGTCGATATTCTTCACCCTTTGTTGTAGAAGTTTCGTGCTTGCCCACGGATTTTGGTGGTGGTAGATGATGGAGCAACCGCAATGGTGATGTAGGCCTTGATCGTAGCTTCAAAACGAGCCAAAGAACACCAAAAACGGAGTCCAAATGCAAATGATATGGCCAAAACCGTATTCCAGAAATTCCAGTTTTTAATAATGGCGGTAGTACCGCACGTGGTCCGGTGGTACCGGGTCGGGTCGCTGTTCATGCCCGAGACGCGAAAATGCGCGATTTTGGCGGAAAAACGGCTCAAAAATGGCCAAATCGGAGGGGAAATCGATGGAATTAGGTGTAACAGCCCACTTCTGTTAATGCAAATTATGAGTAAAATTTTCACGTTTTGCTTCATACATGCATCATTGCATCATAGCATCCTTGTTGCAATTGCTAAACAACTTAATCAAATGGTTTGGCACCATTGAAATACAAATGCCAAACTTGTTCGAACAAGCTTCACAACCAATGAAAGCATTCAACTTGCAAATTACAAATCCTTGTCATATTATACTTGTCAAGGAAGTTCCAAGGGTTGGAAAAAAATATTGTTGCAATTGCTCTAATTTTCCAAATGGGCAACATTTTGGAGTCAGAAAATAATGCCGTATTTGAAGCCGTTGAACAAATGTTGCCCAAAACATTTTTGTTGACCACACTAAAACTTGGGGAGCCTCTATATTGTCTTGGGAGGCTACTGGATTTTTCTTACATTTTTACAAAATGTTTAAATGCCCCATTGGATTCAAAACAGGTGCTGGGTTTAAATTCGAATCAGAAAAGGACCTATTTGTAAATCTGGAGGGACCTATCTGTGATGACTTCAGAAATCCCAGGGACCTTGTTGTAAAACTCGCGTCATCTCCTTCCTCGCTCTGTAGCGACGTGCCGGAGGTGCTTGCGCCGCACCAGCTCGATGCCGCACGCGCCGGGCCCCCTCTGCCTCTCCCATGCCTGCGAGGAGCACACCATCGAGGCCCTACCACTGCTCCATCCCTCGGTTCCCTCCCCGTTCCTCACCTCCTTGCTCACCTCGAGCTCGCCATGGCCGCCGAACTCACCGAGCTCGTTGCCGAGGATTGAAGCCTCCCCAAGCAAGATGAAGACCGCAGGAAGCTCCGCCTAGTTCCCCTCTACTTCCTCGCCGAGGGAATCGACTCGAGACGCCCGGAATCGCCCGCACCAACGTCGTTCCCCCGCCGCCGGCCGAAGCTCCGCCGCGGCTTCGCTGCTCGATTTCGCCGCCTCCCGTCCATCTCCGGCCTCGTCGAGCACACGTACGCGTCCGTGGTGAGCTTCCGGTCATTTCCCGTGCCCTTCCCCTCGCTTTTCCCTCGCCGTAGCCGCCGCGCCGTAGCCGATCTTCCCGTCGCCGTAGCCGCAGTCGACCTCGCGCGCTGGCCGGCCTCACAGCCAGCCCAGGCCGGCCAGAGGGCCGTTGGCTTCTGTTAGGTGGCCGGCCCCCCAGCTGGCCCAAACCGGTGGAGAGGCCGTTGGCCTCTGTTAGCAGGCCGGCCTGCCAGCCGGCCCAGGCCGGGTGGAAGGCTGACCGTTTCTTTTTTTTTTAGTTGTTCCCTTCTTCTGTTTTCCTCTCCCTTCGGCGCATGATTCCGGCTACTCCCTCGCGCTCTAGGGATGTCTAACACCGATGACTCAACTACTTCCTCCCTTTCTCTCGAATCCGAGGAAATAACTTTTAATAGTTGTTAAAAATAAAATAATCAAAAGTAAATATTTAAAAAGAAGAATTCTAAAATTAATAACTTTTGATCGGAGCCTCCGAAAAGGGTGTTCCTTATACCAAAACGTTCAGAAAAATATGAATCACCCCGAATCATCATCATCATGCATGTTTGATCACAATCACAATAATGTACTTTTAGTAGCACTAGAATCACTAAGTTTTAATATGGGGTTATTCCAAATGATGCAAATAATATAATGGGGACCCATTTAACTTGTTGATCTTGTTCAATACTTTTATGGTGCATTTAAATTGGCATGCCATCATGTGATTGCGCATTGCATATGTTAGCATGTGCGGTGTTTGATTGTTTTCCCGGTGTTGTTTGTGCATCGGTAGATCAAGGAGGTGAAGTGCCACCCCCGTATCGTGACGATCCCTACTACCAGCCGTATCAACAAGGCAAGCGTAACCCCCCTCTGAGCATATCTTATCCTATTTTCCGCAAGTATTTTCTCCACTATAATATTGCATGCGGTTCTAAATGTCAATTTCTCTTGGATTAGAGTATCCTATAGTTGCATTAAGTTTCCGATGCCAATACCTGTTTCCCTCCTATTATCCATAGGTTTGTATTGTTGGCCTGAGCTACTTACTATGCTATGTTGATGCTTAGCCATGCTTAGGCAAATGTTATCCGTCCGATGGATATTTTCATGTTGGAAACAGGTGTGAAATGTACAGTTGATGGTGGAGAATTGTGGTAACAGGTAATAAAATGCTTAAAGGTGGGGATGAGAGGCCACTGTGGTTGTGGTGTTTTGTCTCGTTCTCGCCGCCTAGGTGCGAGTTCTATACCTCTTGAACCAAGACTGAGCGTGCAACCATGCGTGAGGCCTATGCATTTGCAGGAACCCTCATAGACTAAATAACTCGGCGGGGCTAGCCAGGGTCCTCTAGTTCGGGCTTCCATTTGCGCGTGCGTGAGTTGGTGGCTGAGAATGGTATGAGGATGGTGGTGTTAGGAAAATGAGTGGCCGTGGGGCGGGTGTTGTGATCCTGGCAGTCCTGCCGCCACTGATGATCCTGGAAAGTCCTTAACGAGGGAGAAGTCGACACCGCTCCCACCCAGCCGGCTTTCCAAGGAAGAGAGCTAATGATCAGGTAATGGGCCGGACGGTACGCGTGGCAAACATTTGTACACCCCTGCAGGGTTAAATCTTTTCGAAAAGCCGTGTCCGCGGTTATGGACGAACTTGGGAAGTGAAGGTAAGATCATAGAATAACTTTAACGGAATGATTAAAAACTGGGTACTAGAGGTACCACTCACAAATGCAAGGTGAGCTTCCTCGAGGGTGATTCGGGGAGGTGCCTTTGATGAACAGGTACAATGGTTGATGATGGTTATGATGAGAAAGGTGATGAAAGAAAGAGTACTTCTTACCCTTTTGAAAATACTCTGAATAGTCGATGCCTTTGAGTTATGTTTTCATAAATAAAATCAGCTTTATGCAAAACAACCATAAACTTTGAAAGCCTCATCGAGCATATATTAGCTCTTAATCTTGCGAGTTCGTCGAACTCAACGTCGTTTGTTTTGTTTCAGAGGAGGACTTCACCGACCTCGAAGGTGGGTTCTTTGTGGACGTCGACGAGTAGTCTGGGGTTCCCAGGTGGCAGCTTGGGACATCCTGGAACAGCTGGCGTGTGATGTTTATCTGTAGGCCTCTTAGGCCATATTTGGTTCTTGTTGTTTAGAACAACCTAATTTGCTTCCGCTTGTGTAATGTTGGGTCTGTGACCTCTGGTTGTCATTTGCTATCTTTCTCTATTATAAGAGTTGAACTATATGATTTGTGTCGTAGAGTCTGTGATGTGCCAGTTGTTCCACAAGTCTTGATCTCTCTATTATGCATTGAGGGTTGTGCCTGTGTTAAGGCATCAATCGGGGTGTTGCGTTGCCGATGATCCATTCCGAGCAACGCCTGCCAAAGGTTTTGGCCGGGGATTGGTAAACCCGTAACCTCCGGTTGTATCGCTTAACCGGTGACACACAGCATCACTGTATAACAGTCGGTCAGGGCGCCACAAGTTGGTATCAGAGCAGTACTGCCTGTAGGAAACCCTTCTACTGGTCGATGTTGAGTCTAGTGTTTGTGAAAATATTTTTAACCTAAAAATGAGTTGTGAAAACCATCTTAGGATTCTTTTTACTCCTTATCTGGTTACCCTCTAATCTCGGAGCAATCTTACCTCATTTGATTTAAAGGTTTTACTTCTCATCTGTTACTTCAAAATGATTAGAAACGGGGTGGGTTCGACCTTTAGTGTTATGTGTCCGTTGCTCCCGCTGCGTTGCAATCCCAAATCAACTCAGATGTTTCTACCGAATCAAATCTTTGATCCTTTCTTTGGGTTTTAACCCACGGACTTGAACATAAGGTCCCGGATTGTGCAACTAGAGTGTGTTAAGTTGTGATTTCTTAACTCTCACTAGTAGCACATGATGCTGATCTTTGACCCAAGTTCTATCTTGTTGTTTTCCTTCTCGCAAAGTATTATCGTCCCTAGTCTGTGTACTTGTGAGACGCTAATGCTATTGTTCGACCATTCGGAGAAAGATACTAACCGTGTCATTGTCAAATCTCCAGAATGGCTCGAGGAGGTCGTGGAGGCCGTGGTGGTCGCGGTAACCACAATGATGATGAGGATGATCTGCCGCCACCACCCTCGATGGCTGAGTCTTGATGGCCATTGAGGAGAACCGTGGGCGCAATGAGCGCTTGCTTGAGCAGTTGGTGCAGCAGAATGCACGGAGGAACGAGTGCAACACTCTCACCGAGTTCCTGCGTTCCCAGCCACCCACTTTGCTGATGCTAAGGAGCCACTGGAAGCTGATGATTGGCTTCGTGCTTTGGAGCGCAAGTTCTCCGCGCTGCATGTCCATTGGCGGAGCAAGTCAACTTTGCCACCTATCTCTTGGTTGGTGCTGCTGGCTGTTGGTGGGAAAGCCATGTGGCTTTGTTTCCAGCCAACCATGTCTTCACTGGGCTGATTCCGCACTGCCTTCCGAGCGGAGTACATTCCCAGCCATCATGGACTTGAAGAGGAGGGAGTTCCTGGATTTGCAACAGGGACGGATGGACCTCCGCACTTATGGTCGTGAGTTCAACCATCTCTCGTTACGCCCCAAGGGACGTGACCAATGATGCTGACAAGCAAGAGCTGTTCCGCAAGGGTCTGACTCCGCAGCTCCGCTATGAGTTTGCCCTTCAGGTTCCAGACCTATCAGGAGCTGTTCAACCAGGCTTTCACTCTTGAGCAAGGAAGAAAGGAACTTGAAGCTTCCAAGAGGCCCGCACATGGGGACACCAGAGTTCCTCGGGTTCTGAGAGCAAGAAGCGCAGGGTGTTTGTCCCTACAGCGCCGTACCTCGTGCTCCATTCATGCCGAGAGCAGCAGGATATAGGCCACCTCCTCCGCGCCCCACTACTTCGACACTTGGGATAGGCGGAAGTGGGTACCGTCCTATGCTACCTGCTCCACCTGGAGTCACTTGCTACACCTGTGGCCAGGCTGGTCACTACTCCAGGGAGTGCCCCCAGAAGGCACCTCTCGCGATAACTCCTGCACGAGCCCCTGCCACTCCAACTGGCAAGGCTGGACCTATGTGCGTGGTCGCCTGAACCACGTCTCTGTTGAAGAAGCTGAAGATGACCCCGGCGTTCTTATGGGTGAGTTACGAATCAACGGCAATACAGCTACAGTTTGTTTGATCTGGAGCATCGCATTCATTCATATCCATAGCTTTTGCAAAAGACCACAAATACCGTTCGAGAAAATGAGCCGACCCTTGGTGATCGCTACTCCTGGTTCCAAATGGCAAACCGATGGTTACTCCTGAGGTCCAGATTAATATAGGTTCCTTGTCTTTCCTTATGCCTTGGTAGCTCTGAAGTCCAAAGGCATTGATGTCATATGGGCATGAACTGGCTAACCAAATACCAGGCTAATCTCGACTGTGCCGCCAAGACCATTACTGTGACCGCTCCTTCCGGTGACATTGTGAAGTATTGGCCTGCAACATCAATACCTCCGTCCGCCATCGTACCCCGCTCACCTGAGATCTCCTTTGCTTTATGGAAGGCGAATCCCCTCCTGAAATCCAGGACATACACGTGGTGTGTGACTTCCCGGATGTGTTCCCGGAAGAGTTGCCTGGCATGCCTCCTGACCGAAGTGTGGAGTTTGTCATAGAGCTACTTCCCGGTACCGCTCCAATTTCCAAGAAGCCCTACCGTATGCCGGTGGAAGAGTTGGCTCTGTTGAAAGAGCAAATTGATCAGCTGTTAGCTAAGGAGTTCATCCAGCCTAGCAGTTCACCTGGGGTTGTCCGGTACTCTTTGTCAAGAAGAGGGATTCTACCGTGCCTCGTCTAGTCTCTGACTATCGACCGTTGAATGCGGTGACAATCAAGAACAAGTATCCTATTCCTCGCATCAATGATCTGTTGGATCAGTTAGCTGGTGCAACGGTATTCTCCAAGATGGATCTGAGGTCAGGCTACCATCAGATAAAAATCAGAAAGGAGGATATTCCAAAGACGGCATTTGTTACTCGTTATGGCTCATATGAGTATACCGTCATGTCCTTTGGTCTCACAAATGCCCCGCTACTTTCATGAGGCTCATGAACTCCATCTTCATGGATTATCTTGACAAGTTTGTCGTCATTTACATGATGACATCCTCATCTATTCCAAACCAATGAAGAGCATGAGGAACATCTTCGTTTGGTTCTGACACGACTTCGAGAACACCGCCTCTATGCCAAGTTCTCCAAGTGTGAGTTTTGGTTGGATAATCTCATCTTCCTTGGTCATGTGATATCCGCGATGGCGTGGCTGTCATTCCTGACAAGATTCAGTCCATTTGGATTGGAAAACTCCAATGTCAGTCAAGGACATCGTAGCTTTCTCGGATTGGCGGGTTACTACCGCCGATTCATCGAAGGTTTCTCCAAGATAGCCAAGGCCCTGACTGACCTTCTCAAGAAGGATAAAAAGTTTGTATGGTCGGCCGAAGCTGAAGAGAGTTTAAACACTGAAAGCCAAGCTCACGTCCGCTCCTGTGCTTGTCCTGCCGGACACAAGCAAGGATTTCGTCGTCTTCTGTGACGCCTCTCTACAAGGTTGGGTTGTGTGTAATGCAAGATGGCCATGTGGTGGCATATGCTTCTCGCCAACTTAAGCCGCATGAGCACAACTACCCAACTCATGATCTAGAGCTTGCCGCTGTGGTCTATGCTTTGAAGCAATGGAGACCATACCTGTTTGGTAACCGTTGCGAGATCTTCTCGGATCACAAGAGTCTGAAGTACCTCTTCACCCAGCCGGATTTAAATCTCAGGCAAAGGCGTTGGTTGGAGTTAATCACGGACTACAATGTGAGTCTGAACTATCAACCCGGCAAAGCAAACGTCGTGGCTGACGCGCTAAGTCGGAAGTCCTATTGCAACAATCTGATGATTGAAGAGGCCCAACCTGCCCTCATGAAGAGTTCGCCCGTTTGAACTGGAAATTGTTCCCTCCGGCTACCTTGCAAATCTGGAGATCAAATCTACTCTTGTAGACCAGATTAAGGATGCTCAGAAGCGTGACAAGGGTATTCTAAAAATCAAGGAGAACATTGCTAGCGGGAAGGCCAAATGTTTTTCTGTCAATGAATCCGGAGTTGTTTATTTTGGTGACCGCTTGGTAGTGCCAAAGAAACGAAAATTGAGGGAGTTGATCCTCCAAGAAGCTCATGAATCTCCTCTCTCTATTCATCCCGGTAGTACCAAAATGTACCAAGACCTTCGGCCACAATTCTGGTGGACCGTATGAAACGGGAAATTGCTAGGTATGTTGCTGAATGCGACACCTGTCGACGGGTAAAGGCTGAACATCAAAGGCCTGCCGGCACTCTTCACCCTATTGCTATTCCCGAGTGGAAATGGGATGAAATTGGTATGGACTTCATTACTGGCCTTCCGAAGTCTCCAAAGGGACATGATGCCATTTGGGTCATCATTGATCGACTATCAAAAGTGGCTCACTTCCTCCCAGTTCGTGTTGACATTACAGCTGCCAGTTGGCAGACCTGTATGCTTCCCGGATTGTTGTCCTTCACGGCATTCCCAAGAAGATAATTTCGATCGTGGAAGCCTATTCACCTCCAAGTTTTGGACTAGTTTCCAAACTGCTATGGGAACTCATCTCAACTTCAGCACCGCTTTCCATCCCCAAACTGATGGTCAGACCGAAAGAGTGAACCAAGTTCTGGAAGACATGCTTAGGGCATGTGTAATCTCTTTTGGCAAGGATTGGGAAAAGTACCTCCTTTCGCGGAATTCTCCTACAACAATAGCTATCAAGCTAGTCTGGGCATGGCTCCATTCGAGGTTCTATATGGAAGAAAATGCCGCACTCCTCTAAATTGGTCCGAGACCGGAGAGAGAGCACTCTTTGGTCCAGATATCATCAATGAAGCTGAGGAGAAGGTTCGAATCATAAGAGAGAATCTGAAATTGCTCAGTCTAGGCAAAAGAGCTACTATGATAAGCATCATCAAGAGGTTCACTATGAAATTGGTGATAAAGCCTACTTCGCGTCTCTCCCCTTCGAGGCGTTCGCCGCTTCGGTATCAAAGGGAAATTGGCCCCTCGCTATGTTGGCCCTTTCACCGTTCTGGCCAAGCGAGGAGATCTTTCCTACAAGTTGGAGTTACCGTCCATCTTCCCAAATGTGCATGATGTGTTTCATGTATCCCAACTTCGCCGGTGCTTCAAGGATCCTATCCATGGGGTCAATCATGAAGAGCTGGATCTCCAGGAAGATCTCACCTATCGCGAGCATCCTATCCGTGTCTTGGATGAAGCTGAAAGGAAGACTCGTAACAAGACTACCAAGTTTCTCAAAATTCAGTGGTCTCATCATTCCGAGGAAGAAGCAACTTGGGAACGAGAGTCTAGTCTACGTGAGGAGTATCCCGACTTCTTTTCGCAGTCTTAGAATCTCGGGACGAGATTCCTGTAAGGGGGTAGAATTGTAACAGCCCACTTCTGTTAATGCAAATTATGAGTAAAATTTTCACGTTTTGCTTCATACATGCATCATTGCATCATAGCATCCTTGTTGCAATTGCTAAACAACTTAATCAAATGGTTTGGCACCATTGAAATACAAATGCCAAACTTGTTCGAACAAGCTTCACAACCAATGAAAGCATTCAACTTGCAAATTACAAATCCTTGTCATATTATACTTGTCAAGGAAGTTCCAAGGGTTGGAAAAAAATATTGTTGCAATTGCTCTAATTTTCCAAATGGGCAACATTTTGGAGTCAGAAAATAATGCCGTATTTGAAGCCGTTGAACAAATGTTGCCCAAAACATTTTTGTTGACCACACTAAAACTTGGGGAGCCTCTATATTGTCTTGGGAGGCTACTGGATTTTTCTTACATTTTTACAAAATGTTTAAATGCCCCATTGGATTCAAAACAGGTGCTGGGTTTAAATTCGAATCAGAAAAGGACCTATTTGTAAATCTGGAGGGACCTATCCGTGATGACTTCGGAAATCCCAGGGACCTTGTTGTAAAACTCGCGTCATCTCCTTCCTCGCTCTGTAGCGACGCGCCGGAGGTGCTTGCGCCGCACCAGCTCGATGCCGCACGCGCCGGGCCCCCTCTGCCTCTCCCATGCCTGCGAGGAGAACGCCATCGAGGCCCTACCACTGCTCCATCCCTCGGTTCCCTCCCCGTTCCTCCCCTCCTTGCTCACCTCGAGCTCGCCATGGCCGCCGAACTCACCGAGCTCGTTGCCGAGGATTGAAGCCTCCCCAAGCAAGATGAAGACCGCAGGAAGCTCCGCCTAGTTCCCCTCTACTTCCTCGCCGAGGGAATCGACTCGAGACGCCCGGAATCGCCCGCACCAACGCCGTTCCCCCGCCGCCGGCCGAAGCTCCGCCGCGGCTTCGCTGCTCGATTTCGCCGCCTCCCGTCCATCTCCGGCCTCGTCGAGCACACGTACGCGTCCGTGGTGAGCTTCCGGTCATTTCCCGTGCCCTTCCCCTCGCTTTTCCCTCGCCGTAGCCGCCGCGCCGTAGCCGATCTTCCCGTCGCCGTAGCCGCAGTCGACCTCGCGCGCTGGCCGGCCTCACAGCCAGCCCAGGCCGGCCAGAGGGCCGTTGGCTTCTGTTAGGTGGCCGGCCCCCCAGCCGGCCCAAACCGGTGGAGAGGCCGTTGGCCTCTGTTAGCAGGCCGGCCTGCCAGCCGGCCCAGGCCGGGTGGAAGGCTGACCGTTTCTTTTTTTTTTAGTTGTTCCCTTCTTCTGTTTTCCTCTCCCTTCGGCGCATGATTCCGGCTACTCCCTCGCGCTCTAGGGACGTCGAACACCGATGACTCAACTACTTCCTCCCTTTCTCTCGAATCCGAGGAAATAACTTTTAATAGTTGTTAAAAATAAAATAATCAAAAGTAAATATTTAAAAAGAAGAATTCTAAAATTAATAACTTTTGATCGGAGCCTCCGAAAAGGGTGTTCCTTATACCAAAACGTTCAGAAAAATATGAATCACCCCGAATCATCATCATCATGCATGTTTGATCACAATCACAATAATGTACTTTTAGTAGCACTAGAATCACTAAGTTTTAATATGGGGTTATTCCAAATGATGCAAATAATATAATGGGGACCCATTTAACTTGTTGATCTTGTTCAATACTTTTATGGTGCATTTAAATTGGCATGCCATCATGTGATTGCGCATTGCATATGTTAGCATGTGTGGTGTTTGATTGTTTTCCCGGTGTTGTTTGTGCATCGGTAGATCAAGGAGGTGAAGTGCCACCCCCGTATCGTGACGATCCCTACTACCAGCCGTATCAACAAGGCAAGCGTAACCCCCCTCTGAGCATATCTTATCCTATTTTCCGCAAGTATTTTCTCCACTATAATATTGCATGCGGTTCTAAATGTCAATTTCTCTTGGATTAGAGCATCCTATAGTTGCATTAAGTTTCCGATGCCAATACCTGTTTCCCTCCTATTATCCATAGGTTTGTATTGTTGGCCTGAGCTACTTTACTATGCTATGTTGATGCTTAGCCATGCTTAGGCAAATGTTATCCGTCCGATGGATATTTTCATGTTGGAAACAGGTGTGAAATGTACAGTTGATGGTGGAGAATTGTGGTAACAGGTAATAAAATGCTTAAAGGTGGGGATGAGAGGCCACTGTGGTTGTGGTGTTTTGTCTCGTTCTCGCCGCCTAGGTGCGAGTTCTATACCTCTTGAACCAAGACTGAGCGTGCAACCATGCGTGAGGCCTATGCATTTGCAGGAACCCTCATAGACTAAATAACTCGGGCGGGGCTAGCCAGGGTCCTCTAGTTTGGGCTTCCATTTGCGCGTGCGTGAGTTGGTGGCTGAGAATGGTATGAGGATGGTGGTGTTAGGAAAATGAGTGGCCGTGGGGCGGGGTGTTGTGATCCTGGCAGTCCTGCCGCCACTGATGATCCTGGAAAGTCCTTAACGAGGGAGAAGTCGACACCGCTCCCACCCAGCCGGCTTTCCAAGGAAGAGAGCTAATGATCAGGTAATGGGCCAGACGGTACGCGTGGCAAACATTTGTACACCCCTGCAGGGTTAAATCTTTTCGAAAAGCCGTGTCCGCGGTTATGGACGAACTTGGGAAGTGAAGGTAAGATCATAGAATAACTTTAACGGAATGATTAAAAACTGGGTACTAGAGGTACCACTCACAAATGCAAGGTGAGCTTCCTCGAGGGTGATTCGGGGAGGTGCCTTTGAGGAACAGGTACAATGGTTGAGGTTGATGGTTATGATGAGAAAGGTGATGAAAGGAAGAGTACTTCTTACCCCTTTTGAAAATACTCTGAATAGTCGATGCCTTTGAGTTATGTTTTCCATAAATAAAATCAGCTTTATGCAAAACAACCATGAAACCTTGAAAGCTAATCATCGAGCATATATTAGCTCTTAATCTTGCGAGTTCGTCGAACTCAACGTCGTTTGTTTTGTTTCAGAGGAGGACTTCACCGAACTCGAGGGTGGGTTCTTTGTGGACGTCGACGAGTAGTCTGGGGTTCCTAGGTGGCAGCTTGGGACATCCTGGAACAGCTGGCGTTGTGATGTTTATCTGTAGGCCTCTTAGGCCATATGTTTGTTCTTGTTGTTTAGAACAACCTAATTTGCTTCCGCTTGGTGTAATGTTGGGTCTGTGACCTCTGGATGTCATTTGCTATCTTTCTCTATTATAAGAGTTGAACTATATGATTTGTGTCGTAGAGTCTGTGATGTGCCAGTTGTTCCACAAGTCTTGGTCTCTCTATTATGCATTGAGGGTTGTGCCTGTGTTAAGGCATCAATCGGGGTGTTGCGTTGCCGATGATCCATTCCGAGCAACGCCTGCCAAAGGTTTTGGCCGGGGATTGGTAAACCCGTAACCTCCGGTTGTATCGCTTAACCGGTGACACACAGCATCACTGTATAACAGTCAGGTCAGGGCGCCACATTAGGCTATGGGAACGCAAAGGAAGGTAGATCAACTAGTTAAGCAATAGATCTATGGATCAAAACCTGCAAAAACGCACTCAAATCTCAGATCGATCCAAAAGCAAATTGGGGCTATTTTTGGTTGAAATTTTCGAATTTCTCAAAATCAAAGAAAAATTTGGTGGATTTGGGGATGGAAACATAAGTCAAATCCGTGGCAACCATGCTCTGATACCATATGGTGAAGTAAGGGACTTCGAGGGTGGCCCGATCTTCACGGATTGACGGCGCGTGTGGACGAACGCACACAAAAACACGGAGAAACACGAAGAACAGACGAAGAACGCCCCGAACACAAGAACCCACACACGATACACGAACCGGTCCAATAGAATCCACACGAAGGTGGGAGATCGGCAAGTAGATACAAGAAGGGATCTTGGATGGTTGTTTCTCCAACGGTCAACCAAACCGCTCCAATAGTCACCCGAGGATGAAAGATTGGCAAGTAGTCAAACTACAAGTAGAGGTCTTGAATCCACTAGAGGGATCTTCTCCACAACGGGAGGAACCATCCCCGCAAGGGGAGAAAGGAGACCGTTTTGAGGTGGGGAGCACAACTCTACTCTAATCTCAAAACATAGTCTATCCTAGATCTGAGCAAAGGGGGTCATATTTATAGTGTTGACCAAAGGGGTAGGTGGGTGGATAAGATTACAAGGCACAGGGTCCTTTTCCGCACGCAGGCTCGCCCGCAGCGGTAGTACCGGCTGGGGTCCGGTAGTACCGGGCCAGTACCGGGTCACTTCCGGGATAAAACTCGGCGATACCCGTAGCTCCTGGGAGATCCAGTAGTAGACGCGGTAGTGGGCGCGGTAGTACCGCGCCGGCATGTGGCGGTAGTACCGGAGCGGAGGACGCGGTAGTACCGGTGCGGGCTGCCCCTTCGTCAGGGACATGTCAAGCGGCTGGTCCGGGCGGTAGTACCGGGGCGAGTCCGGTAGTACCGCCTGATGCAGCTTCTTCTTCCTTCTCCATTTCCAAGCCACCGTCTTGTCGGACTCGTACATGCGTGCATATCCCAACATTGTAAAGCTCCACATGCTGTGCGAGTTGGAAGACTTTAACTCCCTGCTGGGAGATGAGTCATTTCTCGATAAATCATTCAGTGCAGATGATCCAAAATTTCTGAAATTAACAACAGACTGGGATAACCGTCTTAGATGTACGCAATCGTCTCTGTGGGCAAGGGAGCCTTTGCTTGCTTTCCGGCGGATGGTTTATAATCTGAGTCATATGAATTCTCATGTCGGGGACTGCTGGCTTCAGTACGCTAAGCTCTGCCGTTTGGCTGGTCATTATGAGACAGCCCACCGTGCAATACTGGAAGCAGATGCTTCGGGTGCTCCTAACGTTCATATGGAGAAGGCAAAGCACCTCTGGAATATACGGAAATCTGATAGTGCTATAGCTGAACTTCAGCAAACACTTCTAAACATGCCTGCAGAGGTTTTGGGGAATGTTGTCCTTTCATCCCTTTCTAGCCTTTCTCTCGCATTGCCAAATGCACCTTTCTCTACAACACAAGCATCAAAAGAAAACCCAGATGTGTCTAAAACCCTTCTTCTTTATACTAGATGGATCCACAATACAGGGCAAAAACAGAGCGAGGAAATCAGATCTCTCTACAATAGGATCTCTCTACAATAGAGTAACAGAGCTGCGGCCAAAATGGGAGAAGGGTTTCTTCTGCATGACAAAGTTTTTGGATGATTTACTTGTTGATGCTAGGAAACGCCAGGAAGATAAGAAATTCACAGGTGGAGTTGGATCTATCACTCCTAGCTCAGCTGGCCCTTTAAGTACCCAAGCTCAAGAGAAGCCTTGGTGGGAATTGCTTCCAACAGTCTCATTATGTTATGTAAAAGGACTTCATAAAGGACACAAGAATCTTTTTCAAGCACTACCACGGTTGCTTACACTTTATTTCGAATTTGGAAACATATACATCAGAGATGAGAATTCCTCTAATCCAGGAATGCAAACCGCTTCATGATAGGGTAAATTTTGTTTCACGTGTTTTTCCCCATTATTTCGATCTTTGTAAGAGATCTGATCATCCTATCTAATTGCAGATGTTAAAGATCATTCGCGGGTCCTCGAGGGATCTACCAACTTATCAGTGGCTGACTGTGCTGTCTCAGTTGATATCCTGCATTTGTCATCAGAATGGTGATGTTGTCAAAACTGTCAGAAACATTATCACGTGTGTGTTACAAGCGTATCCTCAGCAAGCACTTTGGATGATGGCTGCAGTGTCAAAGTCAACAGTTACTGCAAGACGGGATGCTGCTGCACAGATATTAAACTCAGCAAAGAAGGGCTGTTGGAAGGGGGGCAATGTTGCACTGTTTAATTAGTTTCCTTCTCTAATAGAACATCTGATTAAGCTGTGCTTTCATCCAGGGCAGCCCAAGGCTAAGGCAATAAATATCTCAACCGAGTTCAGTTCGTTGAAAAGAATGATGCCACTAGGAATTATCTTACCTGTCCAGCAGTCTCTAACTGTGACTCTGCCATCATACGATTCAAATACGTTAGGTCAATCTACTTTTCATCCTTTTTCAGATGCACATCTATATAAATTTAATACTGCCTTGATGATTACACTTGTTTGAGGAGCAGCAACCGTCTATATGTACTGAAGTATGTGTACTGAATTAGTCCTAGATTCCTTTATGGATGGTGGGCATCATGGGATTGTAGGTCCAAGTCGTTGGTTGGATATTGGGTGGGATATTGGGAGCTATCAAGGTTCCAGATCGCTTCTTTGCACACATTTAATTTCAGCTTTGCCCGTTTATGATTTGTTTTCATTTTGAAGTGTCAAAACTAACCAGCCATACTTCACTAGGTTAATGGTAACTGACAAGCATGATCATTTTGAACGTAGGTCGTGTTCCTCGGAAGCGATGGAGTCTCTCGCCCCTTTTTATGCAAACCAAAGGATGATCTTAGGAAGGATTCACGCATGATGAAGTTCAATGCGGTGATCAACCGTCTCCTCTCCAAAGTTCCTGAGAGCCGCAGGAGAAAGCTTTACATCAGAACCTTTGCAGTGGTTCCACTTACAGAAGATTGTGGATTAGTAGAATGGGTGCCCAACACGCGTGGTCTTCGGCATATTCTTCAGGACATATACATAACTTGCGGGAAGTACGATAGGATGAAAACAACCTCGCAAATCAAGAGGTTATATGATGAATGCCATGCTAGTAAAATGGCTGAGGACGAGATGCTGAAAACTAAAATCCTTCCACTGTTCCCCCCAGTTTTCCACAAATGGTTCTTGACGACATTCTCTGAACCAGCTGCATGGTTTCGTGCCAGATTGGCATATGCACATACAGCTGCAGTTTGGTCGATGGTTGGGCACATTGTTGGGCTTGGTGACAGGCACGGCGAAAATATCCTTATTGATTCGACAACCGGGGACTGTGTCCATGTGGATTTTAGTTGCCTGTTTGATAAGGGTTTGCAGCTTGAGAAGCCCGAGGTGGTGCCGTTTAGGCTTACACAAGTAAGAAGTGAAATCTTGTCTCGCAGTTTCCTTTCAGCAGCATATCCAGCAAACTTAATCTGATCTCCGTTACAAGTATTGACATGGGTATTTATGAATTTCTAATTGCAGAACATGATCGACGGCTTGGGCATCGCTGGATATGAAGGCGTCTTTCTGAAGGTCTGCGAAATCACTCTGTCGGTCCTCAGGAGCCACAAGGAGGCGCTCATGACCGTCCTTGAGACCTTCATCCACGATCCGCTAGTTGAGTGGACCAAAACCAACAAATCCAGCGGAGGGGAAGTCCGCAACCCGCAAGCACAGGTATTACCAATATCGCACACTCGCACTGTGCCACTGCTACATACAGGTTTGAACACCTCTTAACAAACAGTGCCGCTCTTCTGACCCCGACTCTTGTTTCGGATGATTACAGAGGGCCATTGCGAACATCACGGCAAGGCTCCAGGGAGTTGATGTGGGTGTCAACGCTGCCCTCTCCCTGCCACTCTCCGTCGAAGGCCAGGCGCGTCGTCTGATCGCTGAGGCGGTCTCCCACAAGAACCTCGGCAAGATGTACATCTGGTGGATGCCTTGGTTCTAACAGTCTCACAGGTCCCTCCTTCCTCCCACCCTCCTCCACACGCTGCTAATGACCTGGATGGAGGTAGACTAGACAGGAATTAAAAGGCAGCTAGCAGCATTTTGTCACTGTGCCTGTAGCTGCCTTATTCATGTCACTACACTACCTTCCTGCCCACTGTTAGTGTTAGCAACTGAACATACACTCCTTGTGAGGCATTTTGGGATTTTATATTAGCTAGAAAGTTTCACCATTGTCATGGTATTTGGAGTGGTTGTTTTGGGCTTGGTGGCATTTGGCAGTTCCCACATGCATCTCCTCTGCTGTGGTCATTCGCTTGATGATGGGCGATCCTGATGCAGCCATGCCACATACTCAAGAGAAGAGAAGAGATCCAAGGCAGTCTGTCATGCCGAATATCATGGACGTCCATGTTTTTTACTCTGTAGATGTGAATGATTTATTCAACAGTAGCACATGTAATTGTTGCGCTTTCCAGCCATGGTCTTTGTTTCATATGGTTAGAATAAACCAAGTCTCGTCAATATTTTTCCTTGTTTCTAGTATTTCAACATGTTGTCGGAATCTGACAAGTGTGTGGTGCTGATTAGTCGAAGAATTATTTTCTTCGTTAAGGTGTCGAAGGAAAAGAAAGTGATTGCTAAGGTGATATCAAGTCGGTGCCATTCTCTCTTCTTCACGCAATGGTTGGAGGCATATGCACCTTGCCCATAGGAGAGCCAATTCGGCTAGCCTCTGAAGGCAAGGTTTTCTTTAAAAAAAAATTGTGGTTACTACTTACTACGTAGCAATCTAGCAAAGCAAAGCAAGCCTTATATGATCTTACTAAAGTAATCAGCTGAATCTGGCCACCGTTAAGTTTTGCAATTTGTGTACAGAAATTGTTGAGTTCACAAGTTCTACTGAAACTGTTCTTTGCAATCTTACATCAATTGCTTTACCACGTTTTGTAAGGGAAAATGTATTTGTTGATAGTTACTGAATTCATTGTCACCATATGCTTGATGTTTCAGGGTGTTCCTATAGAGTCAGGAGGTTTCAAAGCTGGCACAAATGGAACGTTCTGGGTTTGACACAGTTTTGTAGTTCCTTTGCTTATTTTATTATGTTCTTCAGTGTTTGCTCGTAATTTTGATATGCTGCTGCCTATACTGCTATATGAATACACATTATTAAATGATAGTATTGTTTTTATATAATGTGTGAGAAATCTGCACGCTACATGATTTTTACCTGATTTTCCATGTCTTACAGCAAAGTCTAAGCCCCTTGTCATTATGAGGAACACATTGGCACCTCAGATGCATGCTGCGGCTGATACTTGGGTCATGTGTAGTCAGTTAACAACTCAACATAATGTCCATTCACCTTTAACATTACGCTGTAGCTGTTTAACTTCTTCTGCTACTTTTTTGGTTAGAAAAAGGAATAGAATCTTTGATTCAGTGTCCCAATGATTAGCCTATGATCAGGTTATCTATGTGCACATTGACAGAATGATAACTATGTTGCCTTAGTAATTCAACTTTTTTTGCTATGGAGCGTTGTCTTTTACTTATTTAACTATGTAATCTAGGACAATGGAGCGTTGTCAACTCGGCAACAACTAGAGAATATCTGTAATGAAACATTTTCACTCTTTTTGCTATGGAACATGTGTTAATTTCAGTGCGATTTGCCTTTTTTTTTTTCAATAGTAGACTGTAGACCTTGACGTTGAATGTGCTATTTCCTACCACGATTGAGTTGTAACTTGAAAAGAAAACTCATCAAAACAACTTAAAAAGAGAATTGCCAAGATGTTTCAGGTTCAAAACCCTACGGACGCAATATTAAAAATAATGGTCTACATCGAGCTCACGTTTAATAACTAAAATAGCTTAGACGTGAGGGAAAGTTTAAAGTATATTGCCCACCTCTTTTCATAAGTTCAAACTTTTGATTGAGTTGGCTGTTGCATGAACTCAAAACCGATCTCACACTAATTAAGGTGCTATGTCGATACGACATTGACTGCCACCTTTGCTAAAAACAACAGGATTGTTTTTCTAGTTTTACCAAACTCTAGCTAGCATTTTTTTAACAAATGGTTGCTATCCATCTGATCGATGTACTCCCTCATTTTTTTAACAAATAGTTTGACAGCTTTGTAGGAGAGGGAAGGAGAGGCTCGAGTGGTACATGATCTACGGGCGAGACGACATGGGTGACCCTAGCTCCCATGGCACAGATCGTACAGAGAAGAACGGGGGAGAGAGACGATGTATTTTTTGCCAAATCTGGCCGTTTTCGTGAACTAATAACGTATCTGGCCGCTCGCGGAAACTATTTGCAAATCTGGCCCCTGAGGTCGGCGCCAACGCAAATGGAGCCGAACTTGTGCAGTTCGGCGCGGCGCCGACCTCAGGGGCCAGATTTGCAAATTTTTGTTGGCGCCGAACTGCAGAAGTTCGGCTCCATTTGCGTTGGCGCCGAACTCAGGAGCCAGATTTGTAAATAGTTTCCGGGAGCGGCCAGATGCGTTATTAGTTCACGAAAACGTCTAGATTTGGCAAAAAATACAGAGACGATGGGGAATTTGGGACAAGATTGGGAAGGACGATTCACGCAATCCAGCGACACATTGAGGTTCTTTTTGTAAAACGTACTAAGAGTCCACCTCCTAGATGGATCCTGTCCCTCAGTATTCAATCCAACGGCTCATGTGCCATGGTTTCAGCTGGTGCACGAGTTGTGCTGGTTCACTGGATACGTTCGACGCGGCATCCCTCTCCTTCCCTTCCGAAATACTAACCGAAACCCTAGGATAGCCTCTTCGATCCGATGGCTCCTTCCCCGTCGCCGGCGTCGGCGAGCGACGCGCAGTACGCGACCCAGTTCCTCAACACGGCGCTTTCCCAGCGGGGCCCCTCGGCGCTCCCCTACGCGGAGGACGTCAAGTGGCTGATCCGCAACCACCTGGTCGCCCTCGCCGACGCCTTCCCCTCCCTCCGCCCCAGGACGGCCCTCTTCACCCACAACGACGGCCGCGCCGCCCACCTGCTCCAGGCCGACGGCACCATTCCCATCACCCACGCGGGCGCCGTCTACAACCTCCCCGCCGTCCTCTGGCTCCCCGACCACTACCCGCGCGCCCCGCCCCTCGTCTTCCTCTCCCCGACCCGCGACATGCTCATCAAGCCCCACCACCCGCTCGTCGACCGCTCCGGCCTCGTCGCCGGCGCGCCGTACCTCCGCTCCTGGGTCTTCCCCTCCTCAAACCTCCTCGACCTCGCCAGGTCCCTCTCCCACCTCTTCGGCCTCGACCCGCCCCTCTTCGCCAGATCCAATCCTCTTCCTGCCGCTCCCTCGATGCACCCCGCCCCCTCTCCTCGCCCCCCTTCAGAGGCCCCCGCCCATACAGGTTCCCGGCCTCGCCCCAGCTCGCCGCGCGTCCCCCGCCCGCCGAGGACCCCGCCGAGGTCTTCAGGCGCAACGCCATAGCCAAGCTCGTCGACACGGCCTACGCCGACGCAGCTGCCCTGCGCGACGCACGGGTGGCCGAGGTCGACGCCCTCTTCGCCGTGCAGGCTGAGCTGCGTGGCCGGGGGGAATCCATCGACGGCGGGGTGCGCAGGATCGTGTCGGAGATGGAGGCGCTTGAGCGCCGTCTTCAGGACGTGACCATGGCCACCGACGTCATCGAGGCGTGGGTCGCTGAAAACCGCAAGGGCGCTGCTAACGTCGACGAAGCGGAGGGTGCCATCCAGCCTGCGGACGCGCTGTCCAGGCAGATGCTCGACTGCGCTGCAGCTGATCGGGCGCTCGACGACGCCATTTATGCGCTTGACAGGGCCGTACAGGAAGGGTCCGTGCCCTTCAACGGCTACCTCAGGAGCGTGCGCGCTCTGGCAAGGGAGCAGTTCTTCCAGCGAGTCCTCTGCACCAAGGTCAACAACGCGCAGCAGCAGGCGCGGGTTGCTAGGATGGCCGCACGGGCACCAGCGCAGTATGCGTCGTAGCGACAACGAGGGATAGGTCAGTATACATGCAGCTTTTCAATTGATTCCATCCATTGTAAGAGTCGCTCACAGTGTAAAGTTTGATACTGGTGTCAGTGTGCGTAGCGGGATTGTGTTTTTGGTCAGGATGATTAGTGAATATGAATAGATGGCTGGTGTCATGTGTTGCAATAACTACTTTACTTGTTGGGAGTGCAGTTCATCATGTTGCATTGGGTTATTGAACTTGCAGTACATATCTCAGCTTTGTTCTTTACACCCAAAAAAAGGGAACTATTAAGGGTTTCTCATTGAAGAAAAATGGCAGACCGTATCCTGCTGCATAAATCCTAATCCTGAGATTCTTGTGACTAGAGTAGCTACCTTGTGTGGATCTCTTTGATGGGGCGTGTTCAGATTCCTCGAAAGGTGTGTAGGTGATGTTTTATCAATTGATCTGACTAGCTGATGCTTTGTTGGGTTCAAGTTCTTCGAAATCTGTGGTCTGAAATATCATTCGGTTGCAGATAGAGATCTGAGTATTTGTCCCAATTGTCCATGTAGTTGCCTTGATTGTGTATTTTTCGGACTGCCTTAAATTTGTATTTTATGAATGATTTAGTGATGAACTGGGACACCTTAATGAGACGAAGAAGAGGAATCTGAGACACTAAGATGGGCTATGGGGGAGATTTATGAATGATTTAGTGATGAACTGGGACATGTTAATGAGACGAAGAAGAGGAATGAGACACCTTAATGAGCACTGTTTACAATCAAGTTTCTGTATCACCGTTTCCTCTTAGAAGGAGTGCAGGGGCTACTCTCCTACATATCATGTTTATCCTGTTTCAGAAAAAGAAAACCATGACAAGTTGAACTAGGGTGTGGATTCTTTACTTTTCTTTATCTGGCTGAACTTACCTCGGTTTGAGCCATTGTTGATTGAGTTATCGAGAAGTCTAGTTACATCTGAAGTACCTACCAGTTCTCACACTAAGCTCACAACTTTTTCTATGAAGTCTACACAGCTCCAGGATTAATTCCTCAATTAATTACTCACTGAAATTACAGGACCACACACTTTTTTGATGCATCCAAAGCTTATATACAAATAATAGATTATTGAACGGTTGGTCTCATCTTGGTGCGGGACCTGTGCGAGTCGGCGAGGCATCCTCAACCTGTCCCGACTCAAGTATGTTTGGCTGCATCAGATCACTTGCTTGAGCATCGCTTTGCAAGTCAGCACTTGTTGCACTGAGATTATTTGTGCTACTAGTGACTGAGCTGTAGTTGCCAGTTCCACGAGACGCCTCCAACTCCAGGCACTCCTTGAGCTCAGCCACAACATCTGTCATTGTTGGTCGTTCCCGTGATGGTTGTTCTTTGCACTTCAGTGCCAACTCCGTAACCTTCCAGACTGAGTTGACATCGTACTCCTTGCCCATCTTTGAGTCAGCAATGCTCTCAATGTTACCCTCCGAGAGCTTCTGGCGCACCCACGTTGCTATGTGGATGCTCTCAGTATCACTCGCGGAGACCGCTGGTGGCTGACCGGTTATAAGCTCTAGTAGTACAACTCCAAAGCTATACACGTCACTCTTCTCACTTAGCCGGGATGTATTATAGTATTCAGGGTCAAGATACCCAAGGGTACCTGCCGGTTGGGTAGTGATGTGGGTCATGAACTCATCGGCAAACACCTTCATCAGGCCAAAGTCGGATATCTTTGCCTCTAGGTCAGCAGATAGCAGGATGTTCTTTGTCTTCACATCCCTATGGATCAGCGGCGGCTGGCAGGACTTGTGTAGGTACTCCAATCCTGTATCCATGAGACCATGACCAGTGTCCAGTAAGTTGATAATACTAGGTTAAGGATTAGGCAAAAAGTAGCCAAACTTTGTCAGAAGAATGACGTTTTGCTAGGGTAGCCGTTATAAGTATCAGGTCAGTACATAAATCTGACTACGAGTCCTCTAAATCATGATGCAATCTTGCTACTAAATTACATTCTAGGTGTGGTACAGTCATGCAAACCTTGGGCAGAATCGAGAGCAATCTTGAGACGTCGATGCCAACTGAGGGGCGTATCAACGGAGGCCTCTCCTGAGATAAAGTATAACAAAATATGGCTATCAAAAGGTTTCTGCAGGACAGTAAGATTCTAACAATAAAACCTATGTGATTTATTAATGTAGTTTGGCCATAATTTTTATCATGTAATAGGTGAGATATTTAGGAAAACTTGTCTACTTTGTTCACTAATCTGTTAATACTGTAGTGGACACATGAGTGTACCATTCACAATTGACGAAGAATATAGAGCAGTTAAAACTGGATAAATAGTATTACATGCCACACTTGAGTTTTTTCGAAATTACAACATCTTCTAGGAAGTGTATCTTTGCGTAAAATGGTTTCCCTTTTTTTCACAATTATGCTGAGAGTGTAATCGAAGAAGTTTAAACAAAGGAACTAAAACTTCGTAGTGAAGGAAAGGCTATGTTGAACTAATGAGTTGCCTAAAGCCCAAGGTGTCTTTTTTTTCAGGGAGAGACTAACTTACCTCTTAAACGATCCTCCAGGTCTCCTCCATGCATATATTCATAGACAAGGGCCAGATGTTTCTTGTCCTTGCAATAACCAATCAAGGAAACCAGGTTCTTGTGGTGAACTCGACTCAAGTGTTGAGCCTGCAATTTGCAATAAGAACATTTACTTTAAGCAAACACACGATAAGCCTCTAGTTCACAGCCTACCTCAGATTGAAACTCTTTATCCCCTTGAGATGATGTTTTTGAACGGATCTTCACAGCAACTGGACTTTCATTCTCCAAATAACCTAAAAACACAGCACCAAATCCTCCTCGCCCGATTTCTTCTCTGAAGTTAGCTGTTATTAGCTTCAGCTCCTTGTAACTGAACTGTCTGTTCTCAAATATGTTCGACCTCTCCCTAGGGCTATTAAGCCTTGCGTTGTTTGCCATCCATGTATCTGCAACCGAACCTGATCTTATATGAATGACCTGTAGTTACTTTCGATTTAGTGCTTTCTTTGATGATATGTTACCTTCTTTGTTTCTCCTTCTGTGAAGTACAAGAATTGCTGCCACGAACAGTAGAGTAGCTACCACTATTGGAACAACTACTGCAATGACAAGCGTTCTGTTTTTTCCCTTGTCGTCTTGATGACATGTAGAAGCACCGTCGTCACAGATATTCGCATTGTGACCAATCCTAGCATTACATTAACAACTCAGTTAGTTAAATCTGGAGCAAGAGAATGCAGTTACTGTACTTATTTAAGTCAAGTAGTTGTTGTTCCTTCCTTTTTAATACCTGTACCATGAGATCCTACATGAACAATTTTACAATCTTTGTAAAAAGGTAAGCCTTTGGAGTTTGGACTCGATGAACTGTATTGAGCTGTTTCCATCAAATGTTGTTATATAAGTTAAGTTAGCTATGCAAACCTTAATACAAGAGACCCATTTCGCTGCTTCTGTAGTAGAGCTGCAGGAATTGATCCACTTAGTCTGTTGCTTGACAAATCACTGTGGAAACCAATATCTTTTAAGTATGCTGATGCTACATATTATAACGTGAATCAAAGCATGAAAGTATACTTACAGAAATGTGAGTGATGGCATTTCCGCTAGAAAATTAGGTATTGGACCAGACAGGCTGTTATTGGACAAGTCCCTGGAATTGCAATTCTTGTGAAAAGTACCCTAATAGGTATAAAAAGAATATACAAGCAAGATTGAATTTTATTTTTCTTCAAGTTTTGTATGTGGAATTAGCTGTCAAATATTTGAAGGTCATGAGAACCTGTAGATGTTCTTAAATTTATAACTTACAAGCAGAATATTCTGCATGATGATATTGGGCACTTACAAGTATTGAAGGGATCTTAGATCACCGAAAGAAGGATCAACTCCACCAGTCAATACACTAGATGACAATTTTCTGTAGCAAATCCCACATTATATTAATACCAGGATATAGAAAAAGCTTTATTTTAATCTTTCAGTGCAAGCATGCATGTGCAGTTCTTCCACACTTCATCATTAGTTTGTTTCTTTAGTGTAACTTACAAAGCTGTAATTGATGCACGACCAGATGAAGAATAACTGCAGTTCAGACCATCCCAGGCAAATGCTTTCGGAGCACAAGGATCACCCATCCAGTTTTTCGTCAGCATGTAGCTCTTGCGAATTTCCATCATGGCCTTGGCTGTTAATACGGAAAAAGAGAGAAGGTATTTCTGAAGTTCTGCTTTATGCTATCCAAAACATACAACGGCAAACTGCTGGGTTTGTCAATTTTAACCCAAATTAAGAAGTTTGACAGTGCAGCACTGGGTTGAACTATTACATACCGTCTCCATTGTCTGTTGCAAGCTCAGTCATCTGCCGCACCGAGTATATCTCGAACGCGTTCAAGATGGGCGGGAGCGTGGCATCTGGGGTGGCGATAAGTGAGACAGCATGCTGTCCTGAGCCCTGAACCACCACCCTTTCCACGACCTCTGCAGTAAGGTACTTTGGTGTGTAACTCTTGCTGCCGTTCCACGAGGCGCCGTCGACGAGGATGTCGAACGCCTAAGCGCGTTGCTCGGCAGCCGCTGCAGCTCCGCGAAATAGAGCAGCAGGAGGTAAGCTGTGCTGCTGTTTTCATTGTTCAGGGAGGGGTCTGGGGTCCATGAGAAGTCGAGCTGGGTTCCATTCACCGGAGTGGCAGCGCTCTGTACTACCTGTGACGGTGCGTCGAAGCTGATGGAGTTGGAGATGTCGACGGTTTGTGCGGTCGTTATGTTGGTCCACGCAGCGATATCACCATAAGACTGCCAGATACGGTCGTGGGGATCGAATGGGTATCTGTTGTTGGCAATGAACGAAATTTGGTGTGAGAAAATCGCCAGGAATAGCAAATGATGTGTCTGAAATGACCAATACATTTTGCAGAATTGTATTGGTCGAAAAAGTGATTCTTGAATGACGACAAATGTTACATTTGGTTTGTTGTTATAAAAGGTGACATGTCATGGTACTTGGCAGTTCATTCAGGAATTGAAATGCAACGACAGTTTGTGGTGATAATTTCTCTTATTAGAACAAGCTGTGGTGGTCATAGCCAGTTGTCACTTTGACCGTATTTCACGGGGAACTGCATGTTAGTGTCTACTGGGATTTGGGGGTTGTGATAATATTGAAACCATGTGTTCTAAAAAAAGAGTATATTTAATCCTTGTTTGACACTGTACCAGTGTGGTGTTTGTAAGTGATAATGTAAGCTAAGTACATAAATTAAAATGGAGCATGAACTCAGGATTTTATTTATTGCCGTGCATGTCTGGCAGTGTTTCCATCACGGTTTCAGTTGAACCTATTTTAAATGTTGGTCCTAATCATCACTGGAAGAAAAAAGTTGCCGTGAGCGTGAATGATATGTGCACAGAAGTCAACAGTGGCCCATTTTTGAAGTTCAGAGAGTAATCTTCGGGCAACTATAATATGCATCAGTAGTTATCACCGGACTCACCTGAATACTCTATAGGAACTGGCCGGCCGCCAGAAGTGGTAGCGGTTCAAGGCGAATCTCGCCGGCGGCCGGCGAAGGTTGAGTAGAAACAGCGACTGGTTCATGGTGGCCTCTGGGTACATGGCCGCCTTGAGCGGCCTCATGTCAAGCCCGGAGATGAACGGCGTACCCTGCCCTATGTCCACCAGGCACACCTGAACAAATCCCCGGCACCAATTATTTGTCACCAACAAGTTACACTCGAAAGCTTAGATTGTGAAGTCTGTCCAGGGGATCACCTGCAGGAAGTCGGCCCGCGACACGGTGATGGCCTCGAGGATGACGGTGTCGTCGGCGGCGGTGAAGTTGACGGTGGCCCAGCGGTTGACCCCGAGGTAGAGGTCGAAGGTGGGGAGCCTGTCGAGCGAGTCGTAGTTGCCGTAGTAGAAGCTGCCCCTGACGAGATACCTGGCTCCCGGCGAGAGCCCCCGGAGCGTGTAGCAGCTGCGCGCGCCGGCGCCGGCGCCGGCGGTGGGGAAGTAGCGGACGTTAAGGTACCGCGGCGCTAGGTCCCGGTCTCTATATGGCGGGTTGATGGCGGCGTTGGCCCCCGCGCCGGCGTCGACGAAGCCGGCGTCCGAGACGTACCTCAGGCCCTGGGTGGAGTCGTCGGGGTAGCTCGTGCCGTCGGCGATCCCGCAGTCGATGCTGATGAAACCTAGAGCGTCGGGCTGGCCATGCACGGGAGCGGCGAGCTCGGATGCCGACACGAAGCATAGTATGACGAAGAGGAGCAACCTACGACGAGCTGTTTCTGTTGTTGTTATTGTTGTTGTTGTTAGTGCTGCTGGCGCCATGGCTGCACTGCATGCACGTTGGCCTTGCTATCTGTTTCTCCTGATGTCCTGTGCTTTTAAGTGAAGTCAAAGCCTCGTACAGTTTCGCCGGCCGGCCGGCTGGCGAGAGGTTGGTGGCGTTGGCCGTTGGTGTAGTACTACGTGGCAAAGTATTGTTGGGTTCTTCGGCGCAGCGCTGAGGCGATTGTGCTTGCACGCAGTTGCAGGTCAACGTCGTAAGTACTTACGTTGCAAGTGTTGGAGTAATCCGCGGCGAGAACGACGGGGGATTTCGAGGGTCACAGCTCACAAGTCAGAAGTCAAGCGATAAGATTAGTACGCTTAATTATTTTTCAGTGATATGGATACCACGCTTACAACACTTAACCCAATGATTAGCCATATACAACCATGACAAAAAAGCAAGAGCTCACCTCCGAAGAAGGATCACATCTTCAATTAATAGTGCCCTAGCTGACGTACCTTCCAAGACCGGAGGACTACCCGTCGCAGCCGTACAACCCTGATACCAAGCTCCTCGAGTTTAAGGAAGGGACCAAGGAAAAGCCGAATATTGACTCCGATGAGGAGTCGACCGAGAAGGAGGCGCCACTGGTGGAGAAGGGAACAGAGGCGGAGTAGAAAGACACCGCGCCGAAGACGATGACGAGCTGCCACCGTCGATGACTACCTACAGGCGACGCCGTGAGAAGGACAAAGATTGCGCGAAAGAAGGGTGAAAGAAAAAGTAGTAGTAGTAGTTATGTAATTTAGTTAATCATTATTAATATAAGTTTTCTATGTAGTATAGAAGATATTCCCATCCTCCGTAAGTAGGTCCCGTTTGTCAGTGGTAGATAAAAAAAGTAAACGGTATTAGGAAATGTTTGTTTTCTATGTGGTAACTCAGTGCTCTATATATGTTTTTCAGAACGGCAAATTAGTGGAAGGCACAATAACCAATCTGATTTTCTTCTCTAGCTTTGCCGTTGCCTTTCTGAACTTTCCACTCTTGTGCTTGGTCATTTGCTTGCACAATTCTTGAGAATGGTTGAGCACCCATCATAGAAGATCAAAGCAAGTTTAGAACAAAAACACTATGCACGAACAAGTCAAGAATGCAAGTTGTATAATTTAACCTTATCTTTTCACTACAACACACTAGGCACGTAGAGACAGTAAATTTAAAGTATAGAGGCGTGATATTTCATCATTAGAGGGTTGTAGAGCCGCTTCCGTAAAGCGTCGTTAAAACGTCTCCTTATCCACCGTATCAAATGATATAATGACGATTGTTAAGCGTGTCTACATATATAAAACGCTTGAATGAGACGCTTGAAAGCATGTCTACACACGTGTTTGTAACGTCTCTACTGACATAGACACGCCAAATTTGGTATTCCGTATAAAGGACGTACATCCTTCTTATGTGCATTATGTATATACGTATTCACAAGATGTATATATGAAATTTTAGTTGTCTTTTATATAAAGTGCCTGAAGACACATGCTGGTATAATTCGCTTTTATTATAATAAATTAAGGTAGAAATAGATTATATATATATTTCGGTTCATGCACTGTACAAGGCTGGACCATTTTTAGAAGCGAACAATGAAAATTGTAGAGCTGACTGAAATAATTGCAGTACTAGCTAATAAAATTGGAACCGAATCAAATATTATATTAATTATTTGCATATACACTTGGAAGGATCATGAACAACCAAAAAGCCATAAAATATCCTATATCCTATATAGCTTCCATTATCTTTCTAAACTGATAGTAAGGCCCTCCATAGTTTTGTCGAGGTGGAAACTAATGCTGCGTCACCCCATCTGTATTCATTTTAACGTCGTTTAGCTCCACAATTAGTCTGAAAAAGAACTTAAGGCGAAAGTAAGAAACTCCCTGGAATAATCAAGTAGAAGGACCAATGAGAAGTTCATTTGATTCTTTCTATAAATGCATAAGCAGAGTTCCCGCTGTTTCGATTTAAAAAAAAATCATTTGAGAAAATATAAAATATGGGTCTAAGACTAACCGGCATGACAAAGATCTACTACCCCTGGTACAACATGCATCCTTTTTCCTATGTACTGGCACAAAACATAATACACATTTAAATGTTGAATCAAAGCATAAACATATCTGAATAGGATCAACTATGTGACTGACATAACTAAATGAGAGGAACATGCTGACATGCAAAAAAATGGTACCATTGCTATAATGAAACAACAAAACTATACAGTGTTAGATATTGTATGTGCGGACCTTCTTAGTGGACTGCTTGAGAGGCAAATACGATCCAACACAACCTTTACTGGCTTTGGTGAAGTATTCTGTATTCTTCTCCTGCAGGGGCTGCAGCCAAAGATCAGTTGACCTATACATAAAAAGAAGCAATCTGTTGAAAGGGATGCCGAAGTGTACACACATGACAAATTCTGAGCAGTCTGCCTAAAGGAAGAGTCTGAAATTTGGAGAACGCTCTGCACTGTAGTCCAATTCTGCACCAGCTCCAACAAGCAGAAAATTTGCTTTCAGAAATGGGCGAATCACATCACAGATGCACTAGAAATAGATGACCAGAGGAATTAGTAGAAATAGAACAAGTTGTTGTGATTTCTGGTGATCTAGTGGTCACCCATCTGCAATAATTTGATGCACAAAATGCACTTGTATTTTACCGATGGCAAGATCCCTAGCAAGAAAAAGCAGTCATCGTATGAGACAGTTAATGGATAATTATATGAAGACGATTGGGTACTTCTATCAGATTGCAAGCTCCAGGTCTCCTAGCCAATCAAAAGCAGTGGTCGCAGAGAAATTCAAACAATAAGAAGAGTCGGATGGGCTGAACCTCATAAACTTAATTTTTGCATGCAGCGGACCAAAAAAATCAATAAGGTGCTGACCTGCTGGTTTTGATTACGGGAAATTTTTCTAGCAATCCCGGCGAGAGTTCTTGGGCGGGTGAGTTTCCTTAGTCATGATGGCGATCCAGATCAGCCGGTCCGCCATCTGCAGCGGCGGCGCAGACTCGACTCAACGACGGACACGGTGAAGGGAAATCCTGATGAACCTAAAATTGGAGGAAAAAAGTTGATCGATTGGGATTACGTATTGATGTAGGTTGACCTAGATTGATTTAATCGTAGAACTTGAACATCTACACAAACCACGAATGGTTTCTCGGCAAAGGTTTCTTCAACTGGCTTATGCCACAACTCATAGCTCGAATCGGGCCACGGCACACGGGCGACCGATTCGATCTTCCATGTTTGTTCCGAGTAGGGGGCTGCGCCAAGGGACCCTTTGTCTCCCTATTTTTGTTTCTAATTTGTGCAGAAGGTTTGTCAAGTCTTTTGGCTCATAGAGAGGAGGTTCGTGGCATTGAAGTGGTTAGGGTGTGCAGGAATGCACCATCGGTTTCACGTCTACTATTTGCTGATGATTCCCTAATTCTTATGAGAGCGGATATGACTAATGCAACCTCGTTGAGACATGTACTTGATCAATACTGTGCGAGTTCAGGACAGTTGGTGAGTGAAGCGAAATGCAGTGTGTTTTTCAGCCCTAATGTTGATGTCGATCTGAAGGCTCAAATTTGTCAAGAATTGAACATCATGACAGAAGCTATATCCGACAAATATCTTGGATTACCGGCTATGGTAGGTCTGGACAAGACCGATAGTTTTATTCATCTTCTGGAGAGGATCATCAAGTGTCTTGAAGTTTGGAATGAAAAGTTCTTGTCGCTGGGAGGTAAAGAAATTCTTTTGAAGGCTGTTATTCAATCTATTCCAGTTTTTGCTATGTTTGTGTTTCAGATTCCCAAAAAATTATTGAAAGAGATGACGGATGCAATGTCAAGTTTTTGGTGGGATGATACGGATGATCAGCGTAGGATGCATTGGATGGCCTGGTGGAGGATGTGCATTCCAAAAAGAGATGGAAGGATGGGCTTCCGTGACCTACACTCTTTTAATTTGGCGATGTTGGCTAAGAAAACATGGAGGCTAATCACCAAGCCAGACTCCCTATGTGCTAGAGTTTTACGGGCAAAATATTACCCCCATGGAGATATCCTTAAAGCTGGTCCGAAAAAAGGTTCTTCTTTCACTTGGCAAAGCATTTTTGCTGGTCTCAAAACTTTCAAGAAAAGACATATTTGGAGAGTTGGATCAGGGGTGTAGATCAATATTTGGGAGGATCACTGGGTTCCTAGCAGCCCCTCACGGATGGTGCTAACTCCACGAGGTCAATCCACTCTGAAATCGGTGGATGAGCTGATTGGCCCTGCTAGTCACACATGGAATGAACACGTTCTGGCAGAAAATTTTAATCCAATTGATGTTCGAAGGATCCTCTGCATTCCATTGAATGAGGCAATGACCAAGGATTTTATTGCGTGGTATCTAACGAAGTCCTACTCTTTCTCTGTTAGATCGGCATACTACACCCAATGGGAAGCAAATTTCGGACGGAACATAAACAGGGCCGATGGTCAAGGTCTCGTAGGTCGAAATCCAGTGTGGGAAATTGTATGGAAGCTACAAGTCCCTTCAAAAGTTAAAATTTTCATTTGGAAAGCCCTCCATGGAACTATTCCCGGGTTAGCAATTCTCGCGAACAGACATATTAAAACTTCGACGCAATGTCCTATATGTATGAATGGAGCGGAATATATCAAGCATCTAATGTTTACTTGCCTTCGAGCTCGCCAAGTCTGGAGATCGTTGGGACTTTTGAGTGTAATTGAAGCTGTTCTTCCAATCGACAGATCAGGTTCGAGTGTTCTGGAGGAAATTCTTAGAAACTATAACCCGAAGGTCCCGTCTTTGGGAAAATAGGATTTAAAGAATCTGTTGCTGTGGGATCATGTTACATATGGTGGCAGCGCCGGGAGGCAGTTAAAGGAGAGAAGGTTAATTTACCAGCCCGCTCTACCTTTGCTATCCTAGCGCTGACAGCAAATTACCAGGGGGCAAAACATGGTGTTCAACCACGTGAAATGACGTGGTCCAAGCTAGCCTCCTGTGGGTACTTACAAGCTAAATATCGATGCAGCTTTCTTTCCTAATGGAACTGGTGCGGCTGGTGCTGTAGTACTTAGAAACCACAAAGGCGACGCTCTTGCTGGTGGATGTTGGCCCATGGCGCATATTTTAGATGCTGCTACTGCGGAAGCTCTAGCGTTGCAAAGAGGCATGATCTTGATTGAGCAACTCGGATGTGTACCTGTCATAAATGAAACGGATTCCCTGGAATTGGTCTAAGCTTATAATGGTAAAGTTGAAATATGGAGCCCATACTCAGCAATTTTGGTGGACTGTTTTTTGCGTGCTTCCAGGGTTGGTTCTATTCAGGTTACACACTGCAACAGGGAGGCTAATTCGGTGGCGCACAAGTTAGCTAGATATGGTTATGATTCTAATCAATCTGTTTTTTGGGACTGCGATCCTCCTAGTTTTATCATTCCTGATGTAATGCACAATGTAACTATGTTTAAACTTTGAAAGGCAGCAAGTTTCAGACGCGCTCTTTTCCTCGCCAGGGTACCGAAAGGGATTGGAAGGTTTTTAATGAGGCGGCTTGCTGACCTAATATATGTGGTGGAAAATTTCAAAAAAAAAAAAAGAATTGTGGCGGTGGCTGAAGGAATGGAGGCTAGGGTAAACGGTACGGAGGCATTATATATTATATAAGGGTTTATTTGTTAAAAGAAAACGCGCCAGGTTCTCTTATAAGCGGTAAAGCTAAAAAGGGTAGCGCTAAAGACCCAATTTTTCGGTAGAATCTTGTACTTCATGCGCGCAATATTTTGCTTAACAGATAATTATCCTCATTTACCTATAGACGTATTGTAAAACGTCTCACAACTCATCTCTACACATTTATAAATTAGCAAATATATTTATTTTATTGCCTCTTAATAAGAAGAATTGCGACGCCGTCTGGAATGTCTGAAAGAGCGTCTCTAGGTAAAGCTATCCTTCTATCCTAAAGACGAAAATAAATACGTCACATGGAGGACGTCTCTATGTGCTGAGTTTCTTGTAGTGTTTGCAATGTTTCCACTAGGATCGATATATAGTTCTTGAATTTTATGCCATCTATATGAATTTTGTGATCGATCTTATTACCTTGCCGATATGAATTTTATGCCATGAGCAGCATCGAGAGTAACGTCCTCCCATGCCAAACACAAGGCCTCATCTCCATCAACTGTGTAACTGGTATCTCTTTCGTTCACCCTCGAGAGATGAACAAAGCCCCCTTTCTCAATTATCCGTCCTTGTGAATCATTGACAATGCCACCGTCACAATTAGCATCTCTATTTAACATGAAAGTATCATTATCCAAACTTCATTCATAAACTGAACTAAAGCCAACTAAAATTAACCAAACAATCACATACACACATGTATATGATCAGTAACAAAACATTTCATCAAAATTTATATTGAAATACATAATTTCATTCACCATTTCAACAATAAATTATTCACATATCTATGATCAATAAACCGCAAAAAGAGAATAACCAATTTGTTCATTGAAGGCATTTCACCAAGCACCTCGATTGCCCCGTGCTCTATGATGGACAGAGAAGGAGAGAGTGCTAATCACCATAATCCTTTTTTTCGCTCAACTTCTATGGAGTTTAGGTTGCCCCGTAACCCCCCACCCCCCCGTGAAAAAATGTTGTGTTTAGTGGTATGCTGACAAGATAAGTGCAGCCTCTCATGTATTCCATGGATCTTTGGATGAGAAAAGTAGTTCAGCTAAGCAGAAAGCCAAATCCAATTGTTTCATTGTTGTCTAGAGCTATCTTTTTCATCCATAGTCCATGTTTCCTTTCAGAAAAAATCGGTTATCAAGCACTGATTGGTCCGTTCGACTGATGGCCCTCACGGTCAATTAATCGTCGATCGAGTTCTATGCCTGCATCACGCTATCTGACATTATCCATTAGCAAAAACAAAATAATACAGAAGTAAGTATCAGTGGATGTGTCCCAAATCCCTTTTTACCTACGGGTGCACGAGTCATGCAGAAATTGGAATGCCACGATCTGAATTGCAGGGAAGAACATGGTATACACTTGCCGAGAAGACGACATGGAATGAGGTGCAGGGGAGAACATGGTATACAAGATGGGAAGGAAGGAACCGTGCGACAAAAGTGTGTGGAACTACTTCACACCTGAGACGTTGGATCCTACCGAATGAAGGGCACCAATTCACTTTTCTTGTCAAACTTGTGCTTCTTTGGAAACCGATTTCATGATAGATTTATTGTGACTCGTATTTCATGGTATTGATTAGACAGTTCAGATGTTGAGATTTTTTTTACGGCGACTCACTTTAACTATGTGGCATACATTTCTACCGGGTCGATCACGACGTATAGTGTCATTGTGTTGCATGGTGCAATTAATTCTCGGAAGTCAGGATCGTTCTAGCTATTTAGCACCAAATATTGTGCACATCGATCCATCGATCGATGTAAAGTAAATCAGAGCAATTCTGCCGTCACAATCGAAAAAATCAAGCTGCAAACAATCGTAGCAGTATCACACACTGAGACAAGAGTACGTATAGACCGATGGTTTTATTGATGATGAACATAAAAGGCTGGTCGTACATACAGGATTTCAAAGCGTAAATCGACAAGCACAATCGCGTACGTAGGTACATATACATACATAAACATACACAAAGAGGCCAGTAATTTCTTTATCGAAGATGCCTGCTGGTTACCATACGGATGAGGTAATTACGGTAGCATGTCCATAGGTGTGACATGTCTTGTTTGCTAGCTTGGTTTGTAGAACTTAGCTAGCTAGCTTAGTTGAGTGGCTTGCCGGAGCCAACGCGACGTGCATATACCGGCGGCTTCGGCTTAGACGGTCCCGGCTGAGGATTCGGGTTTGGCTTCGGCTTAGGCGTTGGCTTGGGGGTTGGCTTGGGATCCGGCTTTGTTGGGGTCTTGGGCTTCGGTTGCGGCTTTGGGTTTGGTTTGTCGGACCCAACATCTTGTACTGGTGGTTTTGGCTCGGAATGTCCTGGCTGAGGGTTAGGGTTAGGGTTCGGCTGCGGCTTAGGCGTTGGCTTGGGGGTTGGCTTGGGATCCGGCTTTGCTGGGGTCTTGGGTTTCGGCTGTGGCTTTGGGTTCGGTTTGTCAGACCCAACATCCTGTACTGGTGGCCTGGTCTTGGACGGTCCCGGCTGAGGGTTTGGCTGCGGCTTAGGCGTCGGCTTGGGACCTGGCTTTGCTGGGGTGATCTTGGGCTTCGGCTGTGGGTTTGGCTTGTCAGAGCCAATATCCTCCGAGTGTACTGGTGGCTTCGGCTTGGACGGTCCTGGCTGAGGGTTGGGGTTAGGTTGCGGCTTAGGCGTTGGCTTGGGGTCTGGCTTTGCTGGTGTGATCTTCGGTTTTGGTTGTGGGTTTGGCTTTGAGTCCGCCTTGTCAGACCCAACATCCTCTGGTGACTTCGGTTTGGACGGTCCCGGCTGAGGGTTGGGATTTGGCTGCGGCTTGGGAGTCGGCTTAGGATCTGGCTTTGCTGGGGTGGTCTTTGGCTTTGGCTGTGGGTCGGGCTTTGGGTTCGCCTTGTCGGACCCAACATCCTCTAAGTGTACCGGTGGCTTCGGCTTGGACGGTCCTGGCTGGGGTTTAGGCTCCGGCATCACAGGGGTAGGCTTTGGTTTCGGCTTTGTGTCGGGGTCTGGAGTCGGGTGGGGCTCTTGCTTTGCAGGTCCTATGGGCTTTGGGTCTGGTTTGGGCGTAGGTTTCGGGTCTGGCTTTGGTATCGGCTTTGGCGAAGGTTTGGGGTCAATGAGCCTCCCTCCATCGGCGAGGCTAGGATCATCCGCCGAGGCCACAACAAGAACAAAGAGGAGGAGGGCCAGGTGAAAACACAGCGACAGGCGGCCGGGAAACCCCATCGTAGCGAGTGTTTTGGTGTAGCTGACTAGCTTACTGATGTACCAGTGGATCAATGTCTATCAGTGATGTGTTGTGTTGTGCTGTGGAATGTCGTGAGGTTTGCATGGGATTTATAGCCAGGCCTAGCCAAGCGACGACGGACGTGTGTCCGACCGTATCTCGTGGGATGGATCATGCATGGGTACATCCATGTAAAAGCGCATGGATGTGCGATGTAGCCCTCCACTAGCTAGCTGCTTTTTTCGACACGTCGACCGATATTGTTTTCATTTTCAACTCTGCATGGTTATAAAATGTGAGAGTGAATCATTACTCATAATATCATGCCTAATTTGGCCACAACAATACATGCATTGCTTTCGAAAAAAAAACAATACATGCATTAATTGCGTGCATGGAGTTTTTCACCTCTGATCGACATTAGTTAGTGTCCAGACCGAAACACAGTGTTGTTTCGTACATGCAGAATCGTTCGTCTGAAAAAAAAAGTTGTATAATTTTGTTTCCTAATCAAACAATATAATTTTTTTTGACGAATTTTATAAGAATATCAGCAATTAGAATATTCTATTAATATACCATGAAAATGTATGTAGTGATGTATCCAATGATATTGATTTGACATTTTTTTATAGGTTGATAGTATTCTACATCTTTAGTCAAACTTCACACGGCTTGACTTTTAATAAAATTTATACCCAAGCATGCATAGGTTTAGAGAAATGTGTATTTTCTTCGATGCACGGAAAATACCGAGTATGTATCCGTCGTCGTCCGGTTGGTGCTTCTAGATTCATGCCATATTTATAGTATTTGTTTTGTCGAGGCTTGTCAAGTTTAAAAATGCTGCATATATTTCTTGTTTTTTATTTTAGTTCATCATGTTTTTCTGTTTAAAAATGTTTCATCATGTGTTTCGTCGTATCTCCAAAAATTAAATCACACGAATCTCCAAACACGATACACACAGTTAGATTCATGCACCGTAGAAAGTCGTTTCTCGTATAGAGAGTAGATGACTAGATGGTAGCGCTAACTTAGCTGTTAAGTGTCAATTAGGCTGAGTGTTATCGTGCCATTACTCAATTATTATTTACTGGGTGGCCCTACCCGCTTTGCAATATCTATCGTATATTCTCCTTTTCCTTCTGTCTCTTCTGGAAGCAATCGCCGGATGTGGCCACGTAGTGTACGCGGATATATGATTGTGAGCGGGCATAAAGTTACACGGCTCCGATGATCATCCGAACGTACCCTGCTCATATCTCTTCTCTATCTCTATCTCTACTATATAATATAGCCACAGGAGGTGTTGGTACGTCGGGCATATTTGCGTTTTACCCCCTCAATTTCTTGGGAATTAACCCGCGCTCCCATATACCGGTTCACTTATTTTGACCGACCAAAAGAAACAAAATCGATGTCAGCTTCTTTTCCCCATCTCCGTGTCGCGACGACGCAGCAGCGCCGCCTCAGCTTGCTCGACGTGCGCGAGGCCTCCATCCCCGCACGCCTCGCCGAGTCCTCCGACGCGCTCTCCGCCGCCGTCGCCGACGCCGGGTCCGCCGCGCCGCCTCCCGCGGACATCCGCGGCGCGCTCCGGTGGATGTGCCGCCGCATGGACACGACCCCGCGCTCTGGCGCTTCATGGCCGCGCGCCGCAGGGAGCTCGCCCACCTCTGCTCCTCTCCCCCTGAGGAGGATGCCAAGGCCAGGGAGCGCGCCCCTGGCGGCGGTGAGCGCTGTCGGGCGTGGCCGGGTGGGTGTGGGCGGCCTCCTACTTCGACCTCACGCGCCGGGCGCGCGCGCTAGCGCAGCCCTGGGTCACCCGCCGCGTGCACGCCGAGACGAACTCCATCCTCAGCTTCCAGGTCCGTTCCTCTGCCAGATAATCTAACGAATGAGCAAACTGGAAGCGATGGACCAAGAAATCCTCCTCAGCTTCCAGGTCCGTTCCTCTGCCAGATAATCTTCATAATGGAAGCGGCCGGGGAAGCGCGGTGGCGCGTGGGCACAGCAGGTGCAGCAGATGCCTACGCCGCCGAGCCCTCCTCTGCTCACTACGACGCCCGCTCGACTTCGGAATCGTGAAGAACTCTGCTCCGACCTGGACTGTGCTCGCACGACGGTCGCAACTCTCAACCCCCAATCCTACACGGACTGTAGTCCAACAAGACGGCCATGGGTGCCTCATAAAAAGGAGTCGAACGATTGAAACCAGAACTCCAAATCCATAGGCCTGAATTTCGTCCAAACTAAGCTCCAGATACTTATTTATGCATGGCGAAGTTCATTGTTGATTGGCTGTGATGTTTAATTGCTGGTTCATTGGAAAAACTAAGCTCCAGATACTTATTTATGCATGGCGAAGTTCATTGTTGATTGGCTGTGATGTTTAATTGCTGGTTCATTGGAAAAACTAAGCTCCAGATACTTATTTATGCATGGCGAAGTTCATTGTTGATTGGCTGTGATGCCTTTGATTTTAGGTTGAGGTTGTGCAAAAATGTTTTTTATATACTGCGAGGTAGTAGGCAGGAATGCATGATGATGTTGTGGTAGATCCTTTGCTTCGATTTGATTTCTGGTTAAATTGACGTTTGAGTAGAATTTGTTGAGAATTGAAGAAAGTAATGTATATAGTTGCTAAATTCATATCTTGGCTGCTTTTAGTGGACGCCGACAGCTTTTATATGCTAAGGCGCACATGTTCTTGTTTTAGGAATTAGAAACTAAGCTCGATGCACTGGTCAGCCGCAGCCAGAATGCGTTCATCGCAGGACGGTGTTTACATGACAACTTCATCTTGGTGAAGCAATCTGCCCGGCTCCTACACCAGCTCGGCGCCCCAAGAATCCTCCTTAAGCTTGACCTCGCGCGCGCCTTCGACTCCCTAGCATGGCCCTTTCTCTTTGAGGTTCTGCGACAATATGGGTTCGGCGACAGGTTTCTGGAGTGGATTGCCATCCTATTCAGGTCTGCTAGTACTCGCGTCCTCCTGAACGGCGTCCCTGGCCCCCCCATCTGGCACCGTCGCGGGTTGCGCCAGGGAGACCCGCTCTCGCCACAGCTATTTGTGCTCGCCGTCGACGTGCTGGAACGGCTGGTGCGACGCGCAATTGGCCTGGGCATCCTGGCACGGCTGCACCCCAACCGCACGATGCCCTCCATGTCCCTATACGCGGATGATGTTGTGCTCTTCTGCCATCCCACGGCCTGCGACGTCTCTGCCGTTAAGGAGATCTTTCTCCTGTTCGGCCGGGCTTCCGGTCTGTTGGTGAACTACACAAAGAGCTCCGCCTCGCTGCTGCACTGCGACATCAACGCTGCGACGCCGATCATCGCCCACTTGGGATGTTCCATCATGGACCTACCGATCAAGTACCTTGGTATCCCCCTCACCATTCACCGACCCACAACGGCGCAGCTGCAGTCGCTTGTGGAGTCGATCGCCGGGCGGCTACCAACTTGGAAAGCGAAGCTGATGACGAAGACGGGGCGGCTGGCATTCGTCAAGGCGGTGCTGGCTGCCATCCCAATCCATCAACTCCTCGCCTACGCTCCGTCGAAGAAGGTTCTCCGCCAAATAGAGAAGATCGAACGTGGCTTCCTTTGGGCTGGTCGAGCTGAAGCCAATGGAGGTCACTGCCATGTCAATTGGCGGAGGGTCTGCCGTCCAATCCCTCTTGGCGGCTTGGGAGTACAAGACCTGGAGCGCACAGGGATTGCCTTGCGCTTGCGATGACAATGGTTCGCGAGAACTGACACGGATCGTGCATGGAAGGGCCTTGATCTGCAATTCTCCACCCATGAACGTGACTGGTTCTTCATCTCCACCACAATGGCCGTGGGGAATGGCTTGATGGCTCGTTTCTGGGAGGACCGCTGGATTAACGGTAGATCAATCCGGGAGCTGGCTCCGGCTCTGTATGCATGCGTCCCCAAGCGCCGCCGCAAGGTCAGAACCGTCGCCATTGGTCTCCAAGACAATTTCTGGGCTCGCGACATCCAAGGCACCATTGGCATTGTGGAGATCGGACAATACCTTCAGCTATGGCAGGAACTCGAGCACTTCATCCTCACGGACAGGCCCGATCAACTGCGCTGGAGATGGACTGCTGACGGCATCTACACAGCCAGCTCGGCATAACGACGCCTCGTTCCAGGGCTCCATCACATGCGCCTCATGGAAGCTTACCTGGAAATCTTGGGCGCCGCCGAAAGTAAAATTCTTCCACTGGCTTGCTGGCCTCAATCGCTGCTGGACAGCCGACAGGTTAGCGCGCCGTGGCCTGCAACACCACCCTCGCTGCCCCCTCTGTGATCAGGTCCCCGAGACGATGCACCACTTGCTATTGGAATGCCCGTTCACTAGACAGACATGGCATGAGGTTCTCGCATGGCTCAGGGTGCCAATTGTAGCACCAAACTGCGAGGACTCACTCATGACCTGGTGGAGCCGTACCAAGCAGGACACGCCCAAGCCAATGCGGAAGGGTCTCGCCTCCATTACACTCCTAACGCCATGGATGGTCTGGAAAATGCGCAACGAATGCGTCTTTGAAGGAGCGCAGCCCCTTGTGAACTCTGTGGTCGCCAAGATCAAAGACGAGGCTAGGATGTGGGCTAGAGCTGGAGCACTTGGCCTTCGGGTCATTTTGCCTCCATCCTGGGACGTCCACTGATTTACACTTGTACTTTCTCCTCCTAGGAGGATTGTAACCGAACTTTCTACCTTTTCAATGAAATAAAACGCAATGTCATTGCGTTTTCTCTCAATGATCTACAAGTAGGATATTAACTGGAAGATATGAATATGACTTGTATTTTTGCTTCTGATTGTAGAAAATGGAACACAACGATGACAGGAACACAGATGAGGATTTTCTCAACCGGCCTTTGAAAAAAGCAAAATATCCTGAATCAAGTGCTTTGGATGATTCATTGGCATCACCTATGGTTTCTAAATGTTCAAAATCAGTTGGTTCAGAATCAAGTGATCCATTATCTCCGTTTTCTGAATTGATGAACGAAGAAACAATTTCAACGGAAGATGCGCAAACAGTTCCAGCGGATGATGATAAGCAGCCAGATAAAGATAATACATTGCCATTGCCTCCATCATCAACCATGTCGACAGATGTTTCTGGATTGATGAATGAGGAAACAACTTCAACAGATGATGATAAGCAACCAGCAGAAACAATTTCAACAGAAGATGTGCAAACAGTTCCAACGGATGATGATAAACAACCAGATAAAGATAATACATTGCCATTGCCTCCATCATCAACCATGTCAACAGAGGATTCTGGATTGATGAATGAAGAAATAGTTTCAACAGATGATGATAAGCAACCAGAAGCTAAACATAAAATAAATAACATAACCTATGATTTTCTTCCACAAGGTAAAATAGTCACTTTTTATTCCTACATATGCTTTTACCTTGTAACATAGATAAATTGGAATATAATGCATATGCTTGCTTTATTTTATAACTTTTTACAGATTATACATTGACCGAACAAGATCTCTGTGCTCACTGTGTTATACTATACTCTTCGGAAGAAGATATCTTGGTGCAAATAGATGACATAACTGTCAAAAAACGTTCTTTGGCGTGCCTGCTAGATAAAACGAAATGGTTAGATGATGAAGTAAGTAACCCTTACTAACAATGAAATAGTTTCTACTACTATGATTATTGATACCCATTATTCATGCTTGTGTTTATCTTTAAAGGTAATCTCCGCATATGTATGCTGTATGAAGGACCAACATGTGCAAAATCAAAATGATGCTAAAGTATATTTTGAAAACCCATATGTTACCAGTCTCTTAAAACGGGATGGTGAAATTGGAATAGATGGACCTACCGGTATGACGAAAGTTGTCAAGAACTATCTGAACCATGGCATGGTAACATTGATATCCTTTGGTTTAATATTTCTACTACTATGATTATTGATACCCATTATTCATGCTTGTGTTTATCTTTAAAGGTAATCTCCGCATATGTATGCTGTATGAAGGACCAACAACATGTGCAAAATCAAAATGATGCTAAAGTATATTTTGAAAACCCATATGTTACCAGTCTCTTAAAACGGGATGGTGAAATTGGAATAGATGGACCTACCGGTATGACGAAAGTTGTCAAGAACTATCTGAACCATGGCATGGTAACATTGATATCCTTTGGTTTAATATAAATATTTAATTTGAACTTTTACATGTCTCCAAGTAACTCATTGTCTTGATTATAGATTCTTCTGCCAATAAATATCAAGGATTCGCATTGGTATCTAGCTTGCCTCAATGTTGAAAAGCACGAGATACAAGTACTCGACTCATTGTGTTGGGAGTCAAATAGATCTGACCTCACTATTACGGTTAGTTACTCATTTACAATAATTTTCGTGAAATGTCATAAATTATCCATCGCTGGCGTGTATTTTTTATCACTGATCATTTTACAGCTGCAAGGACTACAATATCATTTGGATATTATTAAAAGTGAGGAAGATTTGAGCAATTATAACTGGAAAGATCTTGATGAATGGACGATTACAGAACAAATAGAAATGCCAATCCAGGAAGACAGGTATACAGATAAAAAATTAAACTATAACCATATAGGAAATATTGTTATTCACGTTGAGTACTCAGTTTTATATAAATTATGCAGTTCCTCTTGTGGACTATTTATGCTTAAATTCATGGAATATTGGAACGGACATACACTATCCCATCCAATTACACAGGTAAATAACTATTTTGTTTGACAAACGTATATATCTATGACCATTTTAATTGCTATATATGTGTGCTAATACTTACTGGTGACCGGCAGGAAATGATTACTTCTTTTAGACTGAAGTTAGCTGCCATACTTTTGTGTTGGATAAGAAACACGGCACCAGCGACTATTGAAGAATTTGATGACACTCAAATAGATCCAAATGATATCATAATGTCAGACAGTCCAATCGATCAAAATCAATCAGTGCAACTGAACTCATTATCTGTTGAAATCAAGTACCAGTCGCTGTTATCCGTTCTTTCTAACTTGAGCCTACATGAGTTAGTCGGTGGACTTTGCAACCACATCAAATCAATCAATTCTCCAGAAGCTTTAGAGTAAGCCATTTCATTTTTTAGTGCATATAATTCTATTTTGGTAATCAATCTTATTTTCTTTTATTATAATGATTTACAGAAAAGTCTGGGTACAAAGCTCCCAACCATATACCATTAGCATAACTCTCAAAAAACTACAAGAAATGTTGAGGGACGAGTTGCCCATGGACCGTGATTGTTTCAATCTGATCGTACGCAAGATCATGTTTGACGACATCCAAACGGTTAAAAAGGGGAGAGGTTCCATATCAAAGCATTATCTTGACATGCAATTTTGGGTACATTCTTATATTCACTACATAGATTTGTGTCTACACATACATACTAATTCTTTTTAATGACTTTTCTGAACGCTTATCTTTTATAATATCCTAGACGATTACTGATTTTGGACGGCATCCAAACTTCCGAAAAAAGATAGATGTGGAACAGCTAGCAACTTCAGTTCGTAGCTGGCCTAGTATCACATATAGCGTTTCATCTTGCAAATCGGTAAGACAACTCCCCTATACATGTCACTACGATTTATTTGATGCATCTAACATCTTGCCTATTTCAGATTCATATTCCAATACACACCAGCCGTGAATTTATTTTGTTCATACTGGACAAAGATACAAGAACTGTCTACATTTTGGATCCTACTCCTACTGAACCAATCTACAAACGCAACCCACTAGCGAAATATGTTAAGAGACTTTTATGGATTTCTGAACACCTACCAAAAGCAATGTTAAAGGCATGCCCTGAGTCTGCATGGAATGAGAATATTTTTCTATGGTCTCAACAGATAGTACATGATATTCCCATTGACAACAGGTAACATTTTCTAAGAGATAAAGACTATATACTAAGTATATGATGTACACCATATATATTTTTTACATTGATTACTAATCTATATATATCTTACATAGGGAACTGTCTGGCTATCTTGTCCCACTATTCATGTCAACATGGAAAGACGAACAGGTCAATTTTCCCGTTTTAAAGGTAAACATCAGAAGCATTTAAATCATTATTTCACTTACAAATGTGGTGCTTGTCTTAGTAGCTTTTTTTTTTAAAAAAAAAGTACATGAACAACCAATTTTTGCTTGATAGTTTCATACATGTGATGCTAATATTATTCGTTTTCAATGTATAGGATGGATATGAAGTCAGAAAGAATATTTTGGGACAGCTACTAGCATTCAATGAGAATGATTGTGAAGACAACATGCCTGCCGGTGTCCTGGATTTCATCAACTGTATCAGGAAAATCCAAACCAACATGAATGTGAAGACCCAAGGATCTAAAAGAAAACAATACCAATAAAGCTGCATCAAAACATCCATCTTCAGTTGCTGCTCCTCAATTCTCCACGATGAACTCGAAAAGTTTAGTTTGTGAAGCGTGGTGATGGTGTAGAGTTGTAGAAAATATGTGTGCATTTCTGAATTTGGCTATTTTGTATCTGCTGTATTTTTTACTTTGGATTGCGTGAACAGAGAGCATATTGAAAAATCACATGGTTATACTGTTATAGAGGTTATATGTGCGGTATTTTGATTCCATCGTTTTCTGTGCAACTTTGACTTTGTACAGCTGCACTAATCCTGGTGCGATCCCGGGGATATTATATCTGGATTTTCTATTTGCCACTGACTTGTATAAATTTGAACTAAGAAAGAAAAGCTGCTGCATTAAACCAAGCATTAGGCAAAATTGATAGAAATGCAAGAGAGCCGTGGCTCTGTTTGCTCTAGGTTCAGATGGTTTTTACAAGGAAACATTCTGAAAGTGGAGGAAATTTAATTAAGAGCAGAGGTGATAGAGAGAGAATAAGATGACAAAGGCTTTGAGGAAAACGCTTCTGAACCTTGTTGAATTGGTTGGGTTGTAAATACATGTCACCTCACAATTATTAATTTAAAATTCAGAATGATGCGGGTGAGAATACACAAATATCTGAAGTCAGGAGCGAGAGGTTTAGCATTGTCCGACTCTGACGAAGAAATTCTGGGAGTTACGAAAGAAGCTTCGGACTCATATTGTTTCTTGTCTTATGTCTTATCCGGATTAGACAAAATTTAAGTAAAAAATAATTCAGAATTTCAGTATCTTTCAATATCTAAGTAGAAATACCAAGAAAAAAAAGAAGGATTTATTTGTGGCATGGAAGGGCTTGCCCTGCTAATATCAGCCTTGTTTGGAACGGAACAATAGATGCAATCCATTTCAGTGTATGTCACTGAGTTCACCATTGCAGTGGAGACGTCAGGCAATTGAGCGTTCCCTAGAGTTTGGTTCACTTTCGTTAAAAAAAAGTTTGAAAACCATAGACATTACGCTGAATCATATTTCATTAGAGTTTGAAATTATATATGCAATACATGAAAAATCACCTATCACATTTAGGTTAAACCTATCACATTTAGGTTAAACGTGGCTTGCAATTTTGAAATTATATATACAATATGAAAAATCACGTGGAAATGATAGTAACCGACCACAATAATTGGCCTTTTATTGGACGTTGCGCAACTCGAGCAATCTAGCGACCGTGGAGAAGATGATCATAAAAAGTAAGGAGCGGACAGCCTACACTGGGACTGGATCGACCACAAACGTAAAAAGAGTATCAGCTGATTAATTACAACCCATTAAGATACATGTTTGTAATCGGAAAAAAAAAAACTGCGATTCAAATCAATCTTACCATATAACCCTGTATCCTAATCCAACTCGGACAAGGAGTAATGATCTGACTTATCAAAATACAAACAGCGATCCAATTCCAAATAACCCTGTATCCGAGTACTGATCAGACTTAGCTATGCAGCCGAGTAGAACTCTGTCCTACTCTTGCAAGAACTCGGATCAGTAAAACTCGCTTATATAAATACAGGTGGTATACGATGTTCCCAGAGAACCAGAACAAGCATCGCCGTGTGGCCGTGAGTCCACTGCCGTCTTGCCGACAACATTGAAACCCCGCTTACTCACAGCGACTCGGTCGCTGCCTCACCCGTCTGCCGTCTTCGCCGGAATCTCGTCGCTCTCACCGGAACTCTCCGTCCGCACTACTTGGCCCCTCATCATAATAAACGGTAACTATTATAATTACCTTAGTTAATATTCCTTCGCAAAAAACAAATGGTTCTAATCTGAGCAAACAAAATGATGTACTTACCATGCTCCGTATTTAAATGTTGAGCACCAAACTACTCGAACTGGTCTTAGGGGACACCAATATGTCACTTGAAATATTGCTTTACATGCTGTCGACCTGTCGTTAGAAAAGATGAGCACCAAACTTTAGTAAATCTGCTGTACGTTTTTAAGATAAAAAAACAGAGAGCAGTTTCACTTAGCTACAAGGACACTATACCCAGGATTACAGTTGCTAGATTTAAGTAGGGCTCCTTGGTCAGCAATTCAGCTGCAATTCTCAAGTGTGTCTCAAAACTCAAAACGCATTGTTCAATTAGTGAGGAAATTATATGCCTTTTTTGTCAGCATTTCAGTCTGCTGCGTGTTTGCCCATGACAGGAGACAAACTATCAGACATTTCATAGAACAATACAATAACCTGCAGCTTCCAGATCTGAAATTCTGGATGCCTAAACTAAAAGGGGATTTTATTAATTTTTTCCATATAATTGGTCAACTTCACATTGGATGTTTATAACTTTTATTTTTCACTTTGGTTGCAGAAAATGGCAGAGCAAAGGCAACTGATTTATCTCCAGGTATGCCTATACGAAACAGACTCATCTACAACATAATCCTATCCTATTCCGATACTAAGTCACCTCCAGCAAGCTACCATCGGAGAGAAAACGTACCTCAACTAAAAGTTCCTGTCCAAAGCTACCTAGCTCGACTTTCTTCATGGGCTCCACATTGCTGTCATCTCGCCGTTCTGCCGAGTCCAACCGTGCTACTGCCCATGATCATCGCTTTCCTCTGGTCTACACATAAACCATAGTGTTATTTCAGTGTCAAGGAACTTTTCAAGGATACATAATTGATAGGATCAATCATAAAATCCAGTCATAGGTTATTTTAATAGTATAGATTTTATTCATTTTTTCCCATAATTGGTCAACTTCACATTGGATGTTTATAACTTTTATTTTTTCACTTTGGTTGCAGAAATTGGCAGAGCAAAGACAACCGATTTCAAATATTTCAGAAGATAGAAATCAAGCCAGACGTGAACGTGATAGAGCTCGGCGAAACAGTTTGACGGCTGAGAAAAAGGAGGTGATTAATGCACGTAGAAGAGCGGCGACACAAAAGAAATCACTGGATGAAAGGAACGCACAACACAGAGCTAGCAGGCAAAATATATCAACGGAAGAGAGGCAGGAGAAAAACGCAGCACGACGCACATCCATGCAAAGCAGGACTGGAGAGGAGAGGGCAACACTGCTAGCTAAGCGCAAGGCAAAAGCTGCAGCAAAGCGGAACACCCCGTGCGCTGAATCCATCGCGATGCCGTGCCCAAATGTAACAAATTTGCCAAAGATGCCTTCAACAATTACGCCAGAGTATACAATCAGGACCGAAGGTAACACACTGATCTTCACTCCCTTTGTATATGTCATGGAGCATTAATTCATCATACTTACTAGATCGAAAATTTTATAGGCGACATGGAGGCCTTCCTTAGCAGAATCATGGACCCGAATACCATACCCAACGACCTCATGGACGAGGACTGCTTCAATTATGGACGTGAAGGTACATACTACTGACTTTCCATCAACCCTATCTATTACGAGGCAATATGAAAATATTGATGTGACATCCTCTTCATGTAGGCCTCGGTGATGATGACATGGACCTCAATACACCGATAGACTCATCAGACGAGGGTGGTATCGATCCTTTTGACTTTGTGTACTCAAACCTCCCAGAAATGCATATACTGGAGCAAGTCCCCGACTGTGAACACTGCCATGCCAAGAGGTTTGAGCATGAAACCCCCGGTTTCTGCTGCCGAAACGGACAGATCGAACTGGCTGAAATAGATCCTATCCCAGAGCTGATGAGGCTATGGTCTAGCGCGGATGCGGACAGTCGACATTTTCGAGAGAGCATACGATTCTTCAACGGCCACTTCTCCTTCACAACCCTTGGTGTCAGTCTCGACAACGACTGCACAAACATGAGATCCGGGACGTACACATTCCGAGCACAAGGCAAAATGTACCACAACGTGCATTCGTTCGGGCCAGGCTCTCGCCCGGAACATCTACAACTCTACTTCTATGACGATGATCCCAGCCTGATCCATCGCAAGGAAGCCACCAAGGAACTAGACCAGGAGGTCGTCAGTAAGGTTGTGGACATACTGAGAGGAAACCCCTACTCCGAGACGTTTAGAAGATTGGGCGAGCATAAGGATAAACTTCAGGACTACCGTATAGAACTGAACACCGACAAAAAGCTAGATCAACGGAGATACAACACACCGTGTCGTCCGAGGTGGCTGCGATCTGGGTCGAGGGCAGCGACCTGGCCAATAGGTTCAAACGAAGCATTACCCTCTACGGTAACAACAACGAGCGACACAGTATACAGGCCACACAAGGATGCTATGACCCGCTCGTACCCCCTGTTCTTCCCAAAGGGGGAGCTAGGTTGGCATCCAAATTTACCTAAACGTAATAAGTCTTGGGACCTTGCACAACTACCAAGAGCAGAGCGTGAAGATAATCCAGGTTCATCTCTCTCGGATACTTATGCATTATATGGTCTATATATCCTTCTCGTTTGTTGCATAACCTACTTTTTCTGTCACAGAGGGAGGTGGCCGTTTATGCGTCTCCGTCAGGGACTACTACTGTTACCGACTGCAGACACGTCCTGCTATATTCAACCCCATACTACATGGCGGGCGTCTGTTCCAGCAATGGGGGGTGGACATGTACATAAAGATCGAGGGATGCAGGTTGAATTGGTACAGGGAGCATCAGCCAGAGATACGTGCTGATCTATATAAAGGCATTGTCGATAGCATCACGGCCGGAGAGACTCGAGCAAGCGATGTTGGCACAAGGATTGTGCTACCTTGGAAATTCCAGGGGTGCTTTCGAGACATGAAGCGGAGGCATATGGACGCCATGGCATTGGTACAGACGTATGGCAAGCCTGACATCTTCTTGACGATGACATGCAATCCAAACTGGCAGGAGATACAGGATGCTCTCTTTCCAGGCCAAACGCCGCAGGACCGGCCAGATATTGTTGCCCGAGTGTTTAGGGCCAAGCTGGAGACGATGATAGATATGCTGACCAAGAAGAACATCTTGGGCGTTGTGAAGGCGTGGGTCTACGTGGTCGAGTTTCAAAAGAGGGGCCTCCCGCATGCCCATTTCCTATTGATCATGGATTCAGATTATAAGCTCATCGTGCCAGAGCAGTATGACCGCCTCATATCAGCAGAGCTTCCGGACAAGGATAAGTACCCGGAGCTATACGCCATGGTCGTGAAACATATGATGCACGGCCCATGCGGTGCCCTAAAGCCAAACAACGTGTGTATGCAAGATGGGTCGTGCAAGTGTAGGTACCCACGGACGTTCAACGAGACCACCATACAGGGGAAGGACTCGTACCCCGTTTATCGGAGACGGAAGGACGGCCGTTCGGCGAAGGTCCGTGGTGCGACGCTCGACAATAGATGGGTTGTGCCTTACAACCCTTTTCTCTTGCAGATGTTCAACTGCCACATTAACGTGGAGGTGTGCTCCAGCATAAAGGTAGTCAAGTACCTATATAAGTACATATACAAGGGCCACGATCAGACTTCATTCAACATCGACACACCTGATGCCAATGGTAACATAGACGAGATCAAGAAATACGTTGACGCAAGGTGGATTACTCCACCTGAATCCATGTGGAGGATATTCGGCTTCAAACTCTCTGAGATCCACCCGTCTGTACTACAGCTGCCGCTTCATTTACCAGATATGCAAAGAGTAACATTCAAAGCAGGAGACAACCTAAACGACGTCGCTGCCCGGGAACACACATCCATGCTAACAGAGTATTTCGTGGCTAACCAGAAGTACGAGTGGGCTCGAGATATTCTCTACAGGGATTTTCCAGGAAGGTTCACATGGCAACCATCCAAGTTTTGGAAGCCAAGGACAAGGGATCACCAAGTAGGCCGAATTGTGACAGCCAATCCCGCCGAGGGGGAGCGGTACTTCCTTAGGGTCCTTCTAAACCACGTACCAGGCTCGACGTCCTTCGATCACCTGAAAACTGTTGATGGTGTGCTATGTGATACTTTTCGTGAGGCCGCGGAGAGGAAGGGTCTAATCGAGGCCGACAACACGCTAGATGAGTGTCTTAATGAGTCGGAACAGTTCGCCATGCCAGCCTCACTCAGGAGGCTCTTCGCAACAATCTTGGTATTCTGTGAGCCTGGCGATGTGCGCGGTCTTTGGGATCGACACCTTGAGGCGATGTCAGAAGACTACCGACGGCAACACACGTGTCCAAAGGCGGTTGAGCAAATGGTGTTGCTTGATATCAGGGGCATGCTACAGTCCATGGGCAAAGACATAAAATCGTTCCCTCTTCCGGACATTGACGAGACGTATGACAACACTGGGGGCGAGGCTAGGGAGGTAATCGAGGAAACCAACATCAAGGTAGACGAGGAAGACGCTTCTCTTCAGGACTTACTAAACCCTGAGCAAAGGCTTGCCTACAACGAGATACTAAAAGCGGTTGATGGCGACGATGGGGGCTTATTCTTCGTCGATGGTCCAGGAGGCACAGGAAGACATACCTTTACAGGGCACTGCATGCTAGGGTTCGTGGACAGGGAAATATCGCGCTAGCCACAGCAACATCTGGTGTCGCCGCTTCAATAATGCCTGGAGGCAGGACAGCCCACTCGAGGTTTAAGATCCCACTAAACGTTGAAGAAGGGGCATCATGCAGCTTTACTAAGCAAAGTGGGACAGCCAAGCTACTGAAGATGGCTAAACTAATACTATGGGACGAGTCCACCATGACAAAACGACAGACAGTTGAAGCGTTGGACAGAAGCATGCGCGACATCATGGGCCGACCCGACCGACCTTTTGGAGGCAAGACTGTCGTGTTCGGTGGGGACTTCAGGCAGGTGCTTCCGGTAGTGAGGAAAGGGTCACGGGGTCAGATAATAGATGCGAGCCTGCGTAGTTCGAACCTATGGAAGAGCATGCGCCAGCTAAGGCTCGTAGAGAACATGAGGGCGCAAAACGACCGGTGGTTCGCGGATTACTTGCTGAGGATAGGTAACGGAACCGAGGAAACTGACGAGGAAGGAAACATCCAGCTTCCGGAAGATATATGCGTCACGTCTACGGGCGACGCGACCGACATAGAGAAGCTGATCGAGCATGTGTTTCCTGCCATGGACCAAAACATGGACAAGCCTGATTACATGACTTCTCGAGCAATCCTCTCCACAAAGAACGGTAACGTCGATGGAATAAACATGCACATAATTGAGCGTTTTCAGGGAGAAGAGATGATCTACCATAGCTTCGATAGTGCAGAGGATGATCCGCATGGCTACTATGCTCAAGAGTTTCTTAACTCGCTGACCCTACTGGGATGCCCCCGCACGTCCTAAAGCTGAAGATAAACTGCCCCATTATACTACTAAGGAACATTGACCCAGCTAATGGGCTATGTAACGGCACGAGGCTTGTTGTTCGTGGGTTCCAGAGAAACGCCATCGACGCAGAGATCGTGGTGGGACAGCACGCTGGAGAGAGGGCGTTTCTTCCTCGGATACCTCTTTGTCCGTCCGACAGTGACATGTTCCCGTTCAGATTCAAGAGGAAGCAGTTCCCAATCAGGCTTAGCTTTGCCATGACGATAAACAAGGCGCAAGGGCAGACCATCCCGATTGTAGGTGTGTACCTGCAGGAGCCGGTATTCTCTCACGGCCAGCTATACGTCGCGTTGTCCAGAGCCACCGCGAAAAGAAACATCAAGATCCTCGCCATAAAGGTCGGAGGAAAGGACGATACAAAGAATTCAAAGAAGAGAAAAAGAACAGAGTCCTTGGTAACGAACACAAAGAACATAGTATACAAGGAAGTCCTTAGCACTTGAACTGGCTGGACCATATTTGAGTAGATTACTTCATGATTATTATGTATTTCAAAATGTATTTGATTTTTAATTATATCAATATCTATGGGCATTATGAGTTTACACATGACATATCTGTGATGACAGAAAAAAGGTAGACAATCAATTAACACATACAATTTTAGAATCAAAGGCTATACATGTTATTCTTCAAGACACTCCAAATAAAATAGTTTCAACAATAGTAGTGCAGTAAGCTACTATGGCGTGTGGGGTTTACACATATCTGATAACAAATGTACGCCACAAAGCAAAAGCTCATACCAACTGAAATAAAAAAAAAATACAATAGGACATGGACAGTGAATATTAATCATAACTTGTCATGAATAAGCAGGTAGTCATACAGTATATTCTCCTCCCAAATTAAACCCAGGTTTCTGTCAGCATTACGACAATTCTTCGGCGTGTTACTAATGCCGCAGTAGACAAAGAAATCCTCTAAGCACGGCCCAAAAAAATCAGTGATAACAAAATATTAATCCCCATCGGCACCAAAACATTTAACATTCAAAATGAGAAACATTTACAAAACAACTCAGATTCTAATCTGAATGGGCAAACCATGGAGCTATAGAGAATTGGATGGCATGGAAAACATAATTCTTCTTAAATGGAGGTGCTTCCTGTTCACATTTTCATGCCGAGAAAAAGAAACATATCTCACAAAATAACGGATGACAGCAGTTCTACATAACTATGGAGGCAATTATAAAATGAGCAAGCAGCAAAATTAACAGAGGAGAGCAACTGAAAGGAGACGGTATGGAGACCGACCTTCTAGCTTGGGTTCCCAGTGTGCTCTACATGTTCAAATCCCAGAACGTGAAAACAATCAGTGGCAATTTCTCACACCATCGTCCGCCCTCTCCGTGCTAGCCTCGCCTTGCAGATTGTTGAGCTTTCTCACACCATCGTCGCCGGAAGCTCGACGGGAGTCACCAGACTGGGACGCCAGGGAAGCCACCCGGTGGTAGCCCACGGGGGAAGGGAAGAGGCGCCGTTCGTGAAATGATGAACCAAACAGATTAATTATAGCTGATATAGTTGTCCTACGCTCTGTAACCTATTCAAGGTCACATTACAAATTAATGATTCTCTGTTGGCAAATAAAATTTCACATAGAAAGTGAAGAATCAGATTGGAGAATACCTGGTATTTTTTAAATCTGAAGAACATGTGTGTTCCCCGGCCGGAAAACCACTCGGGCACATACATCAGGCCCTGAGCCTTTACCGTAACGCCTCCCACTAGACGCTTGCTCTGCCACCACGCAACAGCCTCTACCCCGACGCCTCTCCCTGGACAGTCGCTCCTCTTCCACGACGCCACAGCCCCTCCGCAGTCAACTCCCACTCCCCACAAGGCAGCCAACGCCTCCAGCTCACGTGCTCCTCCGCCACCAGCTCATCTTCCCAAGCGATAGATGCTTATTCAGGTTGAGCAATCGGAATCGACGGAGGAGAATCAGCATCCACTACGGGAGACTATGCGGATCCATCCAACGGGGGAGCCATGGCACTGACAGTGATCTGATGGAGACGAGTTCGTCAGCCTCCGTCGGTGGGGAGGCAGGGGAAGGGCCTGTGGGCGTGGAACTGAAGCGCGCGGCGCCGGAGATAGAAGCAGTGGGGATCTTGGGGAGAACAAGCAGAGATTGAGGAGACAGAGTGACTAGCTCTGGTGGAAAAGACCGTGAACGAGCGAGAGGGGAATGTCTTGCGTCTGCAAGAAGAGTGCCCGTATGTTGACTGACGGTGGAAAGACAGGTGAAATAGATATTGAGAGGATAACTCAATTTTTTTAAGAAATCAGCTAATATTCCATAAGAAAAAGAAAATAATATCATGCGAAGTGTGCAATTTGAAGAAGTCAGTGGATCCACGAGGATGAAGAAAAAAAATGAAGGTGAGGATATTATTTCAAGTCTTTTTTCGTTCAGACGTCCTATCCACCATCCATGTCGACATCAGTCAAATTTTATAAGAATCCTTCAATGAAAAATAGTTGTCGTCAGTGTTGGAGTTAACGATTATGCGTTTGAACGATGCAGATATTTCTCTCCCGTTCCACAAGGGTCACAAGCGAAAAAAGATAAATTATATAAACAATCCCAGAAAATAACAAAAAAAAATTCGTAAATCCCAAAAAATAACAAAAAACCTATTCGTATAACAAAAAATAGTAAGTGAAATAATTCTTAGAAGATATTAACTATGATTTATATTTTTATCAAGAAATCTATTAAAATGTCTACGTAAAATAACTGACTGAAACAAATATATATTCAAAAACGTATTTATATTACAAAAAATTAATACGTGCGTTGCACGTGCACGTTCACTACGAAATCCCCAAGGTCAGCAATGGCTATGGAGGGCCGAAGGCGTGGAAGAGCAGATCGACGACCTTGAGACGCGAGCGCCTGAGTTGGGGCAGCTTGTCACAGCCCAAAATTTTAACCCCTTTGTAATATATAAGTGGGAGACCAAATTTTGAACCTATGTTTGAACCAACTTGTGCTTGTGGCCTTGATCATCTATGTGTGGTATGTTAGTGCTTGTGGTTTGAGGAAAATAAATTTTTAGAATTTTCTAATTAGGTTTTTCTTCTCTGAAATCTGTTAAAACTTGCTGTTTTGGACCTGTTATTTTATGTGGCAAAAATGTGCTTTTATGGGATCTTTGAGTTGGAGATGATCTATGGTGTATGTACTTCAACTCCATGTCCTTGGATCACCCTTTGGGCTTTTGGAACCCTTAGTTGCATGCATGTTTTTGTGGCTACAGAATAAAACAGAAAAAAAAAAACTGGAAACAGAAAACAGATATAAAAACAGAGAGTAGCCCACTGTTCAGCATGTTTCCCTAGCCTTTAGCATTTTTCAAAAATGGTTCAAAAATATTTCCTGGAAGTATTCAACTTGGTGATCATTTACCAGTTGAAAGTTTTCCAAATGGATTTTATTCGCTGGGTGAAACCGGCACGAACTTTTGCTATGCCTTAGCAGTTCCAACACTTGGCCGTTTTTCAAATTTCTGAATTTTACAGAAAACTGTTCGGGGTGATTTTTGGGAGCACGTTTTCGTGCTGTTTTTGGGTAAACCAGGGAGGGAAACTTTGTCCACTCTACTCCCCTATGTCCCCACTCTCTAGCCCTGTCATTGGATGGATTTTGGAAGTCAACTTGAGAGAGAGAAGGAAGAGTGAAGAGTGAGACAAGGAAGAAGAGGAGAAGTTGACTTATTTTTCCCACACACCACCTTGTCTCCACTCCTCCACGCCACCGTGCCCCCTCCCTCATTCCACACTCCAGCACGCCACCACTCTGCCCCCACCTCTCTCTCACTCATGCACCTCCTTCCCCGTGCACCTCCCCACTCGAGCTTGTGCTCCAAGTCCACCAGGGACCGGCCACCTCTTGGATATAAGGCCACATGCCCTCTCCCACGACCAAACCTTGCCCATTAGCATCCCAGCAACTCACCTCTCCTCCCCACCAAAGCACAGAGCCCCTCTAGCTCTCTGTCAGCGAGGAACTCCGAGTTCTCCGGCCCAAACTGCGAGCTTGCCAAGGAAATAGCCGTCGTCTCAGTCCACCTCTGATCTCCATTCTTGCACCCACGTTTTCCTCTCACCAAGATCTATATCAAGGGCACCTCTGTATGTTTTTAGGTACCCCGGAGCTGCCGCCGCTGTACCATGCCCGTCACGGACGACCTCGGTGCTGCCATCGACCTAGAGCATGTCGGAGAGTTCTGAGGCCATCACCAACCTCCCCTAGCACTCTGCACTTCTCCTGCACCATCCCCATCGCCCCCACCAGCCCCACGGTGAGAAATCCAGCCGCCGAGGCCTCCATTTCTGTTTCCTGTGCGTTCCTGCGTCGTGAGGTTGAAGAGGCACCTGGGCCGTTGATCTCTTGATCAGTGGTTGCATGCAGGCTGCATGCACTGCTCTCTTTAAATTGCTTGGTTTCGGATTTCTTCACTGGACCCTCACTAAAATTAGTGTATCTTGCGTTTTATAAGTCCAAATAATATGAACCAAAATTCTGTGGAAAGGTTATGAAAATACTAAGCCGTTGGCGTTGGCCTCACCCAAAAATATTTAACGGGCTAAGAGCAGTTAATCTTTTCCCACAGCAACTTTTCTGGACCATAGGATTTTTAGCGCTTGTTTTAAAAGGCCAACTGAGTTGAGTCCAATTGTGTTGTCTTATGTATGCTTAGGAGTATCTGTACCTAGGTTTTCATGATTTTAGGAGTTACAAAATGGGCTGGGTGATGTTTTAGTCTTTTTCCTTTTCTGTTTATTCTTTTTTTCCTCAGATCTGTTTCTGACCCTCCATTTTAAATCTGTTTAAAATACTTATATCTAGATTTAGTGCAAACCAAAAATCACAGTGGTAAATCAATGAGTCTAGAACCATGTCCAACTTGCAGATCACAAAAATATTAATTTGTGTATCCATGAAAAATGTTTTGTTGCCACTGGTCAGAAACACCACTTTGTAAATAACTTGTGTTTTACAGATCCAAAATTTGCAAACTCAACTGTTTTCGAAAGCCCTAAGTGATACCTAGCAGTAGCACTTGGCCTTGCTTGCAAAAGATCAACCCAATTAAAATGGCATGTGTTTTTGTAAATGTCCAGTGAGCTCTTCTAGGATTTTTGTAATTTATTTGGTGATGATTTTTGATGTGAATCCAATTTTGTTGGCTTGTATATGTTTAGGAGTACCTAATCCTAGCTTGGTGTGATTTATTGAGCTGTAGATTAAATTTGGTGTGCAAAACTAGTTTTGATGCTTTTCTGATATTAATTGTTTTTAGTTTTATTTAGTTTTATAAATTGTGTTAGTGTTCTTTTTGTGATTTCTAGCATGTGTAGGTTTGATACTCTCTGATATGAGTGTGTTACTTCTTATAAATAGCATGTTAGAAAATTTTTGGTGTTGCTTGTGGTTGTTAAGGAGTAATATCACTAGAATGCTTATTTCCTAGATTTTTCCTAGTTTTTAGAATTTGTTTGAGGATGAAATCATTTGTGTGGCATGATTTTAGAGATTGTTGTTTGAATATCAGTAGCAAGTCATGTTGCTACTGGTGGTTAACATGTCACCATTGTTTGGACATTACTTAGCCTTTAGCCAAGCATGAATAGCTAGAATGGTATTTAAGAATATTTGTGACTCACTAGCATGGATAGTTTTTTTTATCTAGTTTGTGTTTAGGTGATTTTTATAAGTGACCAGAGGCTAGTTGACCTCTTTATGCCTTGGTTTGATAGTGGAACACCCACTGATTCCATTGCATATTGGTTGAAGAATAGGTTTCTCAACCCCAGGCATAGTTTTAATAGCCTTTTTTTATCAACTATGTGTATCTAGTTGTTTTTCTCTTTTGAAAATTAGGAGATTGTTGTGTGATGATGTTTGCTTGCTGTATGTCCTTATGCTTGTGATGTTTGTCTTTGTTTGGTTCTGATTGGAGGTTTATCTTTCCTCTTTGCGACGTTAGATAACGACGAGGAAGAGGTAACAGTTGCGGGATTTATTGGAGAAGGTCTGGATATCTTATATTGCCCAAGACCAGGGACAAACCAGGACCAAGGCAAGCCATCCCAATGCTTTCTATTATAATTATCATTATACGTCATGCATGTTTTACTTCTGAAGTTTTACAAAATTTGGACAAACAAAACTATTTTTGATATGGATATTACTACTAGTGTTATTATATAAATTATTATATTGCCATTAGTCACAACTTGGTGTTGCCAAGCCCATAGCCACCATATGGTATATTTACCACCACAAGATAGTAATCTTGAAGTCCCTAAGTGGACACCCTAACAAATGTGTTTTGGAAAAACAAAGGTTTTACGGAAAACCCCGGGAAAGGTGGGACCTTGTCCACGGGAGAATGGTGAAGAAGATTGCTTTTGGAAGTGTTTTCGAAAACGACACATAGACTAGTCTTGTCCGGACAGCCCTACAGTACAACCACATTACTCAAAATGGGCACGGGCTTAATGGAAGCTTGTTTGTGTTAGTGTGAGACTTTACCTCAATTGGCTAGAAGGGGTTAGAGTCCCCGGAACCGAATGCTGGATATGGGCATACAAAGTGTGGACTACGAGTGCCACCGGGAAGCAACGGTGGGTCTCCTGTCATGGCGGTGTGATGTCTAGGGGCAACCGGATCGATACGGCTAGCTCACTCGGTGCCGGGGAGAACAAACCCACTGAAGAGGTAATCGCATACTAGCATCGGCATAGTGGAAGTTATGATTGGTTACCTGATGTTCGCATACTGTCACGAACAGTCCGTGGTGATCACGGCAGGTGTACCGGATGGTGTGGTGAAAGTGTACAAACTCTGCAGAGTCAAAACTATTCGAATAGCCGCGTCCGCGGTCATGGACAGCTGAATGGCAATGTCGTCTAGCATTGTGTCGATGTTTTCAAAATGAAGTTTTGGGAAAAGGAATTGTACCTGGGAGGTACTGGAAAGGTGAACTTTGTACCTGGGAGGTACGGATGATGGAAAACCGGAGGTTGTTTTACAAGAAGATCTGCAAAGAAAATCTTTCTTCTCTTAAAACCTTCTTTGTCAAAATCTCTCGGGTATGCAATATCCACCAGAGAAACTATAATATTTTGAAGTATCTTTTTCAACAGAGATATAAAATTGTTAATCAACCATGATGAATTTTTCATCCATCATGGGTAGTGAACCCTAAGTACAGCCTACCTATTCCACCATATAAGCATACTTGCATTTTATAAGCTTCATTCGGGATGTCTTGCGAGTACGTAATTGTACTCATGGCTGTGTCCCTGGATATTCCAATGTCCAGATTCTCAACTAGAAGACCTACGTCGAGGATGAGGAGTATGCGGAAGATTGAGAGTTCGTCGACGTCTTTGCGAACTAGGCCGTCTTCCCAGTCAGCTGCCTGTAGGTAGTCAAGGCATGACTTGGGCTTTGCCACGTTTGTGTTTGAAGTTTTCCGCTGCTATATGTGTTTTCTGACCTGCGTGGCGGTTGTTTAAGACTGGGTCATGTGACCAGATTTTGCGAAACGTGTATTCGTTATGTAATGAATGATGTATCTGCAATGCCAACTTAAGTATGTTGTTCACGACTGACTGATCATGGGATCGTGAATGTATGCATACTGGAGGTCTCAGACTGCCGGTCTGGGGTCCCCACACAGCTGGCGCGGGCGAGCGAAGCAGCTAGACGGTGGGGAATGGGGAATTTGGGACAGGGAGACGACAGGGCAAGAAGAAGAAAGAAACACTCGTATTTTTTAACGTATTCAATCTACTTCTTTTTCATTCAGCAGCTTATTTATACGTAATAAAAAATTCTTAAATACTACTTGTAGCGACAGGTTTGCAGCTCGTGGATAACAAAGATACAAATTCTACAATACTAAAAATCAACTTATTTTAGAATAAAAATCTTTAATTTTAATATGTCTAATGATTAAACACTCAAATATCGAAACAAGACACGAGTTTGCTTTCTATACAAGTGACATTAATTAACAAAAGTAATAATTTGCTTTTGTTCTGCATTTTTCTGTGCATTTTATATTTGAATGCGACATAAGCGACAATATAAAGTAACCCGTGGCAACGCGTAGCCGAAGAGTAAGCAATAGATGTGCCAGACTTCATAACTTGCAATAAAAAAAAAAATTTAAATTTCACATACTTCTGAAATAGAAAATAACCATACAATGCTAAGTGTGCATATTCACATGATAAATTATTTATTTATGAATAGACTTTTATTCATATTTTCATGCACAGTGATGAAGTTGGTGTGGTTAATTACAAAACACAAATGAATGAGTTCATCTGTCTGATAGCCCGTAGCAACGTACGGGCATTTCAACTAGTTTTTATAGTACCCATCGAGCAGTGCATGTATATGTACTCTCCACTCCAGGTGATAATGTCCAAAGATTTATTTTCCCCCACTAAACTTCATGTCTGAACACTTGATAAAATCATCGGAAATGCCTCACGTACAATCTTTTTCTGTCCGATACATGTACGTGCATCGATGTGTATCGTACAGGTGTCGGACACAAAGTGTCGTACGTATAGCATTGCTCTAAAATCACTGTCTCTTTGCATCGATCCCACACAAGCCAATACCATTCATGCATAGTACTCCATAAAAAATGTGCGATTAATTGTATGCCCTAGTACGGAAATACTTATCGGCGTCCGTTATTATAGTGGCGAACCAAAATATTGACACGTCATTGTTATTTGAGTAAAATACCAGTGTCCTAGTGAAATATGGCCATGACTAACACTATCTTTTGGGAACTGTCATGACACAACTAAATCATTACTATTGGCGTGGCAAAATTTGACCACACACCACTAATAACTTGGCCCATGACTGTTTTCGAACCAAATGTACTTATTAGTGATGTGGAATTTCTAGCCACAACACTAGTAGGCTCAATATCAGTGGTGTGCAATTTTTGGCCCGCGCCACTAGTAACTTTGCCGACCCACTATTGCATCTCTCTCCTCTCACTCCTCTCACTCTCTGCACTCTACTCCGACGTAGCCGCCGCTGGTGCTGCTCCACTATGCGCCGCCATCCGCCACCGGCACCTCGACGACCCATCCCTAATGCCACCACCTCCTCCTCGTCCTCAGGTACCGCCGCCCCTTGTTCTCACGTACCGCCGTCTCCTCTCCTCGTCCTCATGTACCGCCATCTCCTCCTCACTGTGCCACACTCGCGCCGCCATTCCCATCTTGTGCCACCACCACCTTGCCTGTCACCGCCACCGCCCCACCACGTCAACCCCAGCGATACGTTGATTTAGATTCATTTAGATTGATGGTTGACTGTTGGTATTTGTTTTTATTTTAGTTGATTTATTCGATTGATAGTGGCCGTCCACCATGGTTGTGGCTTCCATCGGCTGCAACGGGAACACCACCTTCGAAGAATCCGCTGAGGTATAATTTTTCTTAGGGTTAACTTGATTTCACGTTCAACCGAAATTCATTTCATTTGATTTGACTTATACATTGTTATCTAGGATTCGATATGTGATTATGGCATTCGGGGTATGAAAAAACTAAGTTGAATCATTGTCTCCAAAAGTTACAGATAGCTCAAAAGACAAACCGGAAAATAGAGTAAGCGGTGAAGAAGCTTGAAGAATACAAGAAGAGCATTGAAAAAAAGAAGATAAAACTGGAGTTGCATATTGCCAAGATTTTGTTAGTGATCAAAAGACCAAGATGAATGAAGGTTAAATATGAGAAACATAAAGAGATATGCCCTCGAGAAGTTTTTTTTCCTCCATTATGCATAACGACTATTATCTTTGTCGCGATAATAGTCACAATGTTTGGTTTATTTAGATGTAGATAAACTAAAATTTAATGTCGGTTTATGATGAACTATGTACAAATCTAATATGCATGTATTTATATGAATTTAAGATTTTAAAGTGGGGTGCTCTTAATCAATACATGTAAATAAGTTCTTTACATTATCAATATTTATACATTTAATTTTCTGCTTCTTCTCTAACAGGATATGGCATGACAAGTATGCATGTTGAAGTTCGCAAGCTGCCTTTCGAGTGGATCACAGTTCAAAGTTTATCTGCGCGAGAGGGGCACTTAAATTCAGTACAAACTATTATTTTCATACACCCGTAACTACTAGGGTTTTTTCTTTAATTTAGTGATTTTACCATTTATCTAATGTGTGTTTTTTAATTTTATTGCACAGAATGTAACATGCAACACTCGATTGGAACATTGTTTGTCATACCAAGATACACCTATGTGTCAAATATGGGAACATTATCACAAATTACACCACGGGAATGATCATATCTAGGTCATTTGACTCGAAACTTCTACATGTTCATAGATGATTGACCTTTTTGTGAAGAAATTTTTTGAAAACTTTGTCAAAACTCAAGTTTATAATTTTTCCTAGCAACTAGTACACATAAAATGACTCCATGCCAAATGATTTCATTTTCTGAGTATTTTTCACTTTCTTTTATTTTGTTGAAAAAATGGTCAAAATGGACCCGTGCCATAGTTTGTGATAATGTCTCCATATTTTATACATAGGTGTGTCTTGGTATGGCAAACATTGTTGGCAAAAACAATTTCCAAATTATTTTTATAAGTATCATTTTCCATTTTTAAGTGCCAAAAATGACTTTTTATTAAGCAAGTACCAAAAATATGTTGTAAAAAGTAATGCATGGTGAAAATGATGATATGGATGTCATATTTGGATTCCTCTCATTTTTATAATCGATTTAGACATTTTATTTGTTAAATTTCGATTTATGGATTTAAAGATATGATTTATTTCATATTAAATGAAAAATAGAAAAAATGAGAGTGACCTATGCCGACGGTTTTGCCGTCGGCGTAGCCCTGCTGGACCTAAGCCGACAGCAAAGCCGTCGGCATAGGTCTGGTGAACCTTTGCCGACGGCTTTGCCGTCGGCTTAGGCCTGTGTCAATTTTTTTTGCCTCGCGGGGTCTATGCCGACGGCCCCGACGAAAAGCCTTCGGCGTAGGCTCTGGCCGTCGGCTTAGAGCCCCGTTCCTGTAGTGAGACGATAGAGTTGCTCTCGAGGGTTTTGGCGGCACATACAACATTAAACTGAGAAAGGACGGACAAATACCCACATGGAAGGCGGAGGATGGGACAAGTTCATTCCCCAAAACGGTCTCACCAAGTGAGAAATGATATGTTTTTTCTTGACAGGACCAACACCCAAGATAGGTATTGCCTATATAGACCATGGCGAGGATGGCAAGGATGTCAAGAGTGGCGAGGATGAACCATTGGAGTGTATTGTATTCGCCCAAAGAATCAGTCTCGACAAATATGAGACTGACCACCTCATTGACCTTCTCAATGCTACATCCCGGCGCCATTAGTGAACCGTTTCACGAGGACAAAAATCTTAGCAACAAACATTCTGATGGTATGATTTTAAAATTATTTATATTTTCCTTTTTTTGTGATTATCTGACATTTTTTGCTGGCCATCGGGAGGCAATGCAAGAGGATGGAGGCGGCAAGGCAAGGCAAGGGGATGGAGAGGCGTCGAGGCGAGGGAATGCGTCGGTGATGTGAGGGGACGGAGGCATCGACGCAAGGCGATGGGACGGTGGCAGCGATGCGGGGGAGGTGGAGGGGAACGTGAGGGGGCGGAGGTGAACACGACCTTGTCCAAGCGTATATAACTGCAGGACCGAAACTGCGACGCCTGAAAACTTCGGAGGGGGCTCCCAAAATCACAAGCTCATCACTTAATTCTGGACGGAGGGAGTAGCAAGATTCTCTTATCCAATTTTGCACAATAATCTCTGACTTCATTGATATGAAGTAATGCACATCCGTGGGTCTTAGATGACCAATCTCCAGCTCTTTCGCTGCAATTATTTCTCTTATTGCTCCTGTTGGGACAGGCTGTAGGTCCATGTTTTTCTGCATATACATATAGCAGCATGGATCATCATACCTCTGCTTGGAACACTTGCTCATCCGGAGTTCCAAAAGCTCTCTGAAGAAACCCGTCGATGACTGAAAGAAATTCTTCAACTCGTTCTTCATGGGCAAGTGCCCAGAATTCTTAATCACCTCGAATGTCGCACCAGGAATCGTGCGTGCTACGCGTTCAGTATTCCAAGCTGGAACATGGCGGTCGGTGTCACCAGTCACCACTAGCACTGCAAAGGTAAGACAATAAAAAAAATTAGCAAGCAACATTTTTTTTACGAATCGCATGTTAGAGTATTCAACACTTCATATAAAATTTGTAGGGACATCACAACACATCTAGTTCAGTAGGAAGCAGAAGAAGGGAAGAAGCACATAGTTCAACCTGGGCATGAGATTTCAGAGAGCCTCTTTGAGACCGGCACTTTTGACTTGGGTGTATCTGAGATCATGGATATAGTGTACTCCAAGAGATCCTTCTCCCAACCCATCGATCTTAGTGGCTGAAATAATTTCCATGAACATCAATATGAGTAGGTATTTCTCACTTGCAGATTTTGTTTTCTGAAATTGTAAGAGAGAACTAACCTTGGTGTAGCCTTGAATAACATGGTCAGTTACTTTTCTTGGGTCATACCATGCATATGACGGACAACCATTACGCCAAATTTATCCATGATCAGTCTCACCTATGTCACCAAAGTCCAATCAAAGGGAAATGGAATGGAACCACAAAACTTATAGGAACAAGATGTTTCTGTATTTTGATAATTCAATCGGCAAATCCTAAATATATATTGAATTTTGACAATCAGAAAACTGTTGGAGCTAAATCACTTAGCTCCTTCTAATATGGTTGTGCTTCACACACTAGCACATATGCATATATGACAGACACATATATGATCTATATATCATACATATGCTTGAGGCTACATCTTGGCTTACAAGCTTTCTTGTTACATGGGAGGGGTGGTACCCCTATTTATACTTGTACATGACCCCTAAGATTGTTGCCATGTAGCACAATCCAAACCCTACATCATACTTCTAGAATACTCTACAAACTCTAGATATCTCATACTACTACTAAATATCTTACTCTAGAACATTTCTAATTCTAGAGTTCTCCTACATACCCTGAATACTTCTAGCTCCTTCTACCAGCCAATTATATTGACAAGATTACACCTAACAATCTCCCCTTAATCTTGTCATATCAACTCATCCTCTAATCCAGATCACCTAGACCAAGTGCTTCATCTTGTGACGGCCTCACACCGTCTCTTGTCTGGCAACAACATCACACCGTGCTTGTCAGCCTCACACTGACTCCATATAAGATGGCATCACACCACCAATTCGGTTTCACACCGATCTTCCATGTGCTAGTGGCATCACACCCTAGCCGTCGGCCGCACACCGACTCTTCCACTTGACGATGGCATCACACCAGCGTCGTTGGCTTCACACCAACCTTTCCGTAGACAAGGGCAACACACCATAGTGGTCGGCCTCACACCGACACCCTCTACGACGATAGTATCACACCACCACCTGTCCATAGTCTCCGACAGTATCACACCGTTGGGCATGATGATGATGATGGAATCACACCACCGTCGACGGGCCAGCGGAATCGCACCGCCACCGCCTCGTAACGGCATCACACCGTCGTCTTCTCTTGGCAGCATCACACCGCCCTCTCCTCCTAGCAGCTATCGTCATCGCACCGCCAACAACCTCCATCCCACGCTGTCATCCTCCACATCGCATGGAGTCTATCGCCTCCGCCCTCAGATCTTGAGGCTCTGATACCAATTGTTGGAGCTAAATCACTTAGCTCCTTCTAATACGGTTGTGCTTCACTCACTAGCACATATGCATATATGACAAACACATATATGCTCTATATATCATACAAATGCATGAGGCTACATCTTGCCTTACAAGCTTTCTTGTTACATGGGGGTGGTACCCCTATTTATATTTGTACATGACCCTTGAGATTGTTGCCATGTGGCACAATCCAAACTCTACACCATACTTCTAGAATACTCTACAAACTCTAGATATCTCATACTACTCCTAAATATCTTACTCTAGAACATTCCTAATTCTAGAGTTCTCCCTACATACTCTGAATACTTCTACCTCCTTCTACCAGCCAACAATACTGACAAGATTACTCCTAACAATATCCCCCTTAATCTTGTCATATCAACTCATCCTCTAATCCAGATCACCTAGACCAAGTGCTTCATCTTGTGACGGCCTCACACTGCCTCTTGTCTGGCAACGGCATCACACCGTGCTTGTTAGCCTCACACTGAGTCCATATAAGATGGCATCACACCACCAATTCGGTTTCACACCGATCTTCCATGTGTCAGTGGCATCACACCACAGCCATCGGCCTAACACCGACTCTTCCACTTGACGATGGCATCACACCAACGTCGTTGGCTTCACACCAACCTTTCTGTAGACAAGGTCAACACACCATAGTGGTCGGCCTCACACCAACGCCCTCTACGACGATGGTATCACACCACCGCCTGTCCATTGTCTCCAACAACAGCGTCTTACCAGACTCGTCGCCAGTGAAGATCGAAGAAGAGCGATTAGAATTTTACAAGACAAAGCTTTGAGCAGATCCTGCACTGCCATTACCACCTTCAGAACAAGCCCCGCAAGCCACACACACATGCGAAGAAATTCTCTCCAAATCCCAACAAATGGATTTGGTGGTCCATTGCCGCTACCATCAGAATCCTTCTTCTCTGGCCCTTGCTGCTCACTAGCGCCGTTGTCTCGGCCATCCTTACTTGTCGGCACGAAAATTGCTGGCACAACCAGCACAAGCGCTGCCACCCGGTCCGGCGCCTTGAAGTAAGCTTCCACTGCGACAGGGCAACTTGCAGAGTGCATGGGAATCATCTCTTACTTATCAAACAAACCAGCAATGAGCTGATGCTGTAAAATGTAGTGCAGACTGAGCATCTATACCCGACAAGGATGGCCTTCCCCACACCGAGTTCGTCTATGAATGCCAATGTGGCCATGGACGAGAAGGCCATGGAGTAGGGTGATACGTCTCAAACGTATCTATAATTTCTGATGTTCCATGTTGATATTATACCAATTGTTACATGTTTTACATACACTTCATAGCATTTTTATGCATTTTCTGGGACTAACCTATTAACAAGATGCCACAGTGCCAGTTCCTGTTTTCTGCTGTTTTTGTATTCCAGAAAAGCTAGTCTGGAAATATTCTCGGAATTGGACGAAACTTGGACATGACCTCCTATTTTTCCAACACGTACACGGAGTCCAAAGGAGAGACGGAGGGGGCCGCGAGCCAGCCACACCATGGGGCGGCGCGGCCCCCCCTCTGCCGCCCGTGGGGTGGTGTGGGCCCCACGGGCGTCTCCAGCCGCCGCCCTTTCGCCTATTTATTCATCTTCACGGGAAAACCCTAGACACCCGAGCCATTATCCACGAAAAGTTCCAGAGACGCCGCCGCCGTCAACCCTAGCTCGGGAGGGTTCAGAAGCTCTTCCCGGCACCCTGCCGGAGAGGGGAATCATCACCGGAGGGCTCTACATCACCATGCCTGCCTCCGGAGTGATGCGTGAGTAGTTCATCCTTGGACTACGGGTCCATAGCAGTAGCTAGATGGTTGTCTCTCCACTTTATGCTATCATGTTTAGATCTTGTGAGCTGCCTATCATGATCAAGATCATCTTATTGTAATGCTACATGTTGTGTTTGCTGGGATCCGATGAATATTGAATACTATGTCAAGTTGATTATCAATCTATCTTATATGTTATTTATGATCTTGCATGCTTTCCGTTACTAGTAGATGCTTTGGCCAAGTAGATGCTTGTAACTCCAAGAGTTAGTATTTATGCTAGATAGTGGGTTCATGCCTCCGGTAATCTGGGAGAGTGACAACAACTTCTAAGATTGTGGATGTGCTGTTGCCACTAGGGATAAAATAACCGATGCTTAGCTTAAGGGTGCGCCGTTAGGTCTAATGCATTTGTTTACATTACGCACATTACTTAATGCGATTATCCGTTGCTTGCAACTTAATACCAACGGGGAACTCGGTATGACAACCTGGAGGTGGATTATTAGTCATAGACGCTGTTGGATAACGGTCTATGTATTTTGTCGTAATGCCCACATGAATATCATAGTAATCATCATGTCATATATATGCATTGTCATGCGCTCAATATTTTGTCAATTGCCCAGCTGTAATTTGTTCACCCAGCATGTTAGTTATCTTTTATGGAGAGACACCACTAGTGAACTGTGGACCCCGGTCCATTCTTTTACACTGATAATACAACCAACTGCAAACATTGTTCCTTTTCATTCTCTGCAATTTACTACTGTTTTCCACACCATACGTTTAATCCTTTGTTTTCAGCAAGCCGGTGAGATTGACAACCTCACTGTTTCGTTGGGGCAAAGTAGTTTGATTGTGTTGTGTGCAGGTTCCACGTCAGCGCGCCACTGACAACCTTCAGAAGTGATTTCTTGCTCCTACTGGTTCGATTAAACCTTGGTTTCATACTGAGGGAAACTGCTGCTACACTGCTTCATACCTTCCTCTTGGGGTCTCCCAACGAACGTGTGATCCACGTCATCAAGCATTTTTCTGGCGCCGTTGCCGGGGAGCAAGAGGATTTCTGCAAGGGGAGTTTCACGCTTCCAATCTCTTTACTTTGTTATTGTCTTGCTTAGTTTATTTTTTTTAGTCTTGTTTGCTTTATTTATCAAAAACACAAAAAAATTAGTTACTTATTTTCGAATTGTTATTTTCTGTTTTGTTTTAATTTTGCTAAAATGAGTACCCCTGAGAACACTAAGTTGTGTGATTTCACTAGCACGAACAACAATGATTTCATTAGTACACCTATTGCTCCACCTGCTTCTAAGCAGAATTCTATGAAATTAAACCTGCACTTTTAAATCTTGTTATGAAAGAGCAATTCTCTGGTGTTAGTACTGATGATGCTGCTGCTCACCTTAATAATTTTGTTGAACTTTGTGAGATGCAAAAGTATAAGGAAGTAGATGGTGATATTATTAAACTGAAACTTTTTCCTTTCTCTTTGAGAGGACGTGCTAAAGAATGGTTGCTATCTTTGACTAGAAATAGTATTGATTCATGGACTAAATGCAAAATGCTTTCATAGGAAAATATTATCCTCCTGCTAAGATATATCTTTGAGAAGTAGCATTATGAATTTCAAACAATTTGATAATGAGCATGTTGCTCAAGCTTGGGAGAGAATGAAATCATTGGTAAAGAATTGTCCCACCCATGGACTGACTGCTTGGATGATCATCCAAACCTTTTATGCAGGATAAATTTTTCTTCAAGAAACCTATTGGATTCGGCCTCTGGAGGTACCTTTATGTCCATCACTTTGGGTGCTGCAACAAAGCTTCTTGATGATATGATGATAAATTATTCTGAATGGCACACCGAAAGAGCTCCACAAGGTAAGAAGGTAAATTCTGTTGAAGAAATCTCTTCCTTGAGTGATAAGATTGATACTATTATGTCTATGCTTACAAATGGAAAAATGCATGTTGATCCAAATAATGTTCCTTTAGCTTCTTTGGTTGCTCAAGAAGAGCATGTTGATGTGAACTTCATTAAAAAAATAACTTCAACAACAATGCTTATAGGAATAATTTTGGTAATAACAATTATAAGCCCTATCCTTTAATAGTGGCAATGGTTATGTTAATTCTTATGGTAATTCCTACAACAATAATAAGAGTGTACCCTCTGATCTTGAAGTCATGCTTAAGGATTTTATTAGTACACAAACTGCTTTCAATAAATCTGTTGAGGAAAAGTTTGGGAAAATTGATGTTCTTGCCTCTAAAGTTGATAGTCTTGCTCTTGATGTTGATTTGTTAAAAATTAAAACTATGCCTCATGATGTTAAAGAGAGCAAAACTCTCAATGCTATCAAGTTAAAATTGATAATAATGTGAGGATGTTAGCTGATTTACATGCTAGGTGGGCAAGAGAGGATGAAATTGCTAAAAAGAATAGTATTGCTAGAGTTTATACTATTACTACTACTGAAAATGCTGAATCAAGTGTTAACAAACCTCCTACTATCAATGGTAAAGTAATTGGTGTTGGCAATGTCTCTACTTCTGTTGCAAAACGTTTAAAATTGCCTGAAAACACTGAAACTGTTCCTGATAAAAGTGCTGAAATTTTTCGAGATGGGAGACAATGGTCCCATTACTTTGATAATAATGATTTTGATTTTGATGGTTGCAATATTTCTGAAGTAATTAAGTTCTTGCAAAAGCTAGCTAGAAGTCCTAATGCTAGTGCTATAAACATGGCTTTTACTAAACATATTACTAATGCTCTCATGCAAGTTAGGGAAGAGAAATTAAAACATGAAGCTTCTATCCCTAGGAAGTTAGAAGATGGTTGGGAGCCCATCATTAAAATGAAGGTGAATGATTTTGATTGCAATGCTTTATGTGATCTTGGTGCTAGTATTTCTGTTATGCCTAAGAAACTTATGATATGCTTGATTTAGCACCTTTGGAACACTGTTATTTGGATGTTCACCTTGCTGATAATACTATAAAGAAACCTTTGGGGAGAGTTGATGATGTTTTTATAATGGTTAACAATAACCTTGTCCCCGTTGATTTTGTTGTTTTGGATATTGAATGCAATGCTTCTTGTCCTATTGTTTTGGGAAGACCTTTTCTTAGAACTGTTGGTGCTATTATTGATATGAGAGAGGGGAATATTAAATATCAATTCCCACTCAAGAAAGGTATGGAACACTTCCCTAGAAAGAAGATGAAGTTACCTTTTGATTCTATTGTTAGAGCAAATTATTCTGTTGATGCTTCATCACTTGGAAACACTTGATTCTTACTTTCTGCGCCTAGCTGAAAGGCGTTAAAGAAAAGCGCTTATGGGAGACAACCCATTATTTTATTTCTGCAATTTTTCTTTTTTTTTGAGTCAAGGAGTTGTTTACTTCTGTAACAATTCCTTTGTATCTTTATTTTATCGCATTGTTGTGCCAAGTATTGCCTCTAATAGGAAGATGATGCTAGATTTGGATTTCTGCGCAGGAACAGATTTCTGCTGTTCACCGTTTTACTTCTGTAAAATCACAGAAAAATTATTTAAATCTGCAAATTTTTGTGCGTGATCCTCAGATATGTACGCATCTTTCGTTAGTTTGTTTTTCGATCTGAGCAACGTAAGTGCCTCGAAAAAATTCGTCTTTACAGACTGTTCTGTTTAGACAGATTCTGTCTTTTATTTTTCGCATTCTCTCTTTTACTAGTGTTGAGTGGAATTCTTTTTTAGGGTGAAGAGCTTCACATAACATCAGTGGCAGTAGTTAATGTTAAAAGTAACGGTCATGTTTGTGTCCTTATAGAACATGTGAGTTTTTGATTGTGCACTAACCCTCTAATGAGAATTACTCTGAGTTTGGTGTGGCGGAAGTTTTCAAGGGTCAAGAGAGAAGGATGATATAATGTGATCAAGAAGAGTGAAGAGCTTAAGCTTGGGGATGCTCCCATGGATCACCCCAGCATATTTCAAGAAGACTCAAGCGTCTAAGCTTGGGGATGCCCAAGGCATCCCCTTCTTCATCAGCAACTTATCAGGTCATCTCTAGTGAAACTATATTTTAATTCTTTCACATCATATGTGCTTTACTTGGAGCGTCTGTGTGCTTTTATTTTCAGTATTTTATTTTTCTTATGGTCAACTTGATTGGACCCTAGCATTCTTGATTGGGAGAGAGACACGCTCCGCTTTTTCATATGAATACTCCTATTCTTCACTTATACTTGTTGAGTATTCTTATCTAGCTATTGCTATGCTTTTAGCTCCTGTTTTGCATGCATCTCTTATTCAGAGCTGTTAGTTCTTTTAAAGAAAGTACTCTCTTGCTTCACTTATAATTGTTTGGAGAGTTTATGTTGAAATAAATTGATTGGTGTTTGGTTGGAACAGAAAATGTTGCATGTGGTAGATGGTATAATGGAAAAAGCTTACATATTCTTGTAGATCACTGTATTGGATAATTTGATACTTGTCAATTGTTTTGAGTTATCAAGTAGTTCATGTTTAAGCTTTTGTATCATGTAGTTAAAACCTATTAATGAAGAACTACCGTAAAGCTCGTTGAAATTTGGTTTGCATGATTGGTATCTCTAAGGTCTAGATATTTTCTAGTAAAAGGGTTTGGTTAACAAGGAAGACAGTGTAGAGTCTTATAATGCTTGCAATATGTTTTCATATAAGTCTTGCTGTGTCGGTTGATATCCTGTGTTTGCTTCAAATAACCTTGCTAGCCTAAACTCTGTACTGAGAGGGAATGCTTCTCGTGCATCCAAAACCTTGAGCCAAAATCCATGCCATCTGTGTCCACCATAACTACCTATATGTGGTATTTCCTTGCCATTCCAAGTAAATTTTTCATGTGCTACCTTTAAACTATTCAAAAATTATTACTCCTATTTTGTGTCAATGTTTACCAAGCTCATGAGGACGGGGTGGATGTCTTTATGTCAACTGTCAAACAGACTTTACCACCGGACTAGCGGCATATACATCCGCTTATCCATTAATTTTGCAAAAAGAGCTGGCAAATGGGGTGCCCAGTCCCAATTAATTACAACTTTAACCGCTTAATTCTCTTCACATTTTTGCCCTGATTTATCAGTCAAGCAATGACAAACAGTGAAATATCTGCATGTGTAAACAAAAGAGAAGAGGGATGATCTGCCTTGCTGGTAGAAATAACGTCCTTCATGGGAGCCGCTCTTAAAAGTCTGGTTGGCAGGGGTCATATTGTACTTTCCATTTTCTGATTCGTTGACAATTAACAAACACCTCCAAAACTTATTTTTACTCTCTATATGATTTCAAAAACTTAAAAAGCTCTAGCACATGATTTAATCCCTGCTTCCCTCTGCGAAGGGCCTTTCTTTTACTTTTATGTTGAGTCAGTTTTCCTACTTCTTTCTATCTCAGAAGCAAACACTAGTGTCAACTTTGGTGCAACAATTTTTATATGCTTGTATATTGCACTTATTATATTGCTTTGTGTTGACAAATATCCATGAGATATATATGTTGAAAGTTGAAAGCAATTGCTGAAGCTTAAATCTTCCTTTGTGTTGGTTAAATACCTTTTACTTAGAATCTATTGCTTTATGAGTTAACTCTTATGCAAAACTCTTTGATGCTTGTCTCGAAAGTACTATTCATGAAAAGTTTTTGCTTATATGATTCAGTTGTTTGCTCATTATCTACTTGCTAGCAAACTATAGACCATTGACCTGGATCACTTCATTCATAACATGTGCTTTACAATACTATTTGATCAAGATTATGATTGTAGCATGTCACCTCAGAAATTATTTTGTTTTTATCGTTTTACCTACTCGAGGACGAGTAGAACTAAGCTTGGGGATGCTTGATACGTCTCAAACGTATCTATAATTTCTGATGTTCCATGTTGATATTATACCAATTGTTACATGTTTTATATACACTTCATAGCATTTTTATGCATTTTCTGGGACTAACCTATTAACAAGATGCCACAGTGCCAGTTCCTGTTTTCTGCTGTTTTTGTATTCCAGAAAAGCTAGTCTGGAAATATTCTCGGAATTGGACGAAACTTGGACAGAACCTCCTATTTTTCCAACACGTACACGGAGTCCAAAGGAGAGACGGAGGGGGCCGAGCCAGCCACACCATGGGGCGCGCGGCCCCCCTGCCCGCCGTGGGGTGGTGTGGGCCCCACGGCGTCTCCAGCCGCCGCCCTTTCGCCTATTTATTCATCTTCACGGAAAACCCTAACACCCGAGCCATTATCCACGAAAAGTTCCAGAGACGCCGCCGCCGTCAACCCTAGCTCGGGAGGGTTCAGAAGCTCTTCCCGGCACCCTGCCGGAGAGGGGAATCATCACCGGAGGGCTCTACATCACCATGCCTGCCTCCGGAGTGATGCGTGAGTAGTTCATCCTTGGACTACGGGTCCATAGCAGTAGCTAGATGGTTGTCTCTCCACTTTATGCTATCATGTTTAGATCTTGTGAGCTGCCTATCATGATCAAGATCATCTTATTGTAATGCTACATGTTGTGTTTGCTGGGATCCGATGAATATTGAATACTATGTCAAGTTGATTATCAATCTATCTTATATGTTATTTATGATCTTGCATGCTTTCCGTTACTAGTAGATGCTTTGGCCAAGTAGATGCTTGTAACTCCAAGAGTGAGTATTTATGCTAGATAGTGGGTTCATGCCTCCGGTAATCTGGGAGAGTGACAACAACTTCTAAGATTGTGGATGTGCTGTTGCCACTAGGGATAAAATAACCGATGCTTAGCTTAAGGGTGCGCCGTTAGGTCTAATGCATTTGTTTACATTACGCACATTACTTAATGCGATTATCCGTTGCTTGCAACTTAATACCAACGGGGAACTCGGTATGACAACCTGGAGGTGGATTATTAGTCATAGACGCTGTTGGATAACGGTCTATGTATTTTGTCGTAATGCCCACATGAATATCATAGTAATCATCATGTCATATATATGCATTGTCATGCGCTCAATATTTTGTCAATTGCCCAGCTGTAATTTGTTCACCCAGCATGTTAGTTATCTTTTATGGAGAGACACCACTAGTGAACTGTGGACCCCGGTCCATTCTTTTACACTGATAATACAACCAACTGCAAACATTGTTCCTTTTCATTCTCTGCAATTTACTACTGTTTTCCACACCATACGTTTAATCCTTTGTTTTCAGCAAGCCGGTGAGATTGACAACCTCACTGTTTCGTTGGGGCAAAGTAGTTTGATTGTGTTGTGTGCAGGTTCCACGTCAGCGCGCCACTGACAACCTTCAGAAGTGATTTCTTACTCCTACTGGTTCGATTAAACCTTGGTTTCATATGAGGGAAACTGCTGCTACACTGCTTCATACCTTCCTCATGGGGTCTCCCAACGAACGTGTGATCCACGTCTTCATAGGGGTTGAGAGCCTTGGTGTCATCGCCGGGCCAGCCGGGCCGGGAAATCATGCCGAACGCATGCCGGTCGAAGGCGAGGACCTTGGCGCCGGTGATGCGGGCGAGCGGCCGCATGACGTGGCTCCAGGAGAACACGGACGCGCCGAAGCCGTGCAGCAGCATTATGGGCAGCCCGATCCGAGTGCTCGCAACGGTGTGGTCTGATGACTGGTCGCCTGAGTCGTAGTGGCCGCAGACTTTGTGGTGGACACTGACGCCGCTAATCTCGTAGAAGCTGCTGTCAGGGTCGGCGAGCGCTTCCGCATCGAGGAGGTCATCCTGGTCGATGCCGGCCACTCTCCGGCGGCGGCGCGGCGGCATGTGCGCACCAGCGCCCGAAATCTTTCCTGCGTTTCCTTCGGGTCTAGTGGTGTGCTCGCCTGTGTTTGGGGACAATCTTTTCTAGTATGATGCATGGTTTATGAAATCTTTATTGTCTTGTAGTTACTTGTCATTTTAGGGACAGCACATGTCTTGTCTTTTGGCGCATTGAACAAAAATCTTCGAGCGGTTTAGACAAGAGGTTAGGTAAGAATGCTTAATAAAAATACACTCTCATGGGCTGGCTCGACGAGCCGAACGGTCTCACCCTACTCTTGATTGCGAGTAAGAGCATCTCCACTCGGACGCCCCAAACGGCCGCCCAAAGGCCTCTGGGTCGTGCCGGACACTTTTTTCCTCCCACTCGCGGCGCCCAAATACGAAATTGGTCCGGCGCGGCCCATTTTTCGGTCCGACATGCCCATCCGAAGCCCTCATCTTGGGGAGTCCTCGGGAGGCCCAGGACGGAACAAAACGCGACATCACGTCTGCCTCCGACGCGCAGGTCACGCCTGGCAGCGAGAAAGGCGACTATATGTGTCGTCGTTTTCTCTTCTGATTTATTCCAGCTGGCTTTCCTCGTCGCCACGATTTGGAACGCCGCCGGCTCCCTCTTCCCCCGATTCGAACTAGTTGGACGGCGGCGCCGGCGCCGCCTTTGGCTACCTCTCCCCCGTCCTCACAGTTCGCCGCGCATTTGGCTTCCGACCGCCGGCTATCGACGACTACGGCACTGGTGACCTCCCGCGACCCGCCCTGCCTTCAAGGTGTTCGGTGGAATTACTGGTACGCCTGTTTTTCGACAGAATTGATGGTACGCCGGCGATCGGGCCATTGATCGATCTCTTTTGCATTGCAGATGGATAGCGACGATGAGTTGATGGCCGCGATGCTGTTGGAAGAAGAAGCCATCGCCGAGGAGGAAGATGAGAATGTGGCGATTCTCACATGTCTTCTACAACTTCAAGCCGACGAGCACGCCGCTGCCGCACCAAAACGAGGAGGATCGTCATTCGGAAGAAAGAAGACCAAGCCGAGGCAGAGAATGGAAGGCCATTGTATGCTAGTCTCCGATTACTTTGCCGATGTTCCAGTCGCCACTGCCAAGGATTTTCATCGACGCTTTCGGATGAACCGTGGATTGTTCAACGACATCGTGCATGCTGTGAGGGAGTACGATCCATGGTTCAAGTTGAAGAAGGACGCTGTGGGAATGATTGGTTTCTAATCCATCCAGAAGTGCACTGCTGCCATGAGAATGCTTGCATATGGAGCACCTGTAGATGTTGTAGATGACTACCTACGCATGTCAGAGTCCATGGTTATCAAGTCAATGTACAGGTTCTGCAGGGCGGTGGGTGGTGTGTTTGGACCACACTATTTAAGAGGACCAAATGAAGAAGAAACTGCTCAGATCATGGGAGAGAATGCAGCAAGAGGCTTTCCTGGGATGCTTGTAAACATAGATTGCAGGCATTGGAGATGGAAGAACTGTCCATTTGGTTGGCAAGGATTGTACAAATGAGGCCACAAAGGATATTGCAGTGTGGTACTTGAAGCTGTGGCCGATCATGAACTATGGATTTGGCACGCATTCTTCGGCATGACAGGATCACACAATGACATCAATGTGTTGCAGCGCTCTCCTGTGTTCGCGAAGCTCGTTCAAGGCCATGCTCCACCTGTCAACTATGAGATCAATGACCACCAGTACAACAAAGGGTACTACCTAGACGATGGCATCTATCCAAGGTGGGCAACGTTTGTGAAGAGCATCCCCAACCCTCGCGGCAACAAACCTTGTCATTTTGCCGGTGAACAAGAGAGTGCCAGGAAGGATGTCGAGCGGGCTTTTGGAGTGTTGCAGCAACGGTTTGCTATCGTTCGGTACCCTGCTCTGACAACATCGAATGAACAGATGTGGGAGGTGGTGAATGCGTGTGTGATCCTGCACAACATGATCATCAAGAGTGAGCGCGATAATCCGGTGCATGATCATATGCCATATGACTTTCAAAGTCCTCTCGCAGAGGTAGATCACGACGTGCCGGCAGATTTCGCTGATTTTCTCTCAATGCATTTGGAGATTCGTGATGAAAATACTCATCATGCACTCCAAACTGATCTAGTGGAGCATTTATGGGCGCGACGGGACATGGCAGCGGCAAAACCGGAAGAGCAACATGTTTGAGCTGTAATTTTGTTTTTAGCTAATGTGGAACTTTATTTTATGTGTTTGAACTATAAAACATTTATGTATGTTTGATTTTTACTTGTCAAAATATTTGAATTTAGCTAAAAAAACCAATCTGGGAGGCCGGTTTGGGCGTCGCGAGTGGGGAGCGACAGCGCCCAAAGCCAGCGACTACTCCAGACGGCGCCCAAATGACCTGTCCGGAAGGCGTTTGGGCGGCCATTTGGGACGTGCGACTGAAGATTCTCTAACCCTCTGTAAAACGAACATCTCCATGAAAGCAGAGTACGCCAGAGCGCCAGCGTGGGCATGCACGCGGTAATGTGCTCTCGTCGCGACGAAGACGAAGAGGAGAAGACGGCCACCGCGCCGATCCCGGTTATGTCTACCGGCCGGACCCAGAGGAACGCTGGGGACGTGCATCTCCTGTCGGTCGCCTTCTTCTTCGTCTTCTCTGCCTACCTCCCCACGCAACCTCCAGAGCACACTCAACACCATACGTACACACATAGCTTCATAGGATGAAACTGTATTGTCCGGTTGTCCCTAACATACTACAGTGCAATGGTACGTACGTACCTGCAGGACGGCAACCTGGGCGCCGTGTCGATGGGTATTCTGTACGTCTCCTGCACGCTCTTCGTGATGGGCGGCATTGCCGGCGGTGAGGTAGCTGGGCGCCAGGCGCGCGCTCGTCTTCGGCGCCAGCGGCTACGCTCTCTTCATCCTCGTCAACCTCCTCCTGACATGACATGGACGGTGTGGTTCGGATGCGTGGCATATGTTTGATAGAATGCCAGTAGTTGAATTGGAATAACCGAAGAAATTAGCCTCTTATTAGCCTGGTTTTTTTTGTAGATTAAAGGCATTACTACCCAGCTTTATATTACTAATGCCCACAGTTCACACGGTTTGGAGATACACGAATAGCCCCTGAAGGTCCCAGCTTACACCATAAAGGATCATGGCACTCTGCCACAAATCAAACCAAGTTCCAGCATGGAGTAACAAAGCAAAAGAAGAGCATCTAGACTAAGCGGCGCCAGACGCATCACGGTTGGAATCCTGGGGGTTCTGCTCTTGAGGTTGAGGTTGGTAGGTGGTGCGGTACAAAATGCGAAGCTCCGTGATCAGCTGGTCCACCATGATCTCCTCTTCAGGCTTGTATAGGATTCTCCGCTGCTGCAACAAAAGACCAGTTTTATAAAGGCAATCAGCAGGTTGCGATGGGAAGATCGCTTCAATAGAGAATTTATTCCGGATGTTCCAAAGAGCCCAACATTGAGCAGCAAAAAGAAGCCACTCTGCTTTCCTAGTGTTGGAGGGCAAAGAGTTAACTATAAACCACCAACGATCAAAGGATTGAGGGTTCCAAGAGACACAAAAGCATTGCCTCCACGCACTCCACATAAACTGTGCAAGAGAACACGAAAAGAAGATGTGGTTTGTGTCCTCCAAGGCCCCACAAAGTGCGCAAAAACCATCAGAAGGCCCGTGGCGTAAAACTAGTTGAGCGCCAGCAGGTAACCTCCCCCTAGCCAACTGCAAATTTTAATTTTAAGAGGAAACTGGGCCGACCAAAAGAATTTAGGAAGCCCTCGATCAGAAACATGCAAAATTTTGTGGTATAAAGATCGAACAGAAAAACGGCCAGAAGGTTCTAGAGGCCAGGAGACCTGGCCTCTATCAAGGGATGGAACAACATCTTCGATTTCCTAAGATAACAATGCCCACTGCTCAAGTTCTTCATCGCCAAACGTCCGACGAAACCGCAGGCGCCATCCATCACCTGAATGGGCCTGAGAGATCAGAATGTCTTGTTTTGTTGAGATCTCAAAGGGCCTAGTAAAACGGGTGCACAAGGGACTCTCCCCTGTCCACCAATCTTGCCAGAAGAGGACCTTTGTACCATCTCCAACACTAAACTTGGCTCCCAGCTTAAAGTAACTTTTAATTTTATGGAGACTACGCCGAAACTGGGATCCTCCCGAGGCGTTTGAGCTGAAAAGATTTGCAGCTCCTGGATATTTTGCATGAATGAGTTTCTGCCAAAGTGAGTGCTGGTCATCCTCTGTGAACAGCCTCCAAATACATTTTGTCATCAGGGCGATATTTAAAACTTTCGTGTTAGTGATCCCAAGGCCACCCTGGTCCTTAGGTCTACAAACTTCCGGCCATCTAACCATATGATATTTTTTCTTGTCCAAAGGGTCTCCCCAAAAGAAGCTAGCTAGCCATGTGTTTATTAAACCCTTCATGAGTGCCATCAGCAAGCAAAAACAGTCCCATGACAAAAGTTGGCAAACTTGCCAGGGAAGCGTCCGTAAGGGTTAGACTTCCAGCGGACGACATCCCTCTTCCTTGCCAAGGTTCAGTTCTATGTCCAACTGTACCAATAAGTGGTTCCCAGTCAGACATGATGATTTTCCTATCCGCTATAGGAAAACCTAAATACAAAAAGGGGAAGGATCCTGATTTGCAATTAAGGAGCCTAGCTACTCTAGCTTGCTCCAACTCAGAAGCTCCTATAACTATCACTTCACTCTTAAGAAAGTTAATCTTCAAACCAGAAATAACTTCAAAGCACAGTAAGAGGAACTTTAGGTTGGAAATGTCCTGGTCTGTGTTTTGGATCAGGATGATAGTATCATCTGCATACTGCAGATGAGTAACTCCAGCCGCAATAAGATGGGGAACCACCCCATGAATATGACCAGCCGCTTTTGCTGCATCTAGCATACCTACAAGAGCATCTGCCATAAAATTGAAAATGATAGGGGAGCTAGGATCACCCTGCCTAACTCCCCTCTTGTTTCTAAAATAGGGGCCGACGTCACCATTGATCGAAATGGCAGTCTGGCCCCTAATGACAAGTTGCATCAGGCGGTGAATTACCCCTAATGCAAATTCCTTCCTGGTTAACACTTCCCTAAGGAAGTGCCAGCTAACTCTATCATAAGCCTTCTCAAAATCGATCTTGAGAACTACCGCCGGCAGATTCTTGCTCTTCAACTCATGAATGATTTCGTGAAGTGCTAGGGCGCCATCATGGATGAGTCTACCTTTGAGAAACGCTGTCTGCGAGTGGGAAATGGTTCGGTACGCTGCCGGGGGCAGTCTCACTGCAAAAGCTTTGGAAACGATCTTGAAAATGACATTGATCAACGCTATTGGTCTAAATTGCTTTATATTATCTACACCTGGGCATTTAGGAATGAAGAGATTATTCCAAAATTTAGGCGAGCGATATCTAACATCCCCATGGCAAAGCCATTGAGGATATGAAGCAGTAGGCCTCTCACTAGAGGCCAAAATGACTTATAAACATCAACTGGGAACCCATCTGGTCCTGGTGCCGTATCAGTCTTTGTTTCCTTCATTACTTCCTCGAGCTCTTGAGGAAGAAAGGAAAGGGAGAGGGCAAGATTTTCTTCTTCAGAAACACACTGTTCCTGAGTCCAGAAATCAGGTCTAAGAGAGAGAGAGCAGGCAAGGGGTATCAGTAGCAAAGAGATCCAAGTAAAAGGAGTACACATGCTCCTGTATGGCTAACTTATCTGAGACTATACCATTCTCAGTGTTTAAACTCGAGATGTTGCACTTCCGTCGCCGTCCATTTGCGAAAGCATGGAAGAAGGCCGTGTTGGCGTCGCCTTTTAGCAGCCAGTTTTTCCGGCCACGTTGACGTCAATACTCCTCCTCCATCTTTAGTACGTTTATGAGCTGGTCTTCTAAATGATAGCGGAGAGCCCACCCATCGTCTTGCAACCCAACTATGTCAGCCTTCAGATCCAGCTCTTGGATCTGAGATAACAGGGTTGCTTTCCTATTTCTGGCCTCTCTGCCGTGATTGGCACCCCACCCGCGCAGGTGTCTACGGGAACCGGCAGAGAGTAGCTGCCATAAATCTATGGGATCTCTACACCCTTCTCTATGGTCGAAGAGAGATGTCCACATTGATGTGAGCATGTCTCTAAAACCCGGAGTCTCAAGCCAACCAGTCTCAAAGAAGAATCTATTGGATTTTGGAGGAGAGCCATCTTCCCCTGTATCAAAGATCAGCGGAGTGTGATCTGATCCAATACGCGTTTCTGCCTTGAGAGAGGATAGCGGGAAGATGGAATCCCAGGTCAACGATACCAACACCCGATCTAGAACACTTTTGACCGGGTTTAGTTGCTTGTTTGTCCAGGTATAGCACGCACCTGAACGTTCTATCTCTCGCAGTGCCAACCTGGCAATACAATCATTGAAAAGGTGAACCCTAGGCCAGTTTATGTTGGCATTGTTTTTATCTCTAGGTCCCCTTATTAGGTTAAAATCACCACTGATCATAACCGGGAAGCGGCATGACTCCGCCTTCTGTTCGAGCTCTTCGAGGAAGGCTGAGGATCGGCTGTGGTCTGCAGGGCCATAGACTCCTATAAACTCAAAGAAAGATCTAGACGCCCTGTGTAAGATAGTGGCACTGATAAAGAACTCTCCTTGATCAATGCCACCCACCTCTAAGGTACTATCCCTGATGTCAAGAAGAAGACCACCAGAGTGGCCCACCGCTGGTAGCCAATGCCAGAAAAACTTGTCGCCACTCTCGAGGTTTCTATGTTCCTGGTCCGTGAAGGATTGTTGGATAGTCTCTTGGAGAAAGATGATCCCTAAGTTTTCTTTTTTATGTAGTCTCTGATCTGGGAGCGTCGGCCACTCTGGCCAAAACCCCTAATATTCCACCCCCCGGCCTTCATTGGATCACAAGGTTGTTCATCCGTGCTAGGTGGACTAGGGTGGCACGAAGAAGAGGCCTTTCTCTAACTAAAGGCGCCAGTTTATTCCTCTTCCGAATCGGTTTCTCAGGTTGACTCTCAGGTTGCTCAAGCTCTTTGAGCGGCTCTGATAAGAGCTTGCTAGGTATGTCAGAGACCACACTGGTCCCAATATCCTTGTCTTGATGAGCTAGTTCGATCTCTTTTGCTGCTTTCGCTGCTGCTTTGGCTAGGGTGGCTTGAGCAAGTTCTTTAGCACGAATCAAAGAAAGAATTTCTAAAGGTTGAACCCCAGAAGCAATCGAAAAACCAAACCAGTATCGGCTGCAACAGCAAATAAATGCGAATCTGGAACTTTAGCAAGAGGAAGAAAACTATCATCGGGAGGAGACAGAGTCGTGGTACCTGATCCGTCCTTTGCTGCAGCGCGCCGGACCGCCTTCTGGAGCATAGATTCTGCTTCCTTCCCTTTGCTGTGGCACCCCCTTCTGGCACAGCTTGTCAGAAGGGCGGTCGCCCCGTGCGCCAGCCCAAGATATCTGGCCGCACGTTACGACAATGCAACATAGCGGAAATCATTACACAATCAGGCACAAAGTGCTACAAAAGGGTTTACAAGGCCGTCGAGGCTTTACAAAATATCAAGCCAAGCATGGCCCAACTCAGAGGTTTAACTAGCAGCGGAAGACATAAATGAGGCAACGGCTTGGAGCGGCTCCACTCCACAGGTATCTGGCTGGGCTACTGATCCTAGCACGCTTCTGCTCCTTGCCTTGCTAAGGTAGAGGTTGAGTCCTCGCCAAAATCTGGCCACAAACACAAGGCCCGTGAGTACATTATTATGCACTCAGCAAGTATCGCCCCTCACCACAAACAATCCAACAATCATGCAACAAGGTATACACTGGAAATAAAACCCTACAACATGTCAAGGTGTATTCTAGATACATGACATAAAAGTAGCATGGCATTGACAACCAAACATGTCATAAGCAAGCAACGGGGGTATCACCAGTACAGAGTCAAGCCAGGTGGGGTTGGATCGTGCACCGGCAATCATACAACGAGCTTACCTGTGACGAGAAAACGGGGGTACCAAGTGGGTACCAAATAATACACAACAACACCTGTGATCACTGCTAGGCCCACTGGCCTCATCTTTCAACTCTGGGCATGCACGGTTGATGTGGGCTCTGGCCTAACTATAGGCTTCCCAACGCATCACACCGCCATCCCTAAACTTGGTTTACAATCACATCTCGAGTAACATTCCCTGCATCAACTTATTGTTCACTTAGTGAAATCAGGTTGTTCATCTTACTTTCAAACAGACTTATGTTTAGCCTCCTGACTCGACAAAGACAATAGTGTGACCAACACTGAACTGTTGTTCCATAACCTTGGAACTAGGCTAGATATCCAGATTTACACTCTCGAGAGGTTGCAGATACCACCCACCTAAGTGCACCACACTGAGCCGGTACTTTAGGATATCCTCCTTAAGACGAACTCAGCAAGATACACTCACCTGACCGTTCACGCTACCAAGACACTCCCTGTATAGCTACCGACACAACTCTATGTCTTATGACGAAGTGAATCCGGCACGTCCCCAACAGATGAGCGACGCCTAGCTCCGGAACCTTCACAAGACTAGCCCCGACCACAAAGGTAACCGACTAGTCTTGCCAAAATGGTAGCATCAAAGGAGGCTCAATAGGTTACGTAGGCCAAGGCCCGCCCATGTGAGCGATAGTGGCAGTGCGTTCAATGTTCAGATTAGTGGCACTATGGACTGCCCCTATCGATGTTTGGAGGGGTGTTTCAATTTAATCAAGTTTCAACATAACAAGTCCAAACAACAGGGGATTAGTCCAACACAACAACCACAACAACAAAATCATATATCACTAACAACAAGGCATTAGCAACATAACATTTGCAGGTATAGATATCAACATAACAACATTAATAATATCCGGGTGACTGTGGCGGTAACCCCAGCCGGTGTCACTCGGGGTTAGTGTTCACAGAATAAATAACATAGTGTTTCAAACGGATGACCGTGGCGTTATCCCCAGCCGGTGTCACCGTAAAGAATGAACCGAAAAGCACTCATAAGAATGAGAGAGCATCTATTCCACTCGAGGGTTATCTCGACGTGGTGTCAGCAATCTCGGCAAAAAGAACCAAATGGAAAGTCAGCTCCCAAGCGTCGCAGTCCGGGTGGTCTACGCCATCCATATTTGACGGAGGGACAAGAGCAAATAACTCTTTTGGCAAATGCCCCCAACTCCGAGGATCATAAGACGACATTCGTCCGCTCCTCACCTCGGCGAAGAGGAAAAAGCAAACAAAGCCCCGCAATAGCGAGACGCACAGTTGTAATATTTTCCCCCATTCCTTCGACTGAGGCGGTTCCTCCGGCCATCGTCTCGGGAACGGGAGTGATGCACAGACAAGCAATTATAAAGTAATGCGACAATTTAAAATGCAACAGGATACATGCGACAATACAAGGCTCATATAAAAAAAACGGACAACAAACAGACATGCAACAATAATAGTAGACTGACAATATAACAGTAGACAGACATACCACCCGGCATGGTATTAAGCAATCAAACAAACAAGCATTGCGGGATGGCTCATAGCAAGGGGTTAGCTTGCCTCCGAAGATCGACACCATTTGGCTTGGGGGGTCACGGACGTTTTAGGGCCTCAGTTTGCCGGTACCGCGGAAAACCTACGCATGCACACAATGGTGCTAAGCATACAAGTATTTTACAAAAAGGTAAAACTGACACTACTGGACAGGGCTTTTCAAACTAAGAATTTTCAAATTTGAATCACCTCAAACGGAGCTACGGATCAAAAGATATTGGCAGGCGATGGATAGCTATACGCTGCTCACCTCGGGAAAAAAAACAGAACGGGCCGAAACTGAGCTGGGCTGGGCTGAAAGCGTATTCCGCGAAAAACCGTCTTCAGCTCTGGAAAGCGGAAACTGGGGAAGGCGTCTCCACTTAAGCTGACAGGTGGGGCCGGGACCCACCTGTCGGCCTCTCTCTCTCTCTTCTCCTAATTCTTTTTCTTTTTCTTTTTCTTCTCTCCCTTCCTTCTCCTTCTTCCTTCTTCTGGCTCGAAGCCACACCGCGCGCACGCATGCAGTGGCTCGGGTGGGCTTAACGCCGGCGAGCGGGTGGCCGGGGGCGGACGCCGGCGGCTAGGACGGGCCCGCCGCACCCCACCGCTTCCAGCAGGGGCGGAACCGGAGGCTGGGGCGCCTCCCGCGTGCTTCCTCGAGCTCGGCCCCACGGCCATGGCAGCGCAGCTTCGGCACGGCGACGGCGCCGGCCAGTGGGTGGCCCGGGGACCTTGGCGAGGGCACGAACGGAACCTCCGCGACGAACCTCGCCCGTGGGGGCTTCTACCGGTGGCAGGAGGCCGCTGTGCTCGCCACCTAAGAGTTTCTAGGGTTTCGGCCGTGGAAGCTTGCAGAGCTCCGGCGAGCTCACTTCTCCGCGAAACCGAGAGAGTGAGGGGTCTGGGGAGAGGTAGGGAGGTGGTGAGTGCAGCTGAGGGCTCGGGGGTGCTCTTATATACGCAGGAGAGGATGAGAGTTTGGTGTGGCCGTGGCGGCCATTAAATTACTCGCTGAGGTCATGGCTTGCGTTCTCCGGCTACAGGGGAGGGATAAGGAGGAGGAGCGGATGGGGAGGCTGAGCTGGAGGTGCAGTAGCGCACGTGGACGTACTGCAGCAGAGGATAGGGCTGGGGTTAGGGTTTGCACAGTACCATGCCGACATCGGCATGGCCAGAGCGCGACGCGGGCGGCGTGGTTCGCGTTCCCGATGATTCAGGGCACTAAAAAGAAAACGGGTCGCGTCACTTGGTTCCACTACTGCCACAAACAATACACAATAAGCAAAACATCAAATTGGGACAAAAAGCCAGAGCAAAGTTTTGAAAAGTTCAAATGCCCTCAAGGTGTTCGATGCAAAGAAAAGGGGCTTCCTCGATTCCAATGGAGCTGGGATTTCTACTGGTGGTGTTCTACTAGTAGGGGAGCAATGTGGTCCAGTTTCACCCAATTTGGAGAAGGTTTCATGTGTAAACATTTTCGGGTTTCGAAAAGGGCAAAAGGTGTTTGATGGGTGTCCTACAAGAAAAAGTTGATCCAAATGATCCCAAATTTCTTGGGGTGGCTTATAATGGGATATGAAACACTTCCTCAGGTGGACAAGATTTATGGTGGAGTGGAAGTAGGATTTTGGATTAAATGGCCCGGTAGTGGCAGATTTGGTAATTTCCTCAATCTAAAAAGTTGCATAGGTCATGGCTATGTTCATGCATATATGGGATATATATGAGGATAGGTGTCTCTGGAATTTTTGGCGGAATTTTCTGAGCAAGGTAAAGGAGAGTTGCTTTGGAGAGGCGAGATATCGGTTTTTGTTTTCTATAGAAAAGACATTAAGGTTTTATAAAGAAAACCCTAATGAACGGGATCAAAGGTGACCAGAAATATTTAGAGAATATTCCCGGGGTTGGGACAAAGAGAGATACATCAATCACCAAAAGTTCAAATGAGTTTTGATAAAACCCAGAGAAATCCAAGTTAAAAGGTTTTCGAAAATTTTTAGTTCACCCCTTTTTCAGAAAAACCGGTTAGTGAAAATCGGGGTGTTACATTTGCCACGAGTGGTGCGACGAGTTGAGGAAGATGGTGTCGAGGTCGAGGAAGCAGCGCCGCGTTTGGTCTTGGTCGTCTTTGGGGTTTCTTGGATTACAGCAGAGGTGGCCACCTCAGGAGACGCCGCGATCTTGTTGCTCTTGAGCCTGGCACTGCGGGACGCAAGAGTCTCATTCTGAAATGCCCATTCCTCCGGGCTTTCCCATCCAACTTCCTCACGGTCAGCAGTAGGCATCTTTGTGGCTTTGCATGGAGAGTAGTGTGGCAACTTCACACGCTCACCATCCTCTGAAGAGTATTCCTCTAGGGAGGGTGAAGAAGGTGGGGAAGGCCTAGCCAACATAGAGGGGCTGGTGGTTTTTGCTGACGGGGAGAAGATCTCACTCATCTCTGCTGCGTCGGAGAGGTTTGAGCCATATTCATTCAGCAAGGTGCGCGCAAGACCCTTTTGGGCAAGAGGAGCAGATCGGCTCTTAGATGGAGAAGTTGTTTTGCAGTTAGGCTTAAGCCTAGGTTTCTTCTTCATCCTTGGGCCAGCACAGATTGGGGAGGGCAGCACTGTTCCTGGAAGCAGCGGGGGTTAGTGATTGGGAGCTGGGCTTGGTTTCCCCCTATGCCAGCAGAGCTGCCTTTGCCGCCCCCTTCTTTTGGGGCATCATCAGCATTCCCCTTCTTCTGTTTCCAGTGTTCATCATCCCCATTACCATCTTCTAGGTCCCTTTGGTCTTCGCGGCTGTCTGGCCTTGGTGGTGGCGGTCTGTTTGAGCTATTTCCCGAACGACCCAGCTCTGGGAAGATCCTTATGGGGAAGCCCTCTCCATTGATGAACAACTTGACAGTGGTGTTGAACTTGGCCGGCGCCGGAGTATAGACTCGCGCCATCACATCTTCCTCCTTGATGAGAGAGAGAGCATCCACCTGGATTGGCTTGCCCACCATGATGAGAGCTGCAAGGAGGTTGTCTTCAAAGCGCAGCCGCGCCGGAACCCCCGAAGCCTAAGCCACACTAGCTTAAGGTCATCAACGGGAATCGGTTCCTGGACAGATTCAGCTACCACAATGTTAATCTTGCTGAGCGTCGGGCCTGTTGCGTTCTTGCATAATCGGAGGCTAGCACTGTTGGGGAATAGCACATAAAACTCACCATCTCTGACCCGAGAGACCTTCCAATCCCAATTTGGCTCTATCAGTTTCTTCATTCCCGCTTCAATTAGCTGAGGCGTAGCAGAGGGATCTTGGGTCCTGATCACGGCTGAGTTGTCAGACCACACCTTGGCCTCGGGAACCATAAAGTCCATAGCAAAAAACTTGGCCCCTTCAATAGCAAAGCCATAGCATCTGAGCTCGGGTGGTTTTGAGCGAGAGGACACATGCCAGTAGTGTGTCCGTCCACTCTACACATCTTGCAGTGGGCAGGTCCCGTGCAGCCAGATTGATAGTGGCCTGCAGTTCCACAGTTGAAGCACATGATGTTCCCTTTATCCTTTGGCGGCTCTAGATCCGGCGCATCTGCCGGCGAGGAACCACCCGTCGGGGTAGGAGCAGAAATCGCAGCTGATGCCTGCTGCCTCGGCTTGGTCTTCTTGGTGGTCACTTTGCGGCGAGGCGCGCGTTGCTCACCCTGAGCATTGCCACGCGACGTCGAGCCTGGCCACAAGCGCTCTGCATCATAGGGTCGGCGGTTGGCACCTCCCGAGAACTGGGCGGCGCGCTGCTGCTCCCATTCCCGGCGAAGGTTCTTCTCTCTCTCCCTTTCGAGCTTCTGGCGGATGGAGAGCTCGTAGCTGCGGTCCACTCCTTGATCTACCTCACCGCTTGCCGGCGGAGCGGCCGTCGCGGCGGTTGCGGTCCATCGGAAGAGGGAGGTGGTAGCGGCGCAGATCTGTTTTGTAGGCTGGGAAGGAGGAGGGGAAGGCGTTAGGGTTTCTTTCCGGATCCAGCGCCAGTTATATACTCCTAGCGAGCGTCTTGGGCCATGGGCCGGAAAATTCGGTCTCTTTTCCTTCCTGGGCTGGCCCTATTCGACACGAGGCCCATTTGAAGAGAGCACGGGATGATGGGCTTCAGTGGTCACAGGCCCGTTAGCGGCCATGGCCTGTGACGACGTGGGGCCCAGCGGGCCCGGGCGAGGAGCGTCTTCCTGCACCCCAAGCGCCGGGGCAGCGCCGCCGCCAGCTGCGAGCTCCGTAGCAGCGACCTGGATCGAGACCGTGCCTATCTGTAGGACCGCTGGTCACAGCCGAAATTGGTGACATGCGCTTCGGAGGCAGGGGACGAACAGGAAGGGACGGGAAGTTCGCGAAATCTAGATATGGACACTCCAGATCTAGGTCAGATGGCCTGGCCTTCGCCACCGCTCTGGTGGTTGAAGGGCGCAAGGTGCGATGGGGACGACCGCCCGGAGCAAACGCCGAGCGTCTACCAGCAGAGGTCCCGGTGGAGCGAAAAGCCTTGGCGACGAAATCTTCAAGGAGCACAGTCGAAGGTCTTGGTGGCCACTCGGCGGCGCTCGCCGTTTCGCTCTCCGAGAAGACTACCTCCTCGTCGTCGGAGGTGTCCTCCGAGAGCGCCCAGAAGCGAGAGCCCGTCAGCGAGAGGATGGAGCGCGGCGGAGAACGAGCACGGGGCGGCGCGCCCTGCGGCGCCCGCTGTCGCCTCGCCAGTCGCCAGAGCAGTCCATCCCGTCGCGTCGTCCGGTTCTAACACCCATTGAGCAGTCTTATTAGCCTGGTTACGAATATGCATTCAGGTTTGTAGCATCTTTCTTCTTGTTTTGTGCCTTTGTTTTTGTTGCCTTTGGGCTTTAGCCGTAATCTGGCCCATCATGGCATTCTTCTTCTAATAGAAATATGACACACGTTTTGGGCCGTGTTCTATGAAAAAAAATGGACTGTTTGCGGGAAGAACAACACCCACCTAGCCAAAGTACCTAATTCAGCAAAAACACATATGCTAGTTATGTGCAAATCTCCATCAACTTGGGAGGCAATAGTTCATTATCTTTGAATTTGCCCCAACGAGAATGGTGCACTGATTAATTATAGAACTGTTACAATCACGTAAAAGCAGTTCATCACCCATAGGCCGGCTCCTGTTGTTTTTGCTGGCGATTTGTCATAGGCGATAGGTTTTGGTAGATATCGGAGAACACGACTGTTTGAGTTATTTGTTTATTTCAATAAACCAGTTTTATTTGACATTAATGATTGCGTTTGCTTGATATGGTTCAGTGGTTAGCAATATCTGGTTTTGTGCATTGATCCATGTAGAGGCCGGGGTTATTCTTATTTCGAGAAAAAGATCTACTCATAGACAGGCTGCATGCATGGGTCGATGTAGTGGACATGACGTGACCTTCTTACAAAATGATAATACCAGATATGAATCACAAATGGCTTTTAACCCGGGTTGATATGCTTCCAATCTCACAAATTAGACAGCTGAGTAAAATACCAGGGGAATTATTTTGAAATCCAGTAAATTCGACAGGCTGGCATAATGAGATTCTGCAACAATTTATCAGGCATACAATGGTACCAGCTTGAGTGTATATGGGTTTTACCGCGGCGATTATTTGGGTTGGGAAGGTATTTTTTATGTTTTTTTTCAATAAACCATTTAATCTTCATTTTGTCTGGCTTTCATACATACATTTCACAATGCAGGGCACTTATCTTACCTCCGCAGCCCTCGGCCATGCAAGAGGCAACAATCTAGAGGCAACAATCTACCTGATGGTCCGGCCGTAGGAAGCTTTAATGGAGAGTTCTAGCCTTCTAGGGAGTGTTCACTAGCACGCAGGTACAGTGAAGATATACAAGATCTATTATACCGAAACCTGGCAATATAACTTTTTTTTTCATGTACCTGATGTTTACATTCTGTTCTTCCTGAACATAAGACACATATATCCTGTTCAGTTACAACGGTACAATGGTCTCTAATTTTGTGAGGTATGCTACATCTGAAGTTCTGAACTATGTAGGTTATCGGAAATCTGATCTCACTTGCTGTACTGGGAGGTAGAAACAAGAAAGGTTGGTATCTCACTTTATAATCTCGTCAGTGTCGCATTAGAAACCTGTGGACTGCCCGTTAATTTAGTCATCTTGACTGATCCTAAATTTCCGTATCGAGTCAGGGGAAGCAAGTGTGACAGGCAAAAATCTGCTGTTTCTTGTGTTCCTTGGTTGCACGATTATCGGCATTGTATTGATGTGTTACTGTAGGAAAGGGACGAGAAACAAGATAATTCTTCAGCAATCAGCACACTTCTCGTTTGGAGCTATGTTGAAGGATATTGTTGGTTGTTGCCCTCTCAAGGACCGAAGGACCTCTCATGGCCTGTTTAGGTTTACAATAGGAATTGTATGGTAAGTAACAAAACAATATACTACTATATCATTTCAGCATGCACGGCGGTTCTCTTTGTTAGTATCCTTTTGTAAGAGGATGTTGTGGATTTCTTATCAGGGTCGTATTCACGTACAAAGAGTATTATGAGTTTATGACACCTGTGCTCGGCATATCAGGAGTCGGTGGCGCCATGGCAATATACGGTGCACCTGATGTAGTTGTAAGTGAAACTATAAATTTGATGTTAAGATTATCCTGTACCAGTTCACACTAAGCTGCATTTGTTGCTACTACTTTACTCACGATGTGGCACTGGCCAGTATAACATACCTTGTTGTTGAAATATAGTATCTAGCCCTTTCTGTTATTCGGACATTTGGTTGTGTATGAATTCAGTACTAGTTGTCTCAACTATTCACAGTTTATACATGTATTATTCAGTCATTACCACCGAAAAGACCATGCTACATGTTTAGCTGACTTTTGAGGCTTGTCTAACATTTCAGTCTTCATTGGTTGCTGGACGTTTCACCTCTGGGCTTCATTCAGCTATATTTATAGTGTCCGTTGGAGGTATTCTTCAGGGTGTAGTGCTCTTCTGGCTGATTCATTTCTACAAGTTTGATTTTTCTATTCGCCCTCTGTGTGTGCTGCTTTGGTATCCTTTTGTTTGTCACTGTTATTCTTAGTGCACTGATAATTGTCTGCCATACAGTCCAATGGGTGAACTACTCGGTGCAGCAGTTCCACTGTTTATAGGTGCCTTATGGGGTGTTGGTAACGGCGTACTTAATACACAGCTAAGTACTCTACTTGGATTGTTGTTCGAGGATGTCAAGGTAATATAAGTTCAGCTTTCGTTATGTCGATTGCAGGAGATTGTTCTTTGACATGAAGCAATTGCTGATATAACTAGACATCTTAGAGGAATGCTGAATCTGTCTAACGAAATGGCAAATGCAGGAGGCAGCTTTTGAACAGTTTAGGGCCTGGCAATCAGGTGCAATGGCAGCCATATTCTTTCTGAGCCCAAGCATCACACTACAACAAATGTTTATCTTGAGCCAAGCATCACACTACAGCAAAACATGAGTTGTGCGCCGCTAAAAGTATATCAATGGATTCACATCCAAAGAACTTTCTAAGGGCATATGTTTTGTAACATCTACTCATGTTTTGTTGTTCAAATTGATTGTTAATATTGTGCGCCGCTAAAAGTATATCAATGGATTCACATCCAAAGAACTTTCTCAGGGCATATGTTTTGTAACATATACTCATGAGCATGTGGTCCATATGAACCCAGACAAAGGGACTAAGCTATATGTCACGCATCCTACATGTAAATTTTACATATTTTGTATCATCTATGATGATTTAATATCCGCCAAAGAAATTAGTTACGCAATTTCTAAGAATTGTGGACGAATCAGTATATTTTGTATAAATAACTTTGACCACTCATCAATATGTATGTATACTTCAAATAATATTGCATAGACTGTTAAAAGTATGTGTGTTTAAATTATATTTGTAATAATATAAATCATATAGACATGCGAATTTTTAGGTACTAACATTTCTAATATAACTCAATGGACTGGTGAACAATTAAAAGTTAGTTACACGGAGAAGAAAATAAACTATCTTATATTTACTAATTGGAGGCACCGTACGAGGCTCCACGTTAATCCTCACAGAAAACAAAATTAGCCGTACGATCTTCCTAACTCACGGTCCAGATTGTTAGTTCGCTACATGTTTTGGGTTGTCTTCCTCGAATCAGCACGTCAGCTCGAACACCCAAGCATACATAAATATCTGGGAAAAAAAATGAAAACTAGGTCGTCGCCTATAGCCAGCGCTCGAGTGGATCTGCCGCCGTCTCTCTTTCTCACCCGTGCCCATGGCTACTAGCAATGCCTCATGTTCTTCGGACTATATACCCGCGCCTTCTCTGTATCGTGGAGAGCCCCAAGGCCCGGACACAAAGATCACAGAGTAATCTGTACCGTCGTATTGGCCGGATGCCCTCTTCCCAGTTTTGCCGACATGTCCAAGCATCAGGTATTCCTGACCTGCGGAGAGCCGAACATGTCTGAGTTTCTCTCCGCCTTGATAATGCAGCAGTGCGCTTCGGACGTGTACATGCTGATGGAGCCGATTGAATAACAGTGCATGCAGAATTGCAGATGGAGCTGATTGAAGATGATCAGTAAGTATTTACTTCATCGTAGAGTTTTGATGTAGATTTAAGCGTCCACAAGGCAATCACATCTCTAATCTGATGTTCAATCTGACCTCCGATAGGTTCAGCCAGTGCAAGAACGAGAAGTCACCTCTGCGTCCAATGGCCTGTAGGCGGCAGCGAAAATTGCCGATGTTGGCGTCATCGACGCCGGGTTCGCATGGCATCTGCTACTTTTTTTTTAGATATAAAGGACCCCTACGGGGAGCCCCAGTTCCATTTATCAAATGAAACCATCCGAATTCGAATCCTTACAGTGCCGACAGAGAACTAAAAGCCAGAGAGGCCAAAACTAGAGTATGCAGGTTCTCTAAGTCTTATTACATCGAATTTTCGGAATTACAGTAAAGAGCATGAACAGGGGGGAACTCATCCCAGGCGCACAGGGGAGAGGCTACTCGGCTGGGACGCGACTGATAATCTCATGCAGCTTGTGCTTGATCATCTGGCTCGGCAAGACTTCAGCATCCAGCGGCTTCCCCCAGTGGCTCTTCTCAGCAGGTGTCAATGGCGAGGCCACCAGCGGCGGCTGGTAGCACAGGGGAGTGACTGGAGCAGCAACGGTCTTCTCGGAGGGAGCGATACCACGAGAGAACGCAGGGACAAGCCTGTGACTACCCCCACGGCAAGGCTGGAACCTCTCTCAACTTCTCCACGACCATCTTCTCGAAAGCATCGATCATAGCCAACATCGAAAGCATCTGCTACTTTGATTGGAGACCATTGTAAAGCACCGGGTAAAAATCGGAACCATGTATTGTTTTGATCACGGCGAGACTGCAAGAGATGTCAAGCACCTGTCAGATCCATGCATGAATGGTTTTGATCTGGGCGAGACTACTGCAAGAAGCGTCAAGCACATGGCGGCCACCATCGTTTAATCACCTGCCTCCTCTCAATCTATGGGCTGTAGTCAGTAATTGAATATGTAGTCCTGCTACTGCTAGAGATCCACGTGTATGCTTCGACAGACTACAAATGTGATACACTGAAGACTTGAGGGGTAAGTGAACATTAAACTTTAAATTTTCTCATGTACATTGAGAATATAATTACATTTATCTCTTGCTAGGACTGTTTTCCGTTTGCAGATATTGTTGTGTGGGTATTTTAAAAAAATTGTATGGAAGAAGCCTAGAATATATACCTCACTGAAGGAATTTGGATCCTACCTCTGGAAGTGTACGGATATTCAGTTTGAATTGTTTCCTTTGTATCCTCCTTTTTTATTAACGACAAAACAATCAGTGAGTTATTATCTTATTTTCTCTAGGGACCTTCTAAGTCTGTATGCCAGGATATGAAATGTAATACCAAGGTGCTCTATAAAACGGTAAGAGGGCAATAGTAAAGTAGTTTTCGTGTTACTGAAGACACCCTCGAAATAGTAAGATCAAGTTCTGATAGGTGTATTTTTCGTGTTCAATCAATGGCAGAAACTGCATTGCATTATCCTACTAATTCATTTCTTAATTATTTATCTGCTTGGTGGATTTACTATACCGTTCTACTATTTTGATAGAGTTGGAATAGTACTAATATGATTGTTTCTATGCATGCACTAACTAAGCTGAACTTTCTGCATATATAGTTCATGTACAAACATGATTTCTATTTCCTCTACATTGCTTTATCAGAGGTACCTTTTATTTGGTGTAATACCTGAAAATTTGTCTTCACCCATGATTCTGTTATTCATCCCCTCATGTGTTTGGCTATTTCCCAAAAAAATGAAAACTTGCTGCAGGAGAGCTACTGCTCTACTTTATGTTTTAATTCAAATTTACAAACAGATACGCCTAGGTCATTTTGAAGTGTCCAAAGGAGCAAAAGGAACATGCAAATGTAAGTTCAGATTCACACTCTATACTCTAGGTGAAGCAGATCCGGGCCTCTATGAGGTGGCGTAACCTTAAAGTTCTACTAGGGAGACAACATCATAACATTTTAGATTTCTTTTCTTTCATTTGTTAATTCTATGTGCTAAATGTTAGATCAATGTCAATCAGAGAAACTACATAGGGAAAGGGTGAACTGGACCGAGTGCAAAGCATGTCACAAAGGTACTAGCATACACGGTCCATTTGGTGCTGATTTCGGAGAGAATCGCCATGTACTAACATTCACGGTGTAAGGTATACTTATGATCTTAGTGAGAACGAATTCACTGTGTAATTTTAATTACCCCTTAGATACAGTATGTTGTTTGGATTGCAATATTTCTGCTTCAAAAATCAGGTCTGATCATTTGCTTGCATATATTGCTGCCTGCAACCGAAATATGGTTCATGTCTAAACAAAGGGCACAAGCTCCTGCTGCCAAGGTATTTTCCCTTTACTTGGCAACCTTTTGAAGTTCAATATGTACTGTGGACTCTCAACTATCTGTTTATATAGTGAATAGCATGTTAGGTCTTCTTAGACTCCCCAAAAATTCTCTATGTATATTACCCCCGCTTTTATGCATACCAATGGCAGGATAATTTTCTGCACTTCCTATAAATTGTTCCAACAGTTGCGTCTAATACATATATGTTGTGCTGCTAATATAGGATAAATTAAATTAGCTAGACTAAAGGATATAAAGATTCAATTAGTTGGGTACTTAAGTTCAATTTCTTGGACTTAAAAAGGGCTTTAACAATTTCTACTCGGTATTAATATATATCACTCTTTCCTATAATACAGTAATCATTTTTCTTACTAAAGGTTTGCATTGCGCACTACTAGCATACGGAATACATGCAAAAGAAAGATAATTTCGAGTGCACAAAAGTTGAGGATGACCCAGGTTAAGGTGTTGAAGTTAATGCATCTTCCAGAAAGTAACTGAATATACATATGATCATGCCAACTTGCCAAGTTAGTTGTAGGTGCACGTCCTTGAAGTCATGTAAATATATTTATGTCTACCCATGTAAATGCAGAGAAAGCTCAACAAAAATAAGGTGCAATATGAAATCTCAGTCTGTAAATGGTCGAGAGCTATATCAATTAAAAAAATATATCCATGTAAGCTCTGGGGAATTTATTTTAAGAATATAAATCATGTCTCCAGTATGGACTACAAATGAAAATTATCACATGTTTCAGCAACAATATTTCAATAGTGTAAACCTTTTCCCCGTAAAATTCATTAGAAAATATATTAAATATGTGCTCCAAATTGCTGGCCCGTGCGGTCGCACGGGTTGACGACTAGTAAACACATAAATAAAAAGTAATTTTTCCGCAAATAAACCTAAACAGTAGATGGAATTTAATTTTTTTTCACCGAGAAAACACCAAAGCATAACCTAGACGCACACAGCTCGCACATATACATATTACCTAATGTTGTGCTTGTTGCACATGAAAAATGACCTCATAAAAATATTCACACAATTTCTAAAAAAAATTAGGGATAATAATATATTTCGATGGATAATAAAAGATTCTAAAAAACCAACGTAATGCATTTTTGTTGAGAATTTTTTTAGAACTTTAATACATGATTTTTTTCGTAGTTTTCACTAGTTTCCATTCAAAGTTTGTTTCAACCGGATATTTTCCCTTTTGAAACCCCTCCCCCACTTTGGTTGCTCCTTCTCTTTCTCTCTGTCCTTTACACATCCGCCATAGATGCCTCCTGCGGTGGAGCTTCTCGTATTCCCATTGATGTCACTGACGACCATGGTGAAGATCAAGTTAGAGCAGATGGGGTGGGAGGAGGGAGGGGGGTGGATGGACACGGGCTTTGATATATCCTTTGAAGGGAGGGCTCCGAAGGTTAGTAACTTGCGGATTTTCCAAGTTGCACATAACTTTTTCACATGCTGCACACTCATGTGTGTTTTGCTAGGAATATAAGTGTGAGATGTTGCAACAATTATAATATTCGTGACAAATGTTAAATCCGTGCGGCAAGTTTGTGGCCTCAAAGTTGTGTACATGTGGTGATATGTTCTCGAGAATTTGATGCGACTAGTGGGATTTCCTGCAACAAACAGGACATATCAATATTTTATATTGCATTTCTGGTTTCGGAATGGTATGAATTTTAATTTTGACAGTATTGACATATCACGGGAAGAATTGTTGGCGAGGATCTTGCATGTCGTCACGCATATAAGAAACGTATAAGGATCCGTCAGATCAAACGGCAGGGTAGGGCCAGTTCTTTTTCTGCATGATGCTGAACAAACAACGATGCACAAGGAAATGGAACAGATTGGTGCCTATACCACCGCGCACACGTGACGTGACAGCCAGAGCGCGTCCACGCGAGGGAGAATATACAACAAAAATGACATAATTAAATCATATAGACATGCGAGTTTTTAGTGCCTAAACATTTATAAAATAACTTCAATGGACGTATGAACACATAAAAGCTAGTAACACAAAGAAGCAAATAATAAAACAAAAAAACAATGAACAACAAAAGAAATATCAAAATGACAAATATAATATTTTTAGTAAAAATGAGAAATTGAAACATAGCTAAACCCACAAATAAAATTTAGGACAAATAAACGTAGAGAATAGATGGAATTTAGTTTTGTTGTTGTTGACAAAACACCAACTATTTTTTTTTTAGAAACTATGGGGCAAAAGCTTTGCCCCTTATATTAATTAAGAGAGAGTTGGGTGAACAACATAAAACATAGGACAACCGAAATAAAGATACAACCGGACTACTCTCCCGGTAAAATTTCTCCTAAACGCTTAGCGCCCGCAAGAACCCAAATCTTCGCCTCGTTCTTGATCTTTGCGAGGATGGCTTGAGAGGAAGTGTGCTTGTTCCGGAAAACCCTCGCATTTCTCTCATTCCAAATCTCCCAAGAGGTTAAGAGGACAAGAGAGGCCATCGCCTTGCGGTTAGGAACCCCAAAGCCGGACATTTGTTCCCACCAAGCCTTGAAAGAGAGCGTCGGCCAACGCGATTGGTCAAGTTGGACACCTAACCAATCCTTCAAGAGGGACCAAATCCTAGTGGTGAAACGGCAATGAAGAAGAAGGTGGTCCGCCGTCTCGGGAGTCTCCTTGCAAAGAGGACAAACCACAATTTTGCCAACCCCTACGGGCAAGACGATCGGCCGTCCAAAGCCGGTTTTGGAGAGCAAGCCACGCGAAAAGCTTGGTCTTGGGAGGCGCCCAAGCTTTCCAAACAAGCCGCTTCATGTCGGTGAAGGTAGTGCCAAAGAATTGCGCTTGGTAGGCGGACTTAGCGGAGTACTCACCATCCGGCGTGAGATTCCACACAATAGAGTCTTCTATGGTGGCGTCAAAAGCGAAACCTTGCAACCTCGTACATAGATCAACAAACTCAAACACATGCTGCATGGTGAAGTCCTCGTCCATTTTTATCTTCCGGACCCAAGCATTATTGAGCAAAGCTTGGGGGATGGTCCAATTCTTCCTCGACGAGGCGTCGAAAATAAGGGGCGCAATGTCCTTTGGCTTGAGCCCGTTGAGCCAAGGAGCCTCCCAAAAATGCGTCTTTGCCCCGTCCCCGATCGTGATGGTTGTGGAGGCATAGAAGAGGTCCATGTCCTCCGATGTGCATGGAGTGCCCAAACCGGCCCATATCTTGTTGGGGTCCTTCCAAAGGAGCCACGGCCAACGAAGCCTCAACGCCCTCGCAAACCTTCGGTGTGGAGGAACCCAAGACCACCCATATCGGTGGGACGACACACGGCTTCCCAATTCACTTTGCATTTGCCACCGGAGGCCTTGTCGGTACCCGCCCAAAAGAAGGCACGGTAAATCTTGTTAAGCTTGACGGTGAGACCCGGAGGAATGAACAAGGGCGTTAAGTGGTAGATTGCTTGTGAAGCGAGGATCGACTTCACAATAGTGCCCCGGCCGGCCATGGTAAAAAATCTACCGTGCCATGGGGGCACCTTGCTTGCACACTTGTCCACAAGATGTTGAAAGTCGGCCAACCGTAGTTGCCAAATAGAGAGGGGAAGCCCTAGGTATCTCATTGGGAAAGATGCCCGCACGACCGGAAGACCCTCGAGAATGTTGTCGAGGTTGACGCCGCCACATTGGATAGGAACCACGGAGCTCTTATGGACATTGGTACAAAGACCGGTCACCACACCAAAACCGTAAAGGATGCTCTTGAGATTTTTGATATCCTCCTTGAAAGGTGCCACAAAAATGGCCGCATCATCCGCATAAAGAGAAGTCCGCAAGACGGTGCCCCTCCCACGGATCTTGTGGAGCAACCCAAGCGTGGTCGCCTTCTCGAGAAGTTGTTGTAGCGGATCAATGGCAATGACAAAAAGAAGCGGAGAGAGGGGGTCCCCTTGCCTTAGACCCCGGCCATGATGAATGGGGAGGCCGGCCACGCCGTTGAGGAGGATGCGCGAAGATGAGGTGGACAAGAGCGCGGCAATCCAATTCCGGAATCGACTTGGGAAACCCCTCCGTTGAAGGAGATCAAGTATGAAATCCCAACGGACCGAATCAAAAGCTTTCCGGATATCCAACTTGAAGAGTAGAGAGGGTATCTTGCTCTTGTGAAGCCTCCTAGCCAAATTCTTGACATATAGAAAGTTGTCATGAATACTTCTCTTCTTGATGAAAGCACTTTGAGCGTTGGAGACGAGGTCGTTCATGAGAGGCCCAAGGCGGAGGGCAAGAACCTTGGCAATTATCTTCGCAATGGCGTGAATTAGGCTAATAGGCCTATAGTCGGTGATCTCCTCCGCTCCCTCCTTCTTGGGTAGAAGCACCACGTTGGCGGAGTTTAGCCAATGCAAGTTGACGGTGTGAAGGTTACCAAAGGAGGTAATGACCCTCATGACATCAACCTTGATAATGTCCCAACACCTTTTGAAAAAAGCTCCCGTGAACCCATCCGGTCCGGGTGCCTTGTCGGTAGGCATGGCATGGATAGCATTCTTCACCTCCTCCTCCGATATTGGTGCGGCAAGATCCTCAAGGTCCGGGTTGTGAAAGTGAAGTTCATCCCAATTGAAGTCATGCGATCTTGGAGCCCCTCTCCCAAGGGCCGAAGCAAAATGATCATGAATGATCTCCTCCTTGTGCTCATGCTCCGTGACCCACCCATTGTTATGCTTTAGCCTATGCATGTGATTTTTCCTCCTTCTCCAATTCACCTTTAAGTGGAAGAATTTTGTATTGGCGTCCCCCTCTTTTACATTCCGAATGCGGGAACATTGCTTCTTCCTAGCCCTCTCAAGGATCGACAAGCTAAGCACCTTGCGCTTGAGGCGAGCATGAAGAGCATGCTCCTCAAGGGAGAGTTGCCGGTTCTCTTGGGCCTTGTCGAGTTGAAGAATGACAAGGAGGGCCGCATGGAGGAGAACTTTGGCTTGGGAAACAAGGACCGGCACCACTTGGAAAGACAAACTCCTAGCCTCCTCAACTTGTGAAACAAAATGTGATAGGGCTCGGTGTGCGAGATGGGCGCCTCCCAAGAAGCTTTAACAACGTCATCGAACCCCGGGAGCCTAAGCCAAAAGTTCTCGAAACGAAAGGTTCTCGGTTTGAACGGTCCACTATCATCGGCAAGGAGAAGGGGGCAATGATCGGAGAGCGAGGAGGAGAGCGCGTGAAGCACATGAGTTCCAAACCGGAGGTCCCATTCGGCATTGCAAAAAACGGCATCAAGCTTGCAAAGGGTTGGGTCTCGCCTTCCGTTGCTCCAAGTGAACCGGCGATTTTGAAGATGGATCTCATTAAGCTCACAAGTGTGCAAGGCGGCACGGAAGCGGTTGATACGACGTCGGTTCACATTTGCCTTGTTCTTGTCCCTAGCACGGTGAATTTGGTTGAAGTCGCCAAGCACAAGCCATCGAGTCCCAACGGTGGGCTTTTGGGCAATCAACTCGGCGAAGAAGTCGTCTTTTCTATTTGCGGCCGTAGGCCGACTATAACCTAGACACACACACGCACATATACCATTGCCTCACGTAGACCCCTAGATAAAGGCTAGTGAAGAACAGGGGAGTTTACTCTTAGTTCTTATTCAAACTATATGTCCCATCGTTGTGTTTGTTGCACATGAAAAATTACCTCATAAAAATTATTCACACAAATTATATTTATTTTTTATGATAATAATATATTTTAATGTAGTTTTAAATATGTTCCACCATTATGGAAATATGTTACATATGAAAAAAATGATTCCCCTGACAAATACCATACTTCTTTGTGTTAAATTTTAGTTTTTTATTTGAAATTAATTTGGTATATTAAAATTATATATACATGTGATTTTCTTACCTAATAATTTCCAAAATAACTTCGATGGACTATTTGATGAAACACCTAAAATCTAAGAAATTTGAGAAAACTGCTAATAAATAAAAATTAAAGGAAAAAAGGAATAGCGAAAACAACAAAGAGGAAACTACATATAAGTATTTTTATTAAAGGAACAAAAACATAAAGTCAAAACATTAAAGTTGAACAAAACCCAAGAAAAGAAAAAACTAACCTCAATGAAATAGCGAAAACAACAAAGAGGAAACTACATATAAGTATTTTTTATTAAAGGAGCACAAACATAAAGTAAAAACATAAAGTTGAACAAAACCCAAGAAAAAGGAAAAACATGATAAAATTAACCACACTATTAAATATATTTTACAATTTTTGGTGAAACACCTCGTACAATGTAGAAGCAGACACACACGTACACCGCCACCCCTCATACCCGAAATTAAGGTTAGTAATTTGCGGATACTCCATGTTGCATGTATGTTTTTCACATGCTGCACACTTATGTGCGTTTTGTCAGAATACAAGTGTGAGATGTTGCGACGATTTTCAGCACCCACGTTAAATGTTGCATTCGTGCTGCAAGTGTGTAGCCTCAATGCTGCATACATCTGGTGATTTGTTCTGGAGAATTTTCTGCGACCAAGGATCTGTCAGATCAGACGGTGGGGCGGGGCCAGTTCTATTTCTCCGTGGTGCTGTGGATGCAACGATGCGCAAGGTAATGGAACAGATGGCAGCTTCAGGGCTTCAGCCACCACATACCTGTAGCCAGATCGCGTCCAAGCAAAGGAGAATATAGAAACATGCACGCCGAACATACTCGGAGGTTAGCAAACTCGGGTAGCCGCGTGCTGGACATTAACTATTATCATCATTTGCAGATATCAATCAGTGCGCTGCTGTCTGCAATTATTATTTTTTGCATTCAATTGTGGTACCTCACACGGATATGCATGAAATAAGCCAACACCAACCAGGGATTCACATAAACTGTATGACCAAGTGGTTGAACCAGCAAGCCAGCAGCCGGGCTATGCCAAGTTGCCAACCTATACCAACGATAGTACATAAATTAATGTCTAAGTTGGTTATTTGGCGATCCAATATTTTTAAACCGATCGTTCCAATATCTTCCCACCTAGCCTGTGAGCTGTGAGTGACGCGGCGTCGTGGATCTCATCTGGAGATCGAGCATGTGATTTTGACCTGTGAGCTACCCTACCTGATGCATGCATGCCACCTTATCTCGTACTACAATACAGTACAAGTGGAAAGAGCGTATTTTTCTTTGTCTCTCTCTCTCTCTCTCTCTCTCTCTCTCTATAAGCTGAGTCAGCAAGGAGAGACAGCTGCACAATTGCATCCAAATTGTGTATTCCATCAGAATTACAGCATGTCTCTAGCAATCCGGCCGGAAATAACGAGCTCCTTCCGTGACGACGACGAGGAGCAGGCGGCCGCCGCCGTGCCTCTCCTAGCTCATGCGGCCTCTCCAGCTCGGAGCCGGAGCCACGCCGGCGACGTGCACATCCTGTCGGCGGCCTTCCTCTTCGTCTTCTCCGCCTACCTCCCCACGCAGAACCTCCAGAGCACACTCAACACCGTAAGTCCGTATGTACCTAGATATGCCATAGAGCTATAGGGTAAATCTTTCGATCTGCCCGCCATGACGAGACGTGCGTGTTGGATGGTGTAGGATGGCAACCTGGGCGCCGTGTCGATGGGGATCGTGTACGTCTCCTTCACGGTGTTCGCGGCGACGGCGGCCGCGGTGGTGAGGGGGCTCGGGTCCAGGGGCGCGCTCGTGCTCGGAACCAGCGGCTACGCGCTCTTCATCCTCGCCAACCTACACCCAACGTGGTACACCATGGTTCCAGCTTCCGTCTATCTGGGTTTCACTTCCTCGATCATTTGGGTTGGCCAGGTAACTTGACCACAACAAATTCCTCCTAATCTCCCTTTTCGTTTCAACTCTCGTCCAGCTGGAACTCTTGTTCTGAGTGTATTTCACTACGCATCATCTTTTTTTGGACTTCCTTCTAAGTAAGCATAGTTGGACAAGGAGGAGGACTCTATCGATGTATTTTGACACAAAGTAGTCTCCATATTTCAAATTATATATTACTGCACATTTTTTACTGCAAGTAGAGTGGCGCACCAAGTTTAATGGAATCGCTGAGCTCCACAAAAAAAGCTCAGGCTAGACTATTGACAAGCTCTATATGGCCAGTCAAGTGACACGTGTTGCTCTCTCCTTATCTGTTCTTCCTTCCCACATCCTTCCGATAAGGCGTCCTCCTATCCACGCTCAGCTAGCTCCAAAACAGATTTTTTTTTTCAGATAATTAAAGGAAATTTTAATTAACTATGACTGTATAGCATCACATCCAGCTATACAACCGAGAAAAAAAGTTTACGTCCGGTCTCTATACCAAGACGCACGCACATGCCCATGTACTTAGCTAGGTAAGGATGGCAATTTTACCCATGGGTAAGGATACCCGCGGGTACTGTATCCGCATAGGTAGGGTATAGACACAATTTTATACCCATGAGTAGTACCAGTACCCTACCCGTTAAGTCGCGGGTAGAACACGGGTATAGCTTTGTACCCGTGGGTATACCCATACCCTACCCATTTATACTAACATGTGGAAGATACCCGTGGAGATCCAACATCCATTCTCATGAGCTTGTGAACCTATGTTAAAATTATTATTAGTAGTTAATTTGAGTTGAGATAATTGTTAGGTACTCATTGTGTTGAGATAAATGTTTTTCTTTTGTGAAATGCGTTATCGATGAATGTAAAATTATGAATAACCTGCGTACTATTTAATCTACCCGTTGGATACCCAATGGGTATGGGTACCCGTCGGGTATGGGTACGGGTAAAGTTTCATACCCGTGTGGGTATGGGTATGGGTAGAATTTTTTATCCATTGACTACACGGGTATGGTATTGCTCTACCCGCCCCATACCCTATCCATTGCCATCCTTATAGCTAGGTGCAGCTGTGCAGGGACATCGCATTCGTGAAGGAGGATGAAGAAAATTAAAGATGACTCATATGCTAAGGGTGATGTGTCATCTGAGTTTTTTTTTTGTTTTGACATTGTGTGTCATCTGAGTTGGAGTGCCTTAATTATCCATCAGGCGGGCCCGTGTTGTAGCAAAGAGATAAAAAATGAACATTACTCCCTCCGACAGGTAATATTTGTCGCGAGCTAGACTAGTTTCTTTCCTAGAGTCCGCGACAATTAAATTCGACCGGAGGTAGTATAAGAGCATCTCCAGCGGTAGTAGTAGAGGCAAAATACAGGTTGCCCTACTTTCTCAAGCCTAGAAAAATCACACAAACTCCATGGTTCGCTCCTGATTCTGACACTCGCTCATCCTCCTGGCCAGATGGTGTGGCTCGGCGCCGTGATGCGACGGCGAAAACAATCGAATTGAACGTGAAGGTCTGGCGAGGCGGCAGAGGAGTTCGGTGGCCGTAGAGGGGTTCAACCGTAACAAATGGTCAGGCGAGGTGGCACTGGAGGGGGAGGACTGCGTGGAAACTTTCCTTCAACTACCGATAGGGGCTGTGGTCTACAGCCCCGAGACTTGTGGGCTCTAGGAGGGAATTTGGGGCCTCCCACTTGTGGGAAGCCAACCACTTCTTTTTCTTTTGCCTCTGACAAATTAGGGTCCTCCTAAAGATTCTCCAAATTGGTACACTAGTATCAAATTAGGGCAGGGCTAGATCGCAGTCACCTGTGGTGGAAGACGTGTGTAGTCGTTATCGTTGTTTTTTGCTCCTCTGGGGCCCTAGTGAACCACTGTCGTCCGAACCAATATCTCCTCGGTTGTGGCTTGATTGCTCCCACGAGGACTTGACGCCCCGCCCTGCATCGAGCAATTCTTTCGGTCTCACCCGACCTCCCTCTAATCCATCCATGCCCTCCACCCCGCCGCTTTTTCAGTGTCATCTGCGACCTCCAACCGCCACAACCCTAACTTTGCTTAAATGTTAAAAAGAACGGTTTTTCTAATTCTCACCTAGGTGATAATTAAGTTAGCGCTTAGTGAAGTCCAACACCGTCTGATCTGCATCGAGATTCGTGCATATTTGAGTTGCAAGTTTGGTTGTAACTTAGATTTTTCAAGTTGCAATTGGGGTTGTAACTGAGACAAGTATTCTGAGACAAGTAGAACATTATTTAAGATATACCAGATGTTCTCGGCGACAACTATACACGTGTAGTTCTCACTAGTCAAAGTTCTCCATAATAACGGTCATTGGACATCTTTACCTATTTCAGGGCACATATCTTACTTCTGCTGCCTTCAGCCATGCAACAGAGAACAAGCTTAATGATGGCCAGGTTTTGGGTCGATTTAATGGGGAATTCTGGGGAATGTTTGCGAGCACGCAGGTCATTGGAAATCTGATCTCGCTCGTCGTGCTGAGAAATAGCAAGGTAACACGTTTAATCAGATTCTGAAGTTGCAACATATGTACCATTTCGGCTACTAGCTACTAGTTTGATGGAGCTGATCTTCTGAATTATTTTCCATTAAATCATCTAGGATGGAGGAGATGCCGAGGAGAAGAACCTCCTGTTTACTGTCTTCCTTGGCTGCATGGTCGTTGGCATCGTGCTGATGTGCCTGCTGTCGAAAAGAGATGAGAACCGAGTAGGAGGAGGAGGAGACCATGAACTACTCTCAAAACATTCTGTTCTCTGGGACATGTCGAGGTCAGCCGTCGCGCCGCTCGCCAACCGTAGGATGCTCCTCCTCGCTCCTCTCCTCGCGTACTACGGCCTGCAAAAGGCATTCGTGTGGTGAGCAGAGATCAGTTGAACTCGATCAGTGCTAACCTCTTATTCTGAACAATGTATTGAGCAATGTTTGATTACTTTGGATTTGTACCCAGGGCTGTCTTCACGAAGAGTATTGTGACACCTGTTCTCGGCGTCGCCGGAGTCGGAGGAGCGATGGCGTTGTACGGCGCGGCCGGTGTCGTCGTAAGTGAAACCGGCACCGATCGATCACCATTCACGAATATATTTTCATGACCTAAAAGTTTCAGCTAACCTGGACATATTTCCTGACACTGAATTTCAGAGCTCGCTGGTGGCCGGCCGACTGACCACCGGCCTCTACTCATCGACGCTCATCGTGTCTGCTGGAGCTGTCCTCCAGGCAGGAGTGCTGCTCTGGCTGCTCTTTTTCTACAGGTTGATTATTACGTCAGAGTACTGTTTCCTTAGTTAATCACTAGCTTTAAATTGTCATCTTTTCTGATCATCAGGTGTATATATATGTTTCTGTCTGCAGTCCCATCGGTGGTGTCCTCGGCTCAGCGGCTCCGCTGCTCGTCGGTGCCGTGTGGGGCGTCGGAGACGGCATCCTGAACACGCAGCTGAGTGCGTTGATCGGGCTCCTTTTCAAGGACAAGGAGGCGGCGTTCGCTCTGGGGAAGATGTGGCAAGCGGCCGCGACGGCGGCGGTCTTCTTCCTGAGCCCCGGCTCCACGCTGCAGGGAATGCTCGCTGCGGTGGCCGCCGCGCTCGTCGTCGCCCTCACCGCGTTCCTGTCCCTGTCCCTCGTCGTGGAGAGGTCGTACGCGCTGAAACTCTGACGTGCGCTCGCGGACACATGCGCACACATGGCTCCACTAATTTTGTCGGAGTAGGTATTGAGCTACTGCTCGTTCTCGTACTGGTTTGCTGTACTATGGATACGGAAAGATATATTTTTTAGTAAAAAGGCATAAAATGCCAGCTTTAAATTAACAAAGCCCAGAATTGCCAACGGCAAATACAACATGCTGATACACAGCTTACAAACATCAAGCAACAAGAGCAAACATAAGATAAAACAACAAAGAACAGCTCGAGATGCTAATGCTAAAGCCCGAACACGCTAACAAGCAGGAACTTGATAGCACCATCGGACCCAAGCTGCCGGACGAAGTCGCCATGTAGAAGAAGCAGCGAAAGAAGACATCTACACCACCGCGGCTGAGCAGAACCTCCGAAGCTCGGACGCTCACCAACCAAGACTGTCGCTGTTGCCGTAGAGGGGAACCCATTCCCCTCTCGCCCAGGCTCGAGGGCGCCGACCCGTCGGCGAACAGGGGCAGCAATGCTGAGAGGTGCACGAAACCTGGCATCCGCCAATCAACGCGATAGATGTCGTTGCCGAACAAGAGAAGCCACCACGGCTACCACCAAAACCGCAAAGCTCGACCTCCACTCCTGCAATCCCCCAGACGGTGCCTCCAGGAAGGGGAACAGCGTGGTAGCGCCGCCGCCGTCTGAAGAGGGATGCGGCTTTCGCCCGAAGAAGGGGGGAGGGTTGGGAGGGGACTGATACCTCGACAAACGCCTTCGAGAAGGAGCACGACGCCCGTGGACGTCGTCGTCGTCGTGGCCCGCACCGCGGCCAAGGGTTTCCCCCGGTATCCCAAGTCCCCAACGCCAACCACACTGCACCGCACCAAAATCCGGCGAGGACACCGGAGATCGAGCTGGGAGGAGACGAGCAGAGCAAGAAAGGAGGCAGCTTCTTCCACCAAAGTAGCCAGGCCGGCGGAGCGACCCCGCACCGCAACCACGACCTGCCAAACCCCCGCTGCCCACGCAGCCAAAGGAGAGGCCAGCACGCACCACGGACGCCACCCGCCGCCAGATCGACGCCGTCCAAACAGCCTAGGGCCGCCGCCCCGGCATCCAATCTCCCCCGCACCAACCTCCGCTGCCTACCGAAGAACACGAAGACCAAGCCACCAACAACTCACCGAACGCCTACAGCCCGAAGATCTGGACCAGAGCAGAGCAGGAGGGGGAGGGAGGCCAGCCGACGTCGGGAGGTCGGACCCCTGTCCACCTCCACACCTCACCCCGGATCTGGTGGGTCAACGGTCCCCTGACCAGATCCAAGCCAGATCTCTGCGAGCCTCTGGTGCCATCCGCCGCATGAAGAGTAGGGGTCGCCTCCCATGGAGGACGACGGAGGAGAGCCGCGCCGTCGGGCCTGTCCCGTCTTCGTCGGGCGCCCGGAGGTCAGGAGCGGGAGCACTCCCAGTGAGAGCGAAGGGAGCGTGCGGAGAAGGCCTCGCCGCCACCGTCCTCGAAAGGTACGCGAGCTTGTCACCGGCCAACTCAGGCGGCGGCGAGGGGAGGTGGAGGAGAGAGGGAGCTGCTGTGGCTAGGGTTTGAGACGCCCCTGGTGTCGCCCCAGAGGAGCGACACGGGAGGCAGGGGGGCCTGTCCATCGAAAGATATAATTGGAGGGCAATGTATGCAAGGGCATACCACACGAGGTCAATGACTCAAAGTAACAGAAATCAGCAGGCACAAAGTTAGCTAATCTCAATAGACAATGGTGATATCTTACAAGTGTACCACATAGAATAAAGAGTAGAATAAACACTCGGGTTGTAGCAAGGAGAAAGTTGAAGAAACACTACAGGAATGGGAGTCTATGCCGGCGGCCAACCTCTATGCCGACGGCTTTTTGTTGGGGCCGTCGGCATAGACTCCAACGAGGCCAGCCCGTTGACATGGCCGTCAGCATAGGTTCTGCCGTCAGCACAGGGCTATGCCGACGGCATAGCTATGTTTTTTTCTTCTGTTTTTCATCAAATATGGAATAATTTATATCTTTAAATTCGTAAATCGAAATTTAACAAATAAAATGTCTAAATCGATTAGAAAAATGAGAGGAATCGAAATATGACATCCATATCATCTTTTTCATCATGTATATGACATTTCGCAACATATTTTTGGTACTTGCTTAATAAAAAAGTCATTTTGGTACTTAAAAAAATGGAAAATGATATTTATAATAATATTTTAAAAATTGTTTTTGGCAACATTGTTTGCCATACAAAGACACACCTATGTGTCAAATATGGGCACATTATCACAAACTATGGCACGGGGATGACCATAACTTGGTCATTTGACCCGAAACTTATACATGTTTATAGATGATTGACCTTTTTGTGAAGAAGATTTTTGTAAACTTTGTCAAAACTCAAGTTTATCATTTATCCTAGCAACTAGTACACATGAAAGTACTCCATGCCAAAGGATTTCATTTTTTGACTATTTTTTCACTTTCTTTTATTTTGTTGAAAAACGGTCAAAATGACCACCGTGCCTATTCATCAAAAGGGGTGCATTTTTCAAAACTATCAACGGTTCTGTGATATAACCACTACTGGTGTATCTTAAAATGAATTTTGTTAAAATTTCAGAGCAAACTATCACACACTTGTAGTTCAAAATCAATTACTTTCGGAAAATAGGCATAAAGTCATTTAAATAGGCAAAATTAGATAAAAACCGAGAAAATTCCTAATATTGCTGGATTGTCCTTAAAATATGGTCTACTTTGTGTGATAATTGGATGGGTGCCATTTTCCACCATATTTTTTGTACTTGCTTCACAAGAAATGTCATTTTTGACAATTAAAAATGAAAAATGATATTTATAAAACTAATTTGAAAAACCTCAGTTCTGCAACATTGTTTGCCATACAAAGACACACCTATGTGTCAAATATGGGCACTTTATCACAAACTGTGGCACGGGGATGACCATAACTTGGTCATTTGACCCCAAACTTATACATGTTTATAGATGATTGACCTTTTTGTGAAGAAGTTTTTTGTAAACTTTGTCAAAACTCACTTTTATCATTTATCCTAGCAACTAGTACACATAAAAGTATTTCATGCCAAAGGATTTCATTTTTTGACTATTTTTTCACATAAAATTCAATTACTTTCGGAAAATAGGCATAAAGTCATTTTTCTAAAATATGTTGCAAAAAGTCATATACATGATGAAAAAGATGATATGGATGTCATATTTGGATTCCTCTTTTTTTTAATCGATTTAGACATTTTATTTGTTAAATTTCGATTTACGGATTTAAAGATATGAATTATTCCATATTAATGTAAAAAGGAGAAAATAAAATAAATTTTATTGTTATTTATTTAAAAAATATTATTACATAATTATTGTTATTTATTCAAATAAATTTTCAAAATTTAAACAATAAAAAGTGTAACATCATGACCCATGGGTTAATATGGTTGATAAGATACTAATATCAGAAAGTTATAACATCTCATTTGGAAGCTAATTTGGAAGGAACTCAAAAGTTAAGCGTGCTTGGCTGGAGCAATTTGAAGATGGGTGACCGAACGGAAAGTTTGACTAAGGTAAGTACTTTGACCTGAGATTAAGTGTGTGGCTAAGTGGGAAATTCGAAATTTGAAAAAAAAACAAATGTTGGAAAATTTGGAGTAGAATTGAAAAAAAAAAGTTTAATTTTTATTTTTAAAAAGAAATTGGAAAAAATAATTTTGGAAAACAAAATGCCGACGGCAGCATGACCTGTGCCTACGGGCACCTACGCCGACGGCTGCCGTCGTCATAGGTTGTGCCGATGGCATACGGGCATGTGCCGACGGGAAAATGCCGTCGGCATAGAGCTTCGTTCCTGTAGTGAAAATTGTGCCTACTTCTAGTTAAGAGATTATATCTACGAACAATCGCTTATCACATATTTAGAGATGTCTAATTATTAGGGATAAGAGTAAGAAATAACTGAAAAACTGTATCGCCCGAAATGCGCCCTTCCCCTGCCACGTGTGTTAGTTGCAAACATAGGAGCAACTTCTGGGATCGATTTATGGTGACATGGAGGGGGCCTTACTCTGACTTGCTTTTTTATGAAAAATGTGGAGAGATGGTGGTACTCGTTTTCCAAGATTATATAGACTTGGAGGAATCCTTTCCTTTGACAGGGAACACTCATTCGAGGAAATCTTTTCTTTGTCAGTGTTTGGTTTCCCATAGAGATACAATACGATTCACCTCCTGGACGGTTTCTTCTCGCGATCGTCTGTCGGTGCGGCCGAATCCACACACGCTTACAGACTCATTGGCCACCGATGAGGGCCGCTCATGAGTTGATTAACAACCCCGACAACGATACATAAAGATTCTAGTTGCTCGATGCAAATGACACAAGAGTTTACTTGTACATGGAAGGATAATGCAATTTTCTAGTTAGATCTGGAGAAGAGAATTTTCAATTCACTTGGGTCTTTCAGATACGAGAGACACTATGTGGCCACAGCCACGAAGCGTCATACATGATGCTTACTACATAGTAGGAGATGTCGCGTGTTGTCAGGTATTTAGAACAACTACAACCGAAACAAAATCGTGGGCCAAGTGAAACAAATCGAGAGTAGAAACAAAACAAAATGATGTGGTGGAACAAAAAACTAGTTCTCAGAAAACAAATAATGACTACCAACTGAAAACAAGAGTATTGTTTATATCTAATGATACCACACATTGAAGCAAATCACCACAACTAGAGGAACAAAAATTTATGCCAAATGAAAACACCTCATTGCAAAGAAAAATCAAGAAAAAATAAAAAATAATATAAGAAAAGAATACTCGTCGTTATTAACTAAAGAAAAAAACTTCATGAAAGAAAAAGAAATAGTAAAACGACAGAAAAAAAAAGTCTCTTGAACGAGGCCATGCACACGATAGAAATTTGTGGCAAGTGGCCGGTGTGTTGCACTAGGCTCGTTGTAATTTATTAACTAGTTGAATGCCCGTGTGTTGCTACGGTTTTCAGTTTTTTTATCATACATGCACACGCATAATATACATGGAAATTCAGGTGTACAGAAAAAGAACCATCTTGTATTCTAAAATTAGTAAGATACTACTTTGCTTAGAATGTTCTTTTTTTTAGAACACACAAAAGGCGTGAGCGTCATTTCCATTAAGGTTTGAAAGGAGTATGTACATGATTTCAGGAATGGAAAAAGAAACCTCGGCTACACCGAGGTCACCGAGGCCCTAGCATCTAAGTGATTCCTCTCGCCGTCCCGCCGGACCGCACTAACTTGATCAGCTGCCATTCCTCAAGAATCTTGGACAGCACTACTTGCACATTGTGAGCTTCATTTTCAAATACTCAACTGTTCCGCTTGAGACAGAGTTGCCAAAGAGCTGCGTTGACCAGTAGGCAAAACATTTACCGTTTTCTAATCGGCAAAGATGCCCCAGCAATTTCCCACCAATCCTGAATAGAGGTGGGGTTTGAAGGGGTGTGAGACTGCAGATCAACCTTGTGCAGGGTGTCAAACCACAGTTGCTTCGCGAAGGGGCATTGCATCATCAAATGCAGCATAGTTTCAGGTTCTTGAAGGCAAAAGGGGCAGTTCGGTTGATGAGGCAATGCTCTGCGAGCGAGTCGGTCAGAAGTCCAGCAGCGGTTCCTTAGGGCCAACCAACTAAATACCTTCTCGAATACTGAAGTTTGGGCAGTCCACAGTTCTTTTGCACCCAGAAAAAGCTGTTGCCTGATATGCAGAGCTAGCCGAGAACACTGTATTAGGGGCGAGTTTCCACAGGAATTGATCCGGAGTGAGAGGATCCAGATTGATTTGTGCCGCCTTATTCCAAAGGAAGCATAATGTATTTTAACAAACCTGTTATAGTTCAGGGTAAGAGATTAAAATGATTATATGAAATACTATAAGAGAGGTAAAAATAGTCACAAGACTACAGGAAATACAAATTTTATACAACAAATGCAATATTCAGAAGCACCCAAAGATAAATAAAATAATGCACATGAAACAACATTCAGATAAGTCTGCATGCTTGAGCATACATGCTTGTACATGTGAGATACCCAGACTATGATACATAGACATTTATGTGGATAACAAGTTCAGGGCAGAAGACACCTCACCATGATGTAACACATACTCTGATTACTTTGTATGTCCTTCTATGCGCACATGTGTTTACTCCTAACTGTATTGCACAGGCCATCAATATTCACCTCATGTTTGAAACTGCATAAGCACAAGCATGCTAATATAAGAAACTAACAGAAAAATGCAGAACCAGTGAGTGTAGCTCCATGTAAATACTATGTGATAACCACAAATTTATATAACCCAATCATCAGGAAGTTAAAGAAAATTCAAATCCTACTCCCTCCTGACCAGGAACGGTTTTATTAAAGGTATGAATGGATTTCGGCTACTGTTAGTACAGATATTATGGCCGACCAGCTACTCCAATGACCAGATTTCCAAAGGTGCATACCATTGATATCCATTTGCTTGCACATGTATAGCAAACAAACTGAAGCTAGTCTGCAGGATACTTCTCCATGTCTACAGAAAGATGTAGCCACATAATATTTGGAAAAAAAACCTCTAATATGGATAAATGCTATAATCCAACATAATGTGCATAGAAAGTAACAACACTATCGATAAAATAGTACCACCAATTTTGTGGACAAATATTTGATTCAAGTACTAAACCTAAGAAAAGAATGCTACATTATTTATCAAGTAATACCGAGCACAAAGCCAATAAATTTTAAGAGCACAGGCGGCTCCCTAAAATGTGATGATGTCGTGGACTGTGGTGCAATCCTTCCACTCGATGGTGTCGTCTCGTTGTTAAGCTTCATCAAGAAGCTGTGACCAAACACGAAAGCAAAAATAAGGACCGAATCTGATGAAAGATTGCACCATAAAGATCAGCGAGGAGCGCAGAGCGAAACCAATCAGAGATGAGGGGTAAGCACCCTTTTTCTCCAGTACTATGAGTATGAGTTCATGCGAGCTAATTCTTCTACAACTATTGCAATCCTACCTAGTTCAGCCATTTGTATTGTTGCAAATATTCATGCCAATCCCCAGTCACTCGGGCTGAATGTGAGATCTAAGAAAGTCCCAAATTCCAAACCTAGCCACGATTGTACTGATAATAAGAACAAAAAAGAATAAGATTTATGTGCTCACCGAGGAAAAGCTCGAAACTCAAATCAATTCATCACGTCTCTAAGAAAAAGGTTGCTCACGGTAGAGCCGCTGGCTAGGCGATCTGCAAAGACGAAACACAGGCTCAGACTGCGCTGCAAGAAGCTGGAGGGCCAACCCCGGCGACAGCCCCGAGACCACCACTATGAACCACAAAGCCAGAGGGAGGAGTCGGGACAGGGACAAACTCCATATTTGTTGTACGGATACACATCATTTACATTTCAGTACTACTAACTTCACCTTGAAAGTCCACTTGATACTCCTATCTGACCACTAATATAACACCAACACTAATATGGAGCAGGAAAACAATAGGGAAAAGAAATGCATTATAGACGGAATTATTTTCTCATTGGTTCAGTTGGAATGATTACATCCAATATATGCTAATCAAAGTAAAAAAGAAAGATCACATAACATGATGAATGATCCTTGCCGCAAATCCTCTACCATCTCAACATTTGGCATCTGATCTTGACATATTATTGTGTCCAAGGCTGAAACATAAATTCACGCAATTATATTCATGACATAGTATCCCAAATGATTGATGCTCTTTTTAACCAAATCATGGATTTTATCTTGTCATCTTAGTGTGTGCAAGAGCTTCAACTTCATGTGTGCGCTTATAGTAAAGACATGCTATCCAGGGTCTCTGCCAGCCAGACTACCATGGTTATAATATTAATCAAGTTAGCACATGTAAGGATGGTAACCAAGCTTAACATTAAAAGGATTAACCATATAAAAAATAGGGTGAAATCATCCATTTGATGTATAATGCATCTAAATAGATGATTTACAGTCGTACTGCTAAATGATTTGGACTGAACTGACCTCTTGTACAAGGATGAAGGTCGTGCTTCCTCGTTGATTCCATCATATAGGACTAAATTGGTGTTGCCGGCGTGGTTGGTGTTTCATCAAACGCCTGAAAGGTATAGTGATTAAGTAGGGAAACTGCAAATCGCAATACAGAGCACATCATCTCTCTCTGCTATCTGAAATCAGAATTCGAAGCTGGGGGTGGACGCCATGGGGAGGCGCTCACCAGGCATGATCTGGAGGCAGTTGAGCCCGTTGAGGTCGAACCTGGCGATGCCTTGTGTGCGCGGCGCTGCTCGTCGAGGCTCAGGACTCGATGGAGTAGTGTCTGTCGGCGGCGCCCCCGCCCGCCGCGCGCATCGTCGTGTAGGTGGCCTCCCTGCCGAGCACCTCACACTACATGGCCGGGAAGTCGATGACGGGCACCTCCGGATGGGGCGGGGGCGGCGCCGCCGCGAAGGGGGAGGAGGAGGAGGGCATGGCGGCAGCGGCCGGCCGGAGCGCGAGGCGGTTGCGAGGGGGAGGATGAGGGGACCGCCGGCTAGGAGGCGGTCGTGGGGAGCAGGCGGGGAGGAGCATACATGTCGCACGCCTCCGCCGCCCCGCGGTTGGCTCGTGCGGGTGGGTGGTCGCCTGGTCGCCGGGCCAGCACATTAGTTTCGTTAGTGGGCCGGGCCAGGTTTAGCGATAGTTAGTGGCGATCGAGAAAGGATCGATCTGGCAGACCATTTGACGTACTCCCTCCGTTCCAAATTACTTGACTCGGATTTGTCCAAATACGGATGTATCTAAACACTAAACAAGTATAGATACATACATATTTGGACAAACTCAAGTCAAGTAATTTAGAACGGAGAGAGTATGACCGTTGGCGAATCACTCCGTATCGCCCGAGCGAAACGTACCACCGTTTCGCTAAAGGATTTTCGATCGTGGGCTCGGCCCGTTCCATCTTCGCTGGTTCCTCCCCTCCGATGCTTCTTGTTCTTTTTCTTCTTTCTAGTTCCCCTCACCTTCTGTTCCGGACTGCTTCGTTCATTCGCAGCGCCTCCCTTCCTCGAGCAGCTCCCCGCGCCCCGTCCTCTTCCGCGCCCACGCCCGCTCGTTCCATCCTCATTCTCGTCTGCACCCACCCGCCTCCGATTGGTGCTAACACATAGCTTCTCCATCTTTGCATCCCCTTTCTTGCGTGCACAGGATCTGCGTTCTGTCGCCCCGATGGCGTCAAACTTTCGGTGAGCCTGCCGCCGTCCTCCACCCTTCATCCATTCCCGGTGGATCTCTTCACCTCCTTGCCCCCGCTCCAGCGCCCGCTCACCGGTAGTTGTCTCACCGTGTGTTGCTCCGACCCGGCATCGATGTCCTCACCTCCTCCACCCCAGCTAACCCGATCTCCGACCGGGAATCACTCCGTCCGCGTCCCGAAGGTATCGATTCTCGCCAGATGGGGAGCCGAATCCCCATCTTTTCTTTTTTCTGCTCCTTTTCATGATGATTTAGGGTTTGTGATTTTAAGCCATGGATTTCCATTGTACTCCCTTCTCGTAGGAGTTAGTACACCGGATTTTTTGTGTGTTGTATCATACTGAATTAAATAATGACTAGTGGCTCCATGATTTTTAGAACACATGAGTTTGTTCCTTCCACGTGTTGCATGTTTGTTCCTATAATGAATAGCCGGGTCTTTTTTTTGTCCCGTTTTTGTACTGAATTAGAACTTTTGACCTATACCAGTATAGTTAGTTCCTCTACACCAAGAGAGTTGTTCCTCTATAGCAATATAATTAGTTTCCTTTTACAATGTGAGAGTGTTACTCTTTTTTATGTTAAATTTTTCTGGTTCCCAATCTTTGGCCAATTGTTCTTCACCATAATTTTTGTTCCAGAAATGTTTGTTTTGTGTTTTTTCCACATAATTGTTCCTCTTTACCATATGTTTTATTCCACCTAACCTTTTATGAAATTTTTGTGCTATGCATGAAAATAGATGGTACTTTTTAGTCATAGGGTATTGTATTATTATGTTTTTACATTACTTTTCAATCCGGCTATAGTTGTTGGTCTTATTTTTTTTCACTTCTAATTTGGTTTATGTTTCATCTTCATTCGGAATAGATGGCTTCTATAGAGGATGATGATCTGACTGTACGTTTCAAGATGAGATTTTCTATCCGGCGTTTCGAGAATGCTATTAAAAATCACACTCCCAAACAACAGGGTTTCCTTGTAAAATATGGTTTTGACATGCTCCTCAATCTGAAACATCAATTTGTGTTCCCAGTACGCTTGATTGATTGGATCATGGAGCATATTGTTCCTGCCCTTCGTATCCTCCAGAATGGGTCTAAACACATCAATTTCAACAAGTCTATGGTTCAACAATTTCTTGGGATCCCTTCAGGTATTTGTTTCTTCCTTTTAAGTTCATTGTATGTAGCTAGTTACTTTTTTTGTCCCCTGATCACAGTGTTCATGATTGTTATGCTATTTAGTGTGGCCAATGAACCTTTTGCTACTTAATTAAAAAGATAATCTAGCAACTTTTTTTCCTTTGATGCCTCTACTTGTTTCCTTCTTATTATTTTAGGTGTGCCAACCTTTTCCTTTTTTGGACTATTTTTTAGGTGATATTCCTGTGAGAACTTCTAGCAATGATCCTGATATCATTCGCAAGGTCAATGTTCTCAAGGAGAAGTATATGACTGGTACTAAATTGTTCACAAAAAATGCAATTGAATTGTTGGCTGGTGATGAGGATGAGAAATCTTTTATGATAACATTTCACCTAGTCTTGTTGGCAACAATTGTTTGCCCTGCCACGTATGATACAGTGGACCAGTGGACTGGAGGTATCTATATTCACTCACGGACGTATCCATGATCAATAGATTTGATTGGGCTTCCTTTTGTCTTGAACGTGTGTTTAAAGAGATTGAAAATTTTATGAAGAAGTTGCCTAATGGGAACCCCAAACAAGCATTGTATGTTGGCGGTTGCCTTCCTGTTCTGGCAGTAAGTATGAAATGTTTCTACCCTTTTTTTCTTTCTTTTGCTGATTTTTAGTACTTTGTAGGTTGAAATAACATTTTCCCGTGGTTCGGTTTTTCAGGTTGTGTACATGGACATGCTGGATCTAAATGCAGGGGCTGCTAAATATCAAATTGACTATGTTGTACCAAGGATTTACCATGTTCGCTCTACTGACTTTGAGCAGGTCACACAGTTTGACACGAATCATTCTTCAAAGAAACATGTTTTTGGAGTACTAAATGTAAGCATCATCTCATGGCTTTTGTCTTTGCTTTTGTATTTCTTCCATCGCTCATGAACTTCATAATTTTCAAATTCTGAAGTTTCGACAAATGTCTTGTACTCCATACAGCGAAATTGCCATCAAAGAAGCTATTGATGCAGAGATGAGGAGACATCAGTTATCTTTGCTTTCTCTCGGTGATGTTTCAGCTGTGCCTAGTTCCAGCAACATTCAGTGGATTTAGATCATTCTCTTGACGCCACCAATCACGCCGAAAAATCAACCCCAGATGTCATTACTTTATGTTGTCATATAAATTCTTTTGTGTTTGTCTTCTTTTATTTATTATGTATTGAATGCTTTTTTTATTTCTCTATACAATCTTTGTTAACTTTTCTTCGAGTAGCCGAATGACTGCCCTCCTTTTCTCCACGTACTTTTGTCAATTGTCCATAGTGTTGTTCCTCCATGTCTTTTTGTTCCTCTCTAATTACAGTTTTTGTTCTTAACTCTATGGATTTCTGTTCCTCTCTCAATAGATTTTTTTCCCTATCTGAACATAGTTTTTGTTCCTAACACACTGAGATATTGTTCCAGTTCACTAGTGTTTTATTCCTCTATCTTAGAGTTCTGTTCCGCTATAGCTTCCCCCCCCCCCCTAACTACATGAATACATACCTTCAGTTCTTAAATGTGTGGATTTTGTTCCTGTCTATTGAGTTTCTGTTCCTCTATGGATTTGCTGTTTCATTTAGTAGAGTTATGTTCCTCTCTCTTAGATTTTTTTTCCGCTTTATTTTTTTGTTCCTAACCCCATATAAATTTGTTCTTAACTCTATGGAGTTTTTGTTTCTCTCTCTAAAGAGTTTTGTTCTTCTTTCTTTTTAGAGTTGTGTTGTGCTACACCTTTTTGTGTTCCTTTGTCCTTAGAATTTTGTTCCGTTATAGTTTTTCTTTTTCTCATATCTCCATGAATCTATAGCTTTTTCTTCTTAACTCTATGAAGTTTTGTTCCTCTATAAATAGAGTTTTGGTCCTTTCTCCACGTAGTTTTGTCCATTGTCCATAGAGTCGTGTTTCTCTATTTCTCTTTGTTCCTCACTCAATAGAGTTATGTTCTTAACTATATGGAGTTTTGTCCCTCTCTATACAGTTTTGGTTCTTTTCTCCGAATAGTTTTTGTTCCTAACTCCACAAAGATGTTGTTCTAGCTCACTACTATTTGTTTGTTCCATTAATAGAGTTTTCTTCCTTTCCCAATAGTACATTTTTGTTCCTATATAGCTTTTAATTGTTCCTATCTCCACTTCATATTTGTTCCAATGAATAGAGTTTTGTTCCTTCCCCTTTAATATAGTTTTGTTCCACTCTACATATAATTTTGTTCCCTTCTTAAGATAGTTTTGTTCCTACCTACATTGAGATATTGTTCCTTTTCACTAGATATTTTGTTCCATCAATACAGTTGTGTTCCCTTTATATTTTTTTGTTCCTCTTTTCAATTGAGTTTGTTCCATGTCGATAGAGTGTTATTACTCTACGTCTATTTGTTCCTCTCTTTAGTCTAGTTTTGATCTTTAATTTTATAGAATTTTTATTTCTCTCTATATAGTCTTCTTCCTTTTATCCATAGACTTATTGTTCCTGACTCCATTTAAGATATTGTCCCCGTTTGTTCCGCTATACCTTTTTTCTCTATATAGAGTTATGTTCTATTCTCCTTTATAGTTTTTGTTCCTATACCATTGAGCAAGTTCCCGTTAACTACAATGTTTTGTTCCATTAATACGAGTTTTGTTCCTCTAGTAATTTATCGTTCCTCATAACTCCATGAATCTATAGCTTTTGTTCGTAGCACTATGCATGGAGTTTTGGTTCTTCTATCTATATAGTTTTTGTTCCTTAATCAACATATTTTGTTCCTTGTCCCATAGAGTGTTGTTCCTCTATGTCTATTTGTTCCTAAATACATTTCAGATATTGTCTCCGCTTGTTCGGCTATAGCTTTTCTCATTCCTAACTACTTGAATATGTAGCTATTGTTCCTAAATATATGGTGTTCTGTTCCCCTTTTTTTGCTCCATGAATCTATAGCTTTGTTCTTAACTTTGTTCCTCCATGTATTTTTTGTTCCTCTCTCCATAGAGTTTATGTTTCTTAACTCTATGGGTTTTTGTTCCTCTCTCACTAGATTTTTTGTTCCTATCTGATCATAGTTATTGTTCCTAACAACACTGAGATATTGTTCCCAGTTCACTAGAGTTTTGTTCCATTATTAGAGTTTTGTTCGTCTATCTTAGAGTTTTGTTCCGATGTAGCCCTTTTTTTCCAACTACATGAATCTATACCTTCTGTTCTTAAATATGTGGATTTTTGTTCCTCTCTATTGAGTTTTTGTTCCTCTCTATGGAGTTTTGGTTCCTCTATATAGAGTTTTTGTTTCATTTAATAGAGTTATGTTCCTCTCTCTTAGATTTTTGCTCCGCTATAGTTTTTTTTGTTCCTAACCCCATGAATCTATAGATTTGTCCTTAGAATTTTGTTCTGCTATAGTTTTTCTGTTCCTCATATTTCAGTGAATCTATAGCTTTTGGGTCTTAATTCTATGAAGTTTTGATTCTATATAAATAGAGTTTTGTCCATTGTCCATAGAGTGGTGTTTCTCTATTTCTCTTTGTTCCTCACTAAATAGGTGGGGTAATTTATCGTTCCTCATAACTCCATGAATCTATAGCTTTTGTTCTTAACTCTATGGAGTTTTGGTTCTTCTCTATATAGTTTTTGTTCCTTTCTCCACATACTTTTGTTCCTTGTCCCATAGAGTGTTGTTTCCTCTATTTGTTCCTAAATACATTTCAGATATTGTCTCCGCTCGTTTGGCTATAGCTTTTTTCGTTCCGAAATCCATGAATCTGTAGCTATTGTTCCTAAATCTATGGACATTTGTTCCTCTTTTTTGCTCCATGAATCTATAGCTTTGTAGCTATTTGTTCCATTTTAATAGAGTTATGTTCCTCTCTCTCAGAGTTTTATTCCGCTATTTTTTTTGTTCCTAACCCCATGAATATATAGATTTCTTCTCATAGAGTTTTGGTTCCTCTCTATATATTTTTGTTCTTCTCTCTTTTTAGAGTTCTATTCCTAACACCATTGATATATTGTTCCATATCACTGTAGTGTTCGTTCCATTAATAGGGTTATGTTCCTATCTCTTATAGTCTTTTTCCACTATACCTTTTTTTTTGTTCCTGTCCCCATGAATCTATTGATTAGTTCTTAACTCTACGGACTTTTTGTTCCTCTCTCTACAGAGTTTTGTTCTTTTGCCTTTTACAGTTTTGTGTTGTGCTACACCTTTTTTGTTCCTCTCTCTTTGTTCCCTTCTGCATAAATTTTTGTTCCTAACTCCATTGAGCTATTTTTCCTGCCGGTCAATAGAGTATTCATCGTCTAAACATAAATCTAGAAATTTTAGAATGCTACTAGATTTTCTCGTGGTTCCTTTTTTGCCCCACGTGTAATACAACAAGTTCCCTTCTGATTACTTGGAACAATAATAGTCTTGTTCCTCTGTGTTCCAGAACGAGGATTCTTGTTCCTTCCTGTTCCCGTTTATTGTTCTCGAAAAGTGTGCAGCAAACGGATCAAGATCCTCGCGAAGCAGTATTGTTCCCCCGTGTTCCCAACCAACAGTATTGTTCCTTCTTGTTCCTGCTTATTGTTCCTGAAAAGTGTTCACCAAAAGGAACAAGGAGCCTCGTGAAACAGTCTTGTTCCTCTGTGTTACCGAACAAGGATTCTCGTTCCTTCGTGTTCCAGTTTATTGTTCCCGAAAAGTGTGTAAAAACGGAACAAAAGCATCACGAAACAGCATTTGTTCCTCCGCCTTCGCATTCCCTTCACGAACTAGGTGTCTTGTTCCTGCAAATTGTTTCCAGAAAGCCTGCATTCGCTTCCTCTTTCCGCAACAGGCACAGCGCAACGTGACTTTAGTCCCATATCGGAAGCTGAATGAGACTTGCACCAGCTTAAATAGCTCCGTCTACCCACCGGTGTACGAGAAATTCCAAGGCGCACAATACTGTCTGACAACCGGGCCCCACAGATGAAGGAACCAGTCAGCCCAACAACCTCCCGCTCTACCGGGCAGCGATGCCTCCTCACAGTCCCACCCTGCCTGTATCCTCCTCGACACGCTGGGCTACATCTCCAATTCCCAGAACGCGACAAAAGCCGAAGCCATCACCAGCACAAATCACACGGTCACGGTCGCCTTTTCACCGCCGAGCCGCCGGCCGTCTCCTACTTCGCCGTCCACTGCCAAGGCTTGAGGAAGGAGGACTTCGTCAGGGATCCCCGCGTCATTCACTCGGCGCACAACCTCATCCTCCTCAGTCTCTCCCTCAAAGGCGGTACCGAAACTGAGTACCTCATCTACAGGGCGGGGCACATGTCGTCGCTCGTTCCGCTCCCGGACGTAGATTGCCATCTATCGGGAATGACGGCCATGGCTTCCATCGCCTTGGTGCCCTACTTCCCTACGGCGATGGTGAGCACTTCGTCCTTGCTGCTCTTGGTCTAAAACGCACACTTGGGCAATACGAGCTCCATGTCTTCCGGTCCGAATTCCAAACGTGGACAGAGAAACTCATAATTCTGGGAACATCCGTGCTGGGCCCCAACATGATGACCATTGATCCTGGCGGCAAGGTGATCATGCTTGGAGGCAGTGGCGGAGTCAGGATTTGAGAAAGACCCGAGCCAAAAAGCTTGGCTTAAAAAACTTCCAAAAAAATACCTTAGTAATGACATAGTTAATGGTCCATGAAAGTATGTAACGGTAAAATCTCTCCTATCTAAAAGAAAAATTCCGTTCCTCTCGTACGTCAAATCTCTTCGTCCAATATCGTCGGCTGTCGCCCTGTTGGTTCTCTCCGCTCGCTCCGCGCGCTATCAAATGGGCCAAAGCCCAACAAAATCCAGCACCGGGATCCTCTCGACTCCCTCTTCGATCCCTTCCTCTCCCTCTCCTGGCGGCCGCCCCCCGAGCTCGCTCAACCACTCGGGCGTCGCTGCCCCCGCTGGCCTCCACCACACCGGCGTCGCTGCCCCTGATCCTCCATCTCGCGCTTGGTCGCCTGCCAAGGTCACGGGAGCCCAAGTCGCCGTCCTTCCTCCCTCTTGCCTTGCTATCGCCCAGGACGCTGGCCTCCCCGAAGGCAAGACCTGAGCCAATCTCCCTAGAGGCCAGGACCTAAGGCTGCATGTGACATTCCTTCACTGCCACGCCACCTCCCTACAGCGGCTTGCGCTCCGCCTCCCCATCCAGGCCACAGCGAGCAACACGGACCCGCCGTCGCCGACATCTGGTCGCCTCTACCTTGGGCGGCATCGGTGGCCACTTTTCTGCGATCTATATTTCATAAACGCGAGGTAAATATAATTAGGATACGTCCCCTTTGTTAGTTGGCAATTTGATTGCAGTGCACTTAGCAATACTGAATTTAGTTCATCACTTTTTTTTTGCGGGTAAAAGGAGATATATTAAGCAGTAGGGCTTACAACGAGGTCATGGTTTAGTTCCTGAACAGCACAATCAGGACCCGAACCACGCCACACCATAGTTCGCGCTTCTGTTCTTGCAAAATTTGCAAGACAGTGACTCACCCTATTCTGCGAACGATCCACTTTTACAAAGGAAATATGTCTACTGCTATTCTCAACTAAGAATCTAATCTCTGAAATTAAATGCGTCCAAGAAGATCGATCCTTGTCTTTCCCCGTAGCTGCCAAGATCAGGTTGGAGCAATCAGTTTCCACCAGTATAGGCTTCACGCTGTGATTCAGAGCTAACTGCAGGCCCTCCTCGCATGCTCTAGCTTCAGATTCAAATGGGTCATCACAATCATGGAGCTGGCGACATGCACAAAAAATAACCTGACCTGCTTCATCTCGAAGGACCATTCCGGCACCAGCTGTACCGTCCTCCACTTTTACTGAACCATCGATGTTCAACTTCACCCAGCCCGGTGTTGGCAGCTGCCAGTGTTTGTCTGGGGGTTTCGGATGGTGAACAGTATGTACAGAAACTCCGAAGACTATTGGGCGCTTCCACGTATCGCGCGGAAGGAAGGACCTGAGCGTCCGCGTCACTCTCCCGAGGGCGGCACGGGCGGCGAAAAAAAAAAACCCTAGCGTCCCCGAGCTCACCTCCTCCCTCCGCCCCTTCCCCCGCCGTCGCCGGAGGACGCTGCCATCGCGGCGGCTGACGGTGGCGGCAGGGAGCTCCTCCTCGCGTGCGTTTGGGTGTGGTGTGCGTGCGTGTGTGTGTGGCCTCGTGCCCTGGTTGGGCGCGGCCCTCTCTCGCCTTCCCCTCGTGTTCGCGTGCCCTGTGCCCGGCCGAGCTGCTCGCCGGACCTCACAGGCGCGCCGCGCAGCTCCCTGGAGTTCTCCCTTGCTCAGCGGATGGGGATCTCTCAGATCCTTGGGTGGATCTTGTTGGCGGCCGGTGGCCTGCCAACGCGGGCGTGTGCCGCCTCTCAGGCGGCCGGCGCTGCGAGATCTGGAGCTCTCCGTGGTGCTCCGGCGCCACGGGATCTCCATGGTGCTCCGGCACCATGAGGCTACCAGATCCAGAGGGTTGGATCTGGGCAGGGCTCCGGCGTCGCCCCTGCTCTCCCGTCAGCCCGGCTATTCTGCCGGTGGTGCTCCGACCCCCATGGTGGTTGCCGTGAGGCTGCCAGATCCAGAGCCCGTTGGGCTGGATTTGGGGATGGGCCGGGCCGGCCCAACCTTTTCCCAGGTTTGGGTTTTGATCTGACGTGCTATTCCGGTGCTCTGAGACTAGGGCACCGAGTTCCCGAGGTTTGGAGGGCGGTGGCGGCGTTCATCGGTGTCTTCTTCGCGTCCTCGTGGCGGCGGCCGATGTCTGGTTTGGATGGGTCTCGGTGAGAACCGTGCATTGGAAGTGTCCAGTGCAGGCGATGACAACACCTTCGGGTGTTGTTCCCCTTGTTGAAGGCATCGCCATGAAGACCTCTCCTTCTTCTGGACGGTCGGAAACCGTCTCTCTGTACCACCCCGCTTTCCAAATGTGTGTGTCTGGTGAAGGTTTTTCACGTAGCGGCTTGTGTATCACCCTACTGGTTCTAGGGTTGGTGTCTGGGGGGTTTTGGCGAAAGCTTTGCAGGACTTGTCTCTGCCGGCAACGACGACGTCTTGACGCCGTTCACCTTCTTGGAGGCGTTGCTGCAAGCCCCTGCCTTTGGATTCCCAAGCACTGCAAGGCCTCTTCCTCGACGGCGTGTCTTTGGTGGTGGCGATGATGGTGCAACAGAAGCCAAGGCGCCTTTCCAGGATCAACCAATCAAGCAATCTCTTTTAGCTTGTGCTTCATTTAGTTGCTTGGTTGTTCACCCTTGTGGTTCTTTGTTGCTTGTGAGGGGTGCGTGTGTGTCGTGCGTGTGTGTTGTAGCTGGTTTCGCCAGCTTATCCTTGTAAGTTGTAACTCTTAGCCGGTTGTTGGCTTCGTTAATTCAAAACCGGGCTCATTTCGAGCCTTCCGTCTAATGTACAGAACCTCCCAACACTGCAGGCGCCTTACCCTTCAACATCTCATCAGTTGAAAGTGTCTTCAAATTCTTTAGCATATTCAGATATCCAATAAGAAATCGCTTATAAGCTTCAATAGACGGCAGGGGCTTTGCATGGGTAACTTCATTACGGCCATACCAAGCACGCCACACCACCAGAATGAACATGTCAATCATACTTGCTGGGATGGATGTCAGCATTGTCTGCATCCACATATGCGAGCTGACCTGAGTGTCACGATCTGATGGGATGTGCCATACTCTGCGCATTACATTCCACAACGAAGATGCATGCGGACAACGAATTTAGTTCATCACTGGGATGCACAGTGCAGTCTGCACAATTCTATTGTTTTTCACTGGGCCTATTCCAACAGATATCTGAATGCCCATGTCTGATGTCTGAAGTATAACGCATTATATAGGAAAGGTTTAACATGTAAATGTCTTCTTCAAGTTCATCACATGGTTCAGACTATCTTAAGGTCGAGGGGCAGATTGTGTTGCGGTTCAAACATATATGGAAGTGTACTAAGTACAACGTATCTTCTAAGTAGGCATTTTATTCAATTTAATCGACTAAAGCAAGTGAACATTCAGAAAATGTATTTAAGCTTAATTTAGTTTTGAGCCCTCCTTTGAATTGTAATCACGTTTCAAAATCCAGGACATTACAGAAGGTTCTGTAGCTGTCGTTAACTATGCACTACAACCTTGATGAAGATTTTTTTCACCTAAGACCAGTGGCATTAGTCAGAGACTCAGAGAAACAACAGAAACCACAGGAGTCAGCTTGTAGACGTGTGCTGAAATATTATCCTTAGATCGTTGAGTAGGTTTGTGAAAAAAAGTCCGTTGAGCAGATAACTTATTAGTTTATCTTTTTGAATGACAGAATTTGGCATGCTAAAATGTTGTGCTGAGATGAAATGGAAAGGCTTCATTTGATTTAACCCAACATTTAGGTACATCATATTTTTATCTTGTCAGCCAAGTTTGAAACATGAGTCTGTCTTTGTGAATGATATGCCATGGATAATTAAAGCGAATTCACTATTTCAAATATGTCTGTCACTCCACCAGATAATGGCTTAGGTTTATTCTGAGAGCTTTCTTTATTTTGCTTGCTAAGTTGAGCTGTATGGCTGAGCTATTAGTTATTTTGCCAAACAGGTGATCATGAATACAATGGTCTCATAACAAACAATGCTATGACAGGCCCAGAGCGTCTGATCAGTGATATTTTTTTGAACCTTACTGATCAGTGATATTGACTTTACAGTGATTCGTACGTCACTCTGTTGGACTCGCTTCCAGTGGTCTATGTTGGTACTCTTCCCAGGCTGAAGTAGTTTCTGAATGTGATGGTAGAAGCTGCAAAATGGCCTCGGTGTCCAATTTAAGTTTGCCAAAATTTTCATCAGGGGATGAACCTCAGACGTTTAGCAGGTACACTTTGGAAAGTTATATGTATTGGCTCATTATCTGTTGAATTTACACTTAGATGAGTTATAGTTGAACATGATGGCATAGTTTGAAGATTCTTTCACTAAAGAGCAGCTATGGCAGAACAGGGTACAAGATAACAAATCTCTGAATATTGATGTAGTGGAAGAGGCTGCCAAATTGCTAAAGGAATCACTCTAACATTTTTGGATTTGATGTTGTTGTAAGTATTTCCTTTTCCAGGCTTTCTATGTATCAATTTTTTTTAAATGCAATACGCTACAAAGAAAGTGACTTCTGCTTTGTGGAAGTCTAAGCACTTACAGTTGCCGCCATGCTTTCCTGTAGCATATTCTACTTCGAGACTGTAAAAACCAACATTTGGATATTGCAGGTTCAAGAGGGTAGCGGAGACCATGTCATAGTGGACCTAAACTATCTTCAATAGTTGACCATTACGTGGTGCCACAGAAATACAGAATGCAAGCTTTTCAAAGCATCGAGCACATAAATATTTTGATTCAGGCTGTTCACTTCCCAGCAGAGAAGGTAACTGACTAATAATTCATGTGTTTCGGAAGCTATCTCTTTTCCATTGCCACTTCCATCTTTGAGAGGCCAAAGTAAAAGCAGGAACTCCATCAGGACTGTCACATTTTGTATGAAAAGCATGTATACATGTTGAAAAATATTGTAGATAGCATAGGATTACTCATAATTTTGAGTTCTTACAAAGCCCTGTTTAATGATACCATTTAGTATTCCTGATGAGAATGCAGTTTTCAATATTTTGATGATAAAAATGTATTTTCACTATTTTGATGATGTATGTATAAATATTTTTAAATCATTTCAAAAGATTGTATTAACTTAACAAATGTTTCACTGCAGTTACGGTAAGACAATAAAAAGGATGTCTTCATAGTCATCATCGCTACGCTCTGGAATATTTGGAAGAGAAGGAACAAATTGATTTTTAACAGCGAGGTCGAAGCCCCAAAAGTAAAGCTGCTCAGATGTTCTGATGATCTCATGTCCTGGGCCAACTGCTGCTACACAGCACCTACGAAAACTGTTATCACAGACTGGGCAACTATGCTATTCCACTCAGAATACCCCTTGTAAACTGGAGTATTTTCCTTTCGTTGATTAATAAAATCTGAAATGGTGCAGGCTGGCCTTTGTGGCGCGGCTTAGTGCACTTAAGAAAAGTCTATTTGTACAGAAGCATCTCTTAACTAGCAAGTCAACTCTTACACATGGAAGTTAAGGAAATGCATATGTTGAATTAACAAAATTTGCAGAGCGTGTCAAGCATATTTGTGTTCGGATAAATTCAGTTATGGTCTATTTGTAGGACAAGTGTTTCCATTAAAAATAAAAAGTCAGTGTTTCCTTTAGTAGCTCAACAAAGCTTAATTTTAGTTGTTACATGAAGCTTTCAGCTTTTTCATTTGACCTTCTCTGTTTATATTGAACACTAAGTTATTAGTAGTCAAGTGTATTTCTTGGTTAAGTCTTCTTATTTGACTTGGCGCTTGGACATGTCCCGCCATGGCACGCCTCAACCGCGGCCAGCCTCTTGGTCGAGGAGGGAGCCGCGTTGGCTGCGTGGCGGCCGCCGCGTCGGGTGCGTCGCCTCCTCCGCGTCGGGTCGTGTGGGCCTCATCAGCGACTCCTCCTCCAAGCCCGTCTTCATGCAGAAGCAGCAGCAGCCGTCGACGGCGTCCGACATCCTCGTCGAGGCCACGAACATCGCGAAACGGCAGCAAGGGGATCTCGCCCAGCTCATCTCCAAGAAATAAGACGGTGTCCAGGTGATCTCCTTGTGGGGAATAGGCGGCAATATCGGGACGACATCCACCATCAGGAGGCCTACAACGACCCGCGCGTGGGTGAAGCTCACGCATCCTTTGAATCCCCACGAGTTCATCCGGGGATTGATTGCACAGTTCTATGCAAACAGAATTATCCTGACGAGATCGGAGGCCAAGCAAGGCTATTATCATAAGGAGTTTATGCGGCAAGTCAACGATCTGAGGTATCTCATCATCTTGAGGACCAGTCCATGGCTGAGTGGGATGCTATCAGGACATTTCTTCCCGGCAAGAAGGATGTCAGATGGATTATCGTGTCCACTCAGCAGTTTGAAGTAGCAAGCTTGTGTTTGGGAGATTCGAACCAAGTACTGGAACTCAAGTAGGTTCTGGGCTGAGAACTCGGTTAATACGGTCAGAGGTAAAGCCTGGAACATCGTCAATTACATTCCACTCAGAAAATATATTGCCATAAATTCTTTTTAACTCATCATCTTAGAAAAAGTATTTGTGGATATATTAATTTCCCCATAACAAATCTGTTGTCGTCGTCCTCAGGTCAAAATTGTGTGCATCAGTGGTTCTTTTCAAGTTTTACGGGTCCACGGGAGCTATGAAGTCTCTATGGTAAATATATGGAAGAAATAAGGGCAAACAAAGCAAAGTGGAAGAGGATATGAAATCGATTATATCACATCTCGACAAAGCCTAGATTCACTCGCAGCATCACCTTATGCGGATAAGGAAGAGCTCGTGTTTAATGTTAAAGGTCTTCAAGCTGATGTAGCCTTTAATCTCGTCCACCTGGAGGTGTGTTTAATCACAAAAAACATCTCTGATTGATGTTTATAGGTGGAGTTCACTCAAGCTTGTAAATAATCTATCTGTATATCTCTGCATCGTGTTGATATTTTGTTGGATGTGCAGTTGGTAAATATATTTTTCTTTTTAACTTTTGTGGCTATTAATTATTCTCCCTGATCACTAGATAGCTCAATACCATAAGTATATTATGGATTGTTACCATGTTCATACGAATAGATGCACAATTACTACTGCGGGTATTACATTCATCCATATGGTCCTGATGCGGAGTGCTGGACTAGCTTGGTTCAGCAGGGAACAATAATGAATTCTGCACAAGGGATCATTAATAGCTAGCTGGTAAAATCTTGGTATATTCATATTTTTTGGACTATCAAATTTAGAATCGTCAATGATTTGGATATTTATGATCTTAACAGAACTCTAATAGGTTATGGAGTATCTTTATTCCCATTATCAGACTTTGCCAGGACACAAAGAGCGCAAATATTGAGGTATTGTGATGCTAGCATTCTGGTATTTTTAGGAGCTAACATGCATGCTATAATTATTGATCAAGTGCAACCGTACCTGCCCGGACATGGTAGATGCAGCATGCAGTTGAGCATTTTCCCTGCATGGCGATGCATTACTATTTACTGCATCGCACATTCATCTTTAATGTTTTACAATTTCGTTGTTGAGTGATGTATTTAGAATTTTTAGATCGATTATACATTGGATCCAGAAAACATGACCAACCACCTATTAGTAGACCCATAGATGAAACTCATGCTGAAATGAGATCAATGGAGAGAAGAAAAATAACCCATTCATCTGATTTACAAATGTGTATTATTTAAAGTTTGTTATTATTGCAGATGTTCGTTTTTACTATCATGCCATCAGATCAGAGTCGTTATAAATGGCATCGTGAAGCTATTTTGCCACAATCAAGAGTTATGGTATGTTCTCTAGCCTTCTTCTTTGTATTTGTTGTAGGTGAACATTTGGTTAAGTGGCTTTAAGAAAAAGTGCTGGTAGACGAGAGATATTTAATACTATCAACTTAAGTTTAGTCAGAGTTCTCCGGGAGTCAAGGGCTCTGGTTGACATCTCGTAAGAATTTAGTTACCAAATTGCTATACCTATGGTTAAATCAGATGCAGATTTAGATAGCTATACTACGAGTCATTTTCTCTCTCTAGATTGTGAGGTTATATCTGGGAAGTGCTGATATTTACTTGGTGTACTTTTTGACAATGTTGAGATTATATCCAGACTTCATCTGCAGGTCAGCTCGTGGCCGTCGAGGCCATGTTGCTTATGTCGCTCGCGCCCGCTGCACGCACCTCGCCATGGCATACCAGACCAGCAGTTATTGTTTGAACAAACAACTATTTCATTGCTAATTGTACTCCCTTTGTTCATATCAATACTTATAGGGTTGATACTTATAGTTTGTTGTATTTGATTATAGTATTACCGTGGAGCTGTGTCATCCTTGAAAGTACAACAAGTTTATACAACACGTGTTGGTGATGCATTTGTCGGTGGTTCACTAATTCGATATCTGCTGAGTGCTGCAGGATCAAACAAATCTCGAGGAGGTGAAACCACCACAAAGGGACAATCCCTTTGCTGCTCGCAAAAATTGAGGTCTCGCAGCTAATGGAGAATGCATAGATGCTTAATATAAGTATTACGTTAAGCTCCGAATCCAGCAAATTGTATTGTATGCGGATCTGGATCAGAAGCATGGTGTACTCCCAAGATATGTCTGTCTTTTTGTTTGTCCTACTTCCCTTTGTGAAAGGGTTTTTGTTTTGGAATTCTAATTTGAATAAGAAAAGCTTCATTATCACCGTGCCCTGTTTATGTAATTACAAGTAACTAGCCTCTAATCTCAGTATTATTTTTCCACGTTCTATCCCCTTATTTACTTCATTGTCACCATGTCCCGATTATGTTTCTTTTCTGATATGCACAAGTAATAATTCATAGATATTTGAGAATTTTAAATTTAACATTTTCTTGCGGCCTATGGGAACATATGTATGACTTCCACGAGCAGTTGAGCTGAACACGTGGTGGAGGCTAACCGGCTAAGGCAGGTCCTAATTGTGGTGACGAAGGAAGACTAACAAATGCTATGCTCATATGGTCGACACTGTTAGGGCGCCATGGCATATATAGAGGGATAAATGTTGTCATTTTTACATGTCTACATCTATATTAAACTGAGAGAAGTACAATAAAAATGACTGGTTTGTACGAGCTGAGAAAATTCATGGCAAGGATGCTTGAACAAAGTGACTATGTATCAGTGGCCATCTAGCCAAATGGTCGGTGGGAAGGAGTGGAAGAAGGATATGGTTGAGAAAGCACATTCAAATGAAACTTTTCAGTTTTCACGAATGTTGTTTCTATACTTCTTTTTCAGTTATCTCATATCAACTCGAAAGTCATGGGCTATGCAATACTGATTTTGATAGAGTTAGAGGAAACACCATCTACCAGCAGCGAGTGAGATATTGTTAGCATAGGGGACTACAAAGTACAATGATGGCTCCGTTTGAGTGGGACAACTACAAAGTATTTTAACGGTGTGAAAATATGTACGAGAGTCCGTAGCAACGCACGGGCATTCAACTAGTATGACAAAAAAAACTAAACAGAGTAGTACAGAGTACAGATCTACAAAAGATAACATGCATGGATCCAAATTAACATACTTCCCCCTAGCAACATCTCTAATGTTCGTATCCAAAACGATGTCAAACAATTTTTAGATGAATGCAATCTGTCCTGAATGGAACTACAAATAAATGAATGGGATCAGTTCTAGACAAATCGAGGGCAATCAGAAATTCAAGATAAATTCCCTAGAACCAGTCACCGAGGAAAAATTGATCGAGGGCACAAAACCTAGAACTAGAAGCTCACTTGGTCACTCCACTAGTTCTGCTGCTTGACTGCTTCTGCAGGCCGCAGCGATGAGGACTTGGGCAGGGTCAGAAGGGGCAGCCTCGGCCCGGAGGAGGGACTGGCCAGGATCGCCCCAGTCAGCCGGAGCAACCGAGTCAAGCGGCGCCGTGTGGAAGAGATGCAGGCTTGCCAGGGTCTGGGGAGGGGCACGGGCATGGCAAGTCGGCCTTCCAGATTCGGCGGCAGGCGACAGGGGGACGCTGGGACAGAGCTGGGTGGCGGACTGGCGGTAGCGCCTCTGGGTTCAGTCGGGGTCGGGCGTCGGGAACAGGAGAGGAACGAGCTAGGATGAAACGAAGCTTTGTGGCTGGATTTGCTCATCGGTGAGCGGCCGAGTTGGGCCAGGCCTAGGCTGCGCCCCAGGCCACACATTTTTCCCTAGATGGTAAGTAGCACTGTTTGTTGCGCCCCGGGCCATGGCCCAGGTTGCCCGGGCCCCAGCTCCGCCCATGCTAAAATCATACTGTAAATTACTGTTGTATAGTTGTATCCCTTTTACTGATCCAGTTCATGCAACTTTCTTGAGTATGATAAAAACATAAAAGGTCGATCCATTGAACCGGTACAGGAAGGGAGAGCGAGGCGGCGGCCTAGGGTTTCAACCCTAGCCGCCGCCACGGGAGACATCTGCAGTTTCATCGTCGTCGCCGGCAAAGATTCGACGGGTCCTCGCCTCCTCTATGTGCCGTTCTGGTACTAGAAGGGGTGGGGACCTCGGACCTGCGCACGGCGCTTTTTGAAGGTCCTTAATATTAGAGCTTTGTTTTGGTCGTCATCTTCTTCGTTAATGGAGATGATCTCGTCTGTAATAAGTGATCTTTCACGCTTCGTTCGACGACGAGAGACTCTTCCCGACGTCAATGGTGGATTTGGAAGATTAATTCTGTCTATGTATGGTTCTTCAGATCTTGCTTCGCTAGATCAATCTTGGATTGTTTCTCATGGTTGTCGCGAGGAGATTTGTCCTCGCAATATCTATCCCGGCTGCTACGTCTTTGGCATTGGTGATTCGTTCTCTCGGCTCCTAACGACGTCGACAAAGTGGTTCGGTTACTTGTCCCTGAAATATCAGTGGTGGTCCTCTTACCGATGTTGCTTGATTAATTTAATGGTTGCGTGCGTGCACAAAGCCTTGGCATTGCGGCTCAAAATTAAAAAGAGAGAACCTTCGGTGGTATTCACAGGTCTGTGGTTTGTTAGTTTCGGCGTTACTACGGCTACCTTCAGAAAAGTAAAAGATTGTGTCATGGATGAAGAAAGGGCTTGAAGATCTCATAGATTTGCTAGTCTCTTTTAGTTTTGTTTTTGTAATCGATGTAATCCTATACTCTTTGCTGGTTTAATATATGTGAAAAAATTCAAAAAAAAAACTTTCTTGAGTATGATGTTCAATAGTAAAAACTTTGGGCGTCATTGGTAATTTGGTATGCTCCATAGTCCATACCATATGGAGCTTGCTTCAGCGGTGCAGCGTTTGCAACAGCTGGCCAAGCTGGTGGCAAATTGCAACAGCATTTGCACCTCCTGGTCAGATGCAGGTGCATCCATCTCCACACCCAGGCTAGGGTAGAGCACTGCATGCAGTCAGTTTTATGAGTGATTAGCACATACTCATAATCTACCCAATGAGGTTAATTAGGGATAATTAAGATATAATTAGAATTTTTTAAGTGGGTGCATCACATATTGCTATCTTGTGAATATAATTTGAACAACAATCTCTTGTAACTTATTAAGGTGCTAGTCGTACAGTTAGCTTGTACGTTAGTTAGTTTAGCATGGATTAAGGTATGTTAAAAGTACAATAATGATCACTGAGGGAGGATCTGAATTTTAGCATCACATTTTAGTGCATTTACCAATGTTTTTAATCATCATATAGTTTTTATTTTTAGTTAAATCACACATGCAACCAACAGAAGGACTACTCATACCTGCTGGATGTTCTACCGCCAAACTATTAACCGTGGTCTCATAATAGTGGTTTTTAGATAGATCTAGTTTTGTATTATTGTATTACTTGACCTCATTTTCTGGTTGCTGTTTTAATTATTTGCAGTTATGACGGTGTAAAAATGTGATGGCTGGTGGCAAGAAAATTTCTAGTACTACAAGTAAAAATGTGATGGCTGGAATCTGGGTCACCGGAGAGTCCCTGCGTACAAACCTTACCATTACGTCGCTGTCCCTCTACAACAAGCACACGTCCAATCATTCGCCAAGATAACAGCTCGCATTTTATTTTATGTTTTTGCCAAAGTCAAAATGGTGTGAAGGCATCTAGCTAATCTCAGCTCATAAAACCAGTGTTCGATCAGCGATCGATCCATCAGTTCTTGGTCTGCCCAACGAAGAAGAGGATGGCCGCCGCTGCGCTGCTAGCCGCCGCCACCGTCGCCCTCGTGGTCTGCTCCTCGGCCTCGGCCGCCGGTGACGGCGGCCAGACGCGCCGCCGCCGCGCAGCACTCCTCCCGGCGGTGTACGTGTTCGGCGACTCGCTGGTCGACGTCGGCAACAACGAGTTCCTGCCGCCGCCGGCGCCGAGGGCGGGTTCCCCCTGCGGCGTCGACCTCCCCCACGGCACCCCCGGCCGACGGACCGGGCGATTCACAAACGGCTACAACCTCGCCGACTTCGTCGGTGAGTCCGCGACCGATTTGGTGGCGCAGATCTCTGGGTGCACTCACTGTCCTTAAGCTTCAGTTCACACTGTTGTCGGCTCACCCAAATAAATTCTAGGTGCATTTTTGCTGCCGTAAGAGCCTGAGACTAATGAGTACCTTCAAATATTTAGAATGCCAGCTTCCTCCTCAGTTGCACGCAGCCCAAATTGTTACTTACATCAGTACAAACTTTGCTAGCTGCACAACAAAAATACATGTGAAATGCTGCAAAATATCTTTCTGAATGCTGTACTTGTATTCCTTAGAAGATCTATGCGTTTATTTCCTTTCCGATTTGCTAATACTGATGCTCACATATTGCAACATGTATATGTATCTACACAGCACAGCGCGTGGGGTTCGATCTGAGCCCACCAGCTTACCACTCCTTGACGCCGCAAGTGAGCCTCGACCTCCTGAGCGGCCGGGTGGGGGCCAATTATGCTTCTGGTGGATCAGGCATCCTCGACGCGACTGTATGTATGTACAATTGTGCATAATTAACAACCAACAACACTTGCTTTTTCTAGACATGTTTTAGTTTGCTATGTTCATTAGCACTGCAAACTAGACCCTGAAGGCTGAACAGGGACGGACGCCGTACTAGTTGGTAATTATGCTTGATTATCATTTACTACTATCTTTCTTTCAAAATACTGTACTTGATGAGCTATTATGAATGAAGTAAAACCTCTGTAACTTTGACAGTCAAACGGGAAAACATTGCTGCGATTGGTCAAACGAAAACAGTATGATTAGATTTTTCATGAACATTGTAATTCTATAATTCTTAGTTATACTGTTAACATATCCCTGTTGCGAGAATGTGGTCCATGTCTAAAACATAATGTGTTTTACGAATGATGAGTAGTTATGTGTGGCCTTTGCCTGACAAAATGTAGGGCAATGGGACGATCACCCTGCGAGAACAAATCAAGCTGTTCGCGAACACCAAGGCGAACATGATCAAGACCGAGCTGGATCATAATAGGGTTAATCGCTTGCTGTCTCGATCCCTATTCCTCATCAGCACCGCAGGCAACGACTTCTCGACATTCAGTCATGGTAATGGGACCATGAGCGCCCACATCGCAAACATGGTCTCCACCTACATCAAGCACATCAAGGTATGATTGTTGTGAACAACAGGGAGCAAAATCATCGTTTTTTTAATTGAGGAGCCATGGCTTCCGATTTCATTAAAATGAAACCGATAAAACAGGGTTCAGATCTGATACAAGACTCCGTAGCATCTACCATCTACTGCTACTATTCACGAACCTAGAACGAAACCAAACTAACTGCTATTACACCCAAGCGCATCTACCAAACCTACAGGAATATCCTCCTTAGCAAAGACTTCACTTTTGTTACAGACCAAAAGATACAAAACCAACAGCATCTTCTAAGTTCTCAAGCGAAGCTTGCTACCAATCATCACTGGACTTCCTCCCAGAAACGCAACTCAGCCAATCCCAATTCTCCTTCTCGCAGGCGCCCAAACGTGGTTCGTGCTGAACACTTCAGCCGCCACTTTAAGCTACAGATGCGCTGCGGAGATCTGAAGCTTCTGTCGTTTACCTTCTGCAAACATGCCCAATTAGTCATCCGGTATGACAACTTACTCAGAGTACCGCAAGGATCTTTTGGGAACACACCATCAAACGCTGCTGCAATTCTATGTTTCCAAATAGTCCAAAAAGGAGCAGCCACACCAGCAGCAACAAAACAAATCTTGGCCCCCACGATCTGTGTCACCATCGCTGGTAGGTCATTTATCACTGGAAACCTAGCTGACAGGCCACCTGGTTAACAGCAGGTTAAGCTGGTTCTGGGAAATTCATAAGCCGGTGATTTCAAAATGGGCTTAAAAAATTCACTATTTTCATCTCAATTCCATGGACATTATTTTAACAGCGCTGTTTTTTATAAAATTTTCCCAAAATACCGAAAGAACCACACATGTTTAAATCGAACTTCAATTACAATGCTCACCGCTGCAATATCCTGTAATCTATTTGACTCCTGTTTTCTTAACCACACTAATGCACACACAATATGCAAGCAGGTATTATACAATCTGGGAGCACGGAGACTAGGACTGCTTGATGCTGTGCCCATAGGATGCTTGCCAGGCAGCAGGGCTTCGTTGGAAAATGGTGACGCTTGCAATGATGCCACCAACTCTTTGCGCGGCAGTTCAACGCCCTACTCCGGCTTGAAATGGCCAGTGCCACAGCAGCTACCATGCCTGGGATGGAGTACTCCATTGCCAGCATGTACAACATCATCTGCGACATGATGTCCAACCCTTCTCTGGATGGTTAGTTTTCTTTGCACTTTAATGCGATCATCGGTCATTTTTTCCCTTTAAAAGTTTCTGTTGCAACGTCTCGGCCAACAAAAAATATTTTGCAAAGTAGAAGCAGACCACCCAGCGTACTACCTTTTAGGCACCAATTTTATTTATTAGTAGAACGCTGGATCGACTACTGACTTGTGCGAAAATCCAACTGTTTCGTGTAAAACTTATGCGTTACTTCCAAACGGCGCAAGCTCTGTTTTCTTACCTATGTATGATTGGATTGTATATGATCAGGACTGGAGGAGGTTTCGAGCGCGTGTTGCGGAGGAGGGAGGCTCAACGCGGAGGTCGGCTGCTCGGCCACCTCAAACCTGTGCACCGACCGCAGCCGGTATGTGTTCTGGGACAACGTGCACGAGACGCAGGCTGCCTACCAGCGAGCCGTGGCGGCCATGTTCGACGGCACGGCGTACACGGAGCCCATCAGCTTCCAGCAGTTGGTCACCCAGAAACAGGTAGCTCCTGGTGCTGGTATCGATCTGGAGCATTCGTTTCTGGATCGGGCAGCTGAGATGTAGGCAAGGCAGGGCAAACAGTTGTTTGATTCTGGTCAATTAGGCTTTGTTTTGGAATGTGGCAGTCAATCGAATTCCTTCAGGAAATGAACCTCTTCTGGTAGTGTTCCATGTAGTGCATCAGGGATTCAGGGGCATAGTCTTCGGCTTTGAGACTGTGTGACATGCTTGCTGCCGCGGCAACCACCAAAAGAGATGGGAGATAAAGCCTGGAACTTTATATTTTGCTGCCAGCTTTGGCTTCCTCAATGGAGCCGGGAGAAGCCCTCCTGTTTATCTAAAAAGATGGTAACAGTAAACTGTGGCATTACACTGTACTCACTGCCTATTGGCATATGATCCGTTTCATACGCGAGATCAATCGATCGATGGGATAAGATCTATTTTCTATGCACTTTGTAATCTTGATCTACCTTAAGGAAAGAAACATTGTTGCCCTAGTTCTGGCATTTCCTTCGTTACTTCACAATTGTATCCAAATAATGTTACTTCACAGCAGTTTATATCGGACTAAATAGTCCTTTTTTTTCAAGTAAACTGTAGGAGCACGGCCTTTCAATAGCTGACGAAGAAGAAGAAATATTGTACTACCTCCGATCCATATTAGTGGGCACAACTTTGTCTAGATACACATGTATCTAGTCTAAATACTTAACTAGATACATATGAATTTAGACAAAGCTATGCCCACTAATATGGATCGGAGGGAGTACAACATTTACACCGTGCTTTCAACTAAACTTGTTAGAAAACAAAAAGGTAGGCAAACCGTACACGGACTTTTTTTTTTCTTTTTTTTGCGTGAAAAACCGTACACGGACTCACCATAGCATGCTCGGTCACCTCCGGGCATGTTTCGCGCTCAGCGCTAAAAAGGCGAATTATGCTATTAGGGATAGCAAGTTTAACAAAAGCCTTAACAGGCTATCTATCAGTTCAACGGAAGGCAAGTTTTGCTATCAGACATAGCAAGTTTAACAAAAGGCTTAACATGCCAGAAGCCGATACCAAATGTAACACGCCGGTCGCCCCCAGGCTGGCGGCTGTTACCCCTGCTAGTTATCAATTCATCGAAAGGCAAATTATGCTATTTGGACATAGCAAGATTAACAAAGAGCTTAACTTGCTAGAAGCATATACCAAAAGTAACACCCCGGCCAACGGAAGGCTTATGCTATTAGACATAGCAAGTTTAACAATAGTCTTAAGAGCATGTACAACGCAGGTGCTTAGCGTGAGTGCCTAGGAAAAAAACCGGATTTTTTTTGACTGGTTAGAAACCGTCGGTGCTTACGGAAGGCAAAGGGTGCCAAGTTTGGCATCGATGCCTCATCGGTGCTAACGAAACAACGGCTCCTTTTTACGTACAAAACTGCACGAGTGAAGCACCCAGGATGAGCTGCTAGCAATGCAGGAGCAGAACGCTTAGGCAGGTGCTTAGCCCTCTCTCTCTTTAAGCACCCGCTTTTAGGCACTCTGCACTGTACATGTCCTAATAGGTCAGAAGAATATACCAACTGTAACACACCGCCCACCCCAGGGCTGGCGCGCGGCTGTTACCCCTGCTAGCTACCAATTCAATGAAACAAAAATTATGCTATTAGACATACCAAGTTTAGCAAAAGACTTAACAGGCTAGAAGCAGATACCAAATGTAACACCCCGCTAGATCTTCAGCATCTCTAGGACTTTCTGTTAGGTCACCCATGCTAATATTACCCCAAGGGCCAGGTCAAGCACGCTTAAGAGCTGCGTTCTATCGAAATGGCCTTATGAAAAAATAGTTGCAACTTGCTGATACACGTATTCTATCAATATTCTTAAGCCCTAGGCTAGGATCTCACATACACACCCCCTTAGAAGACCGACACCATTGTCGGTCAACCCTAGTCTAGGGACTTCCCCACTTGGCACCCGTCTTGATGTCCAGTGCCGGCACATGTTCCACATATTTGTGCACCTCAGTGTTGACCCATGTCCTAGCCCCTGACCCAGACATGCCCATATAACCGTGAGGGTCGGCTCTGATACCGAGAGTTTCTTCCTTCCCGATGTTCCATATAGCACATAGATTAGGTCGCCACTCTAGTCTCTAGTTTTGATGGTCTTGGTCTCCTACTTCCCCATTCTTATCACCAGCAAAACCTCCTCATACGCGTCATCTTCCATACCTCTACACCAAGGACTACATGAGTCCGCGGGGCATAACCACTAACTCCTCCTCCGTCATACCTCTATCGCTGCCACCACTATAATGTCCCCCTTTCTCTTCCCAAGTGGTTGTCAACTTGTCATTACAGTATCACCCACCCTAGGCAGCTCAGCTTTGTTTGCTACCTTTCTTTTGTTCCCTGGGTGATGACCCGCCTGATATATAACATTTGTTCACCAACATTGATGATCATGTGGTTCCTTCATTGCCTTATCACAGATTCACAGTGAAGCCACGAAGCATTACCGGCCTGCGCCTCCCCAACCCTTGCTTCATCTAACATTTCAGGGAACCCTGATTAAAACCCCAAATCAAAACCTTACTTGGGTGCCACCATAGAGAGATGACAAGGTCGAAGAGAGAGCGGTCGATGACATCGTTGGTTAGGTTGGAGGACGGTGAGGTCGTGTGGTACTAATCTCAAGCAATATCAAACATCCAAGTAGAGCGTCAACAAGGAAATACAACATGAAGGCCTCCATTAATTTCCAGGTTCAACAATAAAGAAACTCGAGAGGCAACACTCAAGAAGCGCCACGTAACCAAAGTCGCTATGTACTGCCACCACCTAGGTTTTTGGAAATGGTTGTCCTATGACACATAAGGGATCAATTGACAAGTTTGATACCCCATTGGATGTGTGTGACGTCATGTCTGTACCAAGGTGAAATATCCTTTCAGTGACCGGCGACATACCTGCTGGGGGAGGCGCCCTTGGTGACCACTTTGTCAATATAGGATCTCCACGGCTTAATATTGTCCAAATAGGATCTCCACGGCTTAATATATGCTTTGTGTGAGTGTGATGGTATAGTGCATACGCGTGTGCTTCTATATTGTATACTCTCTTTTTTGAAACAAAGCTTCTATATTGTATACTCGATGGAGTTTTTTTTTTTTGTTGCTCTTTTCACAACTAGTCAAACTATGCAAACAGTCTATCACGTGTATGGTTAATTTGTATGCTCTGGTTCTCTCTTTACACATCCAACAACTTTTGAAGCAATGTTTTCATTCCTCAAATCTTGCACATATCTAGCTAGCTACCATAATATAAAAAAATGCATGCACTCGTTTTGTTAATATATATAAAACAAAAACAGAAAAGTTGCAGTCCACTTTGCTATGCCACTGAATAAGTAAACACAAGATGTATGAACAGACTTGAGTGGACATTATATTTCTCTATAAATATGCCAAAGTGACACTCATCCACTATACATCATGGTCTCGCTAACTTTGATCAACAAAAACAATAATGTGTAACCACTATTTCATTTCTCTATAAGTATGGCCGGTCCCTTGGTCGCTGGCCAATGTGGCTTTATCCCCCAAAAGAACCTTTGAACAAATAAAAACCCCAAGAAAGGAAGGAAATAAGTGTGAAAATATCAGTAGCTTTGGATCTAGCAGTGGAGGCAATCATGACCGGGAATCATCCTGGTCGATTAGCAGTTAATCAACTGCGCGAGGGAGTTAAACGTGCGTCAAATTTAAGTAGAAATTAAACTATACGCGGTAGCAAATGCTTGGAGTAGGAGCGACATGTATATTTAGGACAGTTTGGTAGCACCGACAGAGTGGAGTCCATTAGGCAAACGAGAATGCAGATGCTTCTTCAACTGGTCGCCACATTGCTCGTCGTCTCGACAACATGCCAGCGGCCGGTGGCAGCGTCGCCGGTGCCGGCGTTCGGCATCGGCCGCGGCTGCTACCTCGACACGGCCGTGGACGGGGCCTTCGAACACGTGGTCGTTCAACTCCACGGCCCTCCGCGTCTCCAACGGGTACCAAGGAAATCCTTGCATTCTCGGTGGCTAGTGATTTTAGACGCAGATGCCATTAAGCGAAGGAGAATGACACGTACAGTACGGACGCACACGCACGCACGCACGCACACGCGAGTACGCATCATTCGCCTCGAGTCTGCCCGACGCGACGCATCTTTCGTCCATACTCTCACGTTACGTACGCACACCACGTACGCTCCTTTCTTCTCTCTAAAAAAAACACCACGTACGCTCCTTTCTACTCGTCTACGTGCACGCAGGAGCAGGACTCGTGCATGGCAATTGCAACATGCATGCACTTACGTGTGCACCTATTTTAGTTAGCTAGCTTAGTAGCTTCTGGTCATGGGCTTGATTCGACCTAATGACGATTTCTACATGTGTGCACAAAATAATGACGATTTCTACATGTGTGCACAAAATTCTAGCCCTAGATAATGATGATTTCTACATGTGTGCACAAAATTCTAGCCGTATATAATGATGATTTCTACATGTGCGCACAAAATAATGTGAACATTCTGTATTGTATCCCGTGTAAAAATTTCTAAACCTGGAGTGGTAATTAAAAATCTCTCAAAATTGTCAGGATTTGTCATTTCCGTGTTGGGCGAAATACTAACTATTTCAAGTTAAAACTTTGCAGAATGCCGCCACCATAGATCTTCAGCCTAGGTGGGGGCATTAGACCGAATCAAGGTGACCACACGTTGCCTATGATCTCAAACGTGGTCATTTGCACACAGTGTTCACTATATACGACATGCGGGACCCCACGGGCCGAGAAGCCATCTCGTCGACGCTCGAAGAGCAGATCCCGTTAATTAGGTGTGTAGTGACTAGTGAGTGTGTGTTAATTAGGTGCGTGAGGGTGTGGCGTGTGACCTATGTTAACAGAATGGAATTATGTAGTTTTTAAGCATTAAATTTCAAGTCTTTCAACATTCATATAAGATCTGGTGGTTTCAAGTTTTTTTTTTCAATTTCCGTAGTTTTCCCGCCCTTTTTTTGGGGCTATAGCACTTTTTTTTTTTTGGTTTTCCCGCCTAGTTTATGTAACCGGTAATTATCTAAGGATGCCAAATTAGTTTGTAAGCATAAAATATTGAATATTTCAATATGCACAAAAGACTTGACAATTTCCTTACTTGTTTACGTTTTGTTAATTTCCAAGCCAGTTTTAAGGTGTTATATTAGACATACCTTTAGAATTTTCTCCAAGTTTTTGTAAACAAATTTTCCTGCCCAAAATTATTGGGTACAAAGATTTTATGTTTCGATAGCCTTAAATTTTCCGTCAAACTACGATTGAGGCGATTCTAACGACGTTGGAAAGTTCTTAAGGAGTTAGGTTTTCCATGACTTGTATTTTTCACCATCTAGCCAAAAGCGATAGCATGTTCAACTTTTGGATTTTCTAGATTATATACATGAAATACCGAGTGTCTCAATTTGCATGAAATAGCAATCTACGTGTATGTCAATGACTGCAATGCACATGAAACGATAGACATGCAGCACACGTTTTAAACAAGAGAGTTGCTATGCGTACGACACTTTCTGTACGATTTACATACGATGCAGCTTTATCGATCCATCCATAGCTAACATGAAATTATAGCATACGGCTGGATCAGTCGTCAGACAAAGATCGGATACAAAATGTCGTACGCATAGAAGTTTCGTTTAAACAATACGAGAATGAAGTCCATTAAAGAAACATAGCTACATTTACCATGTCATTTTTAAAACCTTTGTCCCTCCTATTCTTACATATTATTCTCTATTTTATTTTTTCTATATATTCCTTTGCTTGTGATTTTTAACCCCACAAGAATCACCCATTTTAGTGGTCAAATGAGCTGTAAAAATTTTCACCGTCAAAATTCACGTTTGTAGGACAATTTTGAGGGTATAGGTGACATAATTGGCGCTTTACTACATTTGTTGTCACGTGCGCCTATTTTCTTTTTGCATATCGGGATGTTTGTAGGACATTTTTGAGGGTATAGATGACATAAATGGCGTTTTACTACATTTGTTGTCACGTGTGCCTAAATTTTTTTTTTGCATGTCCCGATAGGTCAAACACACACAAAAGAAAAGACTTTGGAAGTGAAAGCTGTCGCTGATTTAGTGAACGCCGCGTAAGACTAGACCTAACCAATTTTACTAGATTAGCACACTCTTGGTCGACCAGCGAGGAAACACACGCCAAAATGTCTCACCGAACAAAGTTCACTAGTTAATCCGTTAGAAATTCACAACGACTTGAAATTTGCTCGATTCGTGACTGGTGATTATCGAAGTAGCCATTATGTAGCTTATAGCATAAAATAACGGTGTAACCATAAAATAAAGTTTTTAGCTCCACCGTCATCTCACCTAACCTCACTCCCCTTGAAATATGGAGATTTGTCGTGGCTCATAGTGATCAATATGTAGGTGTCTTTTTGGCTTAAACGGATTCCAAGACAGAGTAATCGACTCCGAGTAGATGACTGCATGAACACCACTTGGTATTGGCTCATACTTTGTAGGTTACATGCCGATGAGCTCCATCACATGCATGTCTCCTTCATCTAGTGCTACAACGTAAAGGCATGCCAATTTTGGGTGGCGTAAGCCTTGATAACGTGTAGGGCTGTCCGGTGGTTTAGGGTTTTATAATTAGAGAAAAAAGAAATATAAAGATAGATTGAATGGAAAATTGAAATATGTATCAAGTGTAATAGAATTTTTTTTGAATATGGACAGATCACATGTACGCAATGGAGTGTCTGATCGTTGTGGTCTATGCATTGTGTGGTCGATCTTGCTATCTTTCTTACGACCAAGGAGAGAGCGAAGCTTGGCGTTAGGTTATCATGTTGAAGAAGGCACCTATCTCGTTGATGACATATAAACAACCTCTCCACGGACTGCCTTAGATGATTTGAAACCCAGGGATTTTGAACGGTCCACATGCCCACCGTCTTCTCTCCTGAAACGCACGCACATGCATCGTGCCTCCCTCCCTCAACCGGCCCGGCCACACCATAGCCACGTTCTCCGGTTTTGTACCGCGCATCAATCACGATTTTGTAGCTCCAGCGGGCCCAACATCGCAGTGCCGGTGAAGTCCAATAGTAACGCCGCGTGGTCCACTCCCACGACTCTACTACACACATGTCGTCATTCAATCCCGATAAATACAACGAGCGTATCAGACTGCGATGTGCATGCATTTGTTCCGGCTCCTAGCTAGTAGTATACGGGATGACGTCAGGCTCGCCGTCGGTTTTGGGTGGTATGTGCGGATGGCGGTGGTGGGACCTCTGATTATTATATAAAACAAGCGGTATACAAATTATTAGTAGACAGAGGTTAGGCTAGATCAGAGTATAACACACGAATATATCTCGCTCCCTGAGTAGTATGAAGCTAGTGAAATTTGCGATACAAGAAGATTTTACTTTTTTTTTTACCAAACCTAACTTAGCCTCTTTAAATAGAGCGGGGAAAACTAGAAGAGACATAAAAGCATAGAGAAACTCGCGAGGCGCGCGATTTCTGCCAGCACAAACGCACGCCGGAGAAGCCTTTACGCCTCCCCGCCGGAGCCAATGAGATCGCTGCATAGAGGTCCTCGCGGATCGCCCTCCACAACCCTGATCTACACCGTTCATCTGTCTCGATCCCACGCATCCCAAACGCTCCGATATAGAGAAGGTGACCAGTCTCCTCCAACGAAAACCAAAACGCATTCAGTCTCCCGAGTCCCGACGCATCTCCTCCCTCACTCCCTCGATCCCCTTCTCACTCACCATCGCCGCCGTAGCTCACTCCCCCGATCCTCTCCGCCCCTCGACGGATCCACCGCCGCCGCTCACCCTCTGCCCCACCCCACCAGATCCTACTCGAACACCAGCCCATCCCCATCTCCATCTGCACGGGCAAGCCCCAGCTCCTCCTAATGGGAACTGAGGAGGAGGAGGAGATTAAGCCCGGCCTCCCCCAGATCCTGCTCCTGACATGTGAGGAGGGGTACGAGGAGACAAAGGACGGCCTCACCGAACTCCTGCTGCACGGCCAAGTAGAGGCCGTCCTCCGGGCCTGCAGCTGGCCGCCGACGACTGGGACGCCACCGAAGACCGGGCGGGGGCGGGTCCACGGCGTGCAGGAGGTCGAGCCGCTCGCCCCCAAGGCCCACCGCGTCGACCTCGACGCCGCTGTTCTGGACCTCATAGGCATCGTCACCCAAAGGTCAATTCTTTTATTGGGCTCAGCCGATTCGATTGTTATGTACTGAACTATTCTTGTTGTTAGTTTAGAATGCTCTAAACATCTGGTCTCCAAATCAGTCCCTTTGTTGACTTCAATCTGTCAAAGCTAAAGAGCTGTACAATATTTTGTTCATGTTTACAAAATCGCAATCGCAATAAAATGTTTTTTGGTACGAATCCGACACTGTTCAATTTTGGTAAACGAGCTTGTGACATACTGATCCGACAGAGTTAACTGCGTAATAGACTTCTTTTCATGTCTATAACAAAGCTTCCGTATGAAAACTTTGACAATTTTTTTCTACTGATTCAACTATGAACTGCTAGATCTAGACTCTGTTATCAATAATCGTGAGTGTGATTTTATTTGTCACTCATATGAGTTTAGCCACAATCAAGCCGCCTAGTTATTAGGCAGCAAGTTCAGATTGGATTGAATTCTTGCTTATTTTGATGTATACTGCTGGGCCATAACCATACATCAATTAATACTTGCTCGCATACTATTTTGATGCAAGAAGTTGGGATACGATTTGGAGGTACCTTATAAGTTAGGATCATTTAATCATGCCTTAAAAAGTTTGATCAAATCCTTCTGTAATTTATTAATCTTTGAGAAGTTATATCACGTTTAGAGCCTCCTATATTATGTGATGAAATTCAATCATGTTTGAAATTATATTGAGATTTCTTGTGTAATTTGAGAACATCCCATGCTTGAAATTTTTACTCTAGGAGTTTTCAAAGTGCTGCGAAACGTCTATGTAATCCTTTTCATGTTCAGAACCAGCCGTGCTTGTACATGGCCTATTTAATATATGTTCTTAATTCAAATTTTCTTGCTGGATGATGGCAGTGACACGGGAAGACGGGAGGGTCTCACCACTGACACGCCCGGACGGGAGGGTGCTGCACGCCGATGAGGGGGTGCCGGGCACTGCTGGTGTCGCCCGAATGGACGTCCGTCCGTGGATAACCTCGCCCAGGCATGCATCACCATCGAGCACAGCGTCAAGTTAAGGTAATCTCACCCTCTCCATCTCTGCCTGCTGGTTTTCTTATGTTTGCTTGCGACAGGTTTAGGCTTAGTGGTGGTATGACTCGACTTTGGTCATGGCCATGACAAGTGCCGGTCTAGCTCATCGTCTGTGATGTTAAGAATTAGGAACTTAATTGGTAGGTCGTTGCCTGATATTAGAGTCACTTGTGGTTATACAAATAGGCTGCTGGTTATGTTTATAAGTTTAATAGTACTAGTTTTCGCTAATCTGGTACTTCCCTTAATTAAATTCATTTCTTTTGAATGTGTTGGTGCAGTAGTGAGTGTTTTATGCTACATTCTGTTCTTGTTGGTGAATGTTACTTATTTCGGTGATCGTCCTTGTTGGACTGAATCCGAGTAACCACTTTTGAATCTAAATGTGGCGAATTTACCTTGACAGGGTGGAGGTGACCCAGGAGGCAAAGGGCTACTGCAGGACGATTCGATCCGGTGTGACCTAGCGCTGCAACTGCTCCAGTCGTGGTGCTCGGCTCCCCGACTTCGGCTCCATCCCCGGCGCCCAGCCGTGGTGCTGCTCACGCTAAACCCCCCTCTGGTAAGCTCCTCGGTTATTCTATCTTTCTTCTCTCTTGTGATACCCTGGCTATCGAGCACATCACCTATTGGTTTACCCATGTTTGCTTGCTTGCTGCAGAGCTCTGTGCATTTGTGTTTTTGCGAAATCCAAGGGATACGTTAAGAATTAGGGGCTGTTTGATCTTAATTGCTAGTTTTTTTCCTGATATTAGTGTCATCTGTGGTTATACAAATATTCTTATGTGTAGGCACTAGGCACTGACATTGCTCGGAGCGTGAGGGTGCCAGCTGCGGCAACTTCGCTCTCCGCCTTCACATGGATTTCTGTATCTGCCCTGCTTGTTTTTACTGTTTGACACAATTCAATGTCTCTTATTAAGCATGGTCTACTCTTTTCTGCTGTATGATTTAGTACGATTTCTATGGTCAGTCACAATAGCTAGGCTTATTAGTTGAGCTGCTGACCTTTGTGGTTATGGTTAACTATGGATCAAGCTCTGCTTGTGTGTATATACACTAGGTCCGTGGTTACTGGTAATTGGTCTGAGCCTATCTTTCATGTTCCCGGATAGTACTAGCTTATAATATCTATAGTATTTTGTTGTTAGTTAGGCTACAAGTTGGATGTGCCTTGTAAGATAGGATTATTTAATCATGCCTGAAAAGTTTGATCACATCCTTCTGTAATTTCATAATGCTTGAGAAGTTGTGAAATTTTTGCTTTACGACTTTTCAAAGTGCTGCGAAAGGTCTTTTACAATCCTTTTCATGTTCAAAACCAGCAATTTGCTTGTATATGATCTGTTAAATATTGTTCTTAATTTGAATTGTCTTGCTGCATGCAGGCAGTGCCATGGGAAGACGGCGAGGGGGCTGACCAAAGACAGCGCACGGCCGTGGTTGTTGGGAGGTTGCTGCAAGCATGCGAGGGGGCGCTGGGCACTGCTGGTGTCGCCCAAGTGACTTCTGTCCGTGGAAGACCTCGCCTCGGCATGCATCACCATCGAGTATGATGTCCAGTCCAGGTAATCTCACCCTCCAGCCCTGCCTGCCGGTTTAGCTATGTTTTGCTTGCTGCAGATGGTCATCTGTCTCTCTCTGTGTGTGCATTGTGTTCTTGCAAAATCCAAGGGCAGGTTCCTTGCTGGTTTAGCTATTTTTTGCTTGCTGCAGGAGGGGCATCTCTCTGTTTGTGCATTCTGTTCTTGCGAAATCGAAGAAATAGATTATGAGTTGACGTTGTGTTTGCTCTTAATTGCAAGTTTTTTTCGTGATATTAGTGTCATATGTGGTTATTCAAATAGGCTGCTGGTTTTGTTTATAAGTTTACATAACCAATATCTTCTATCTATGCTCTTGTTATGTCAAAACTGATAAGAACATAATTTGCCGTATCTTAGCTAAGTTTCTTTTAATATTTTTGCTTGTCTCTGTTGTTAATTCTATATGTTAGCACGATTGTCTCTAGTGCATCTGCTTCTATACTTTGTGAACATCGAATTATCTAGCATTACTGTACTATATATGCTTCTATTCTTTCAAACTGTGATTTATTAGCAGGTGTTGAAACCTTGCAACTGATAACCTGATATTGTCTTATTGCTGATTCTCTTACTAGATCCATCTCCGTGTCACCGGCAAGGGTGCGAAGCAGTCCGTGAGATGGCGGCGAGTATACCACGCTGTGTGTTGGAAGCGGTGATCTTCTTGTTCGAGTCCACGGGTATAGGTTAGTTTCTGTTAAGCAAAATTTTGGCCAATTTCGTGGTAGCAGCTAGAGACAATAATAATAAAAAAAGGAAAGTAGAGCTTTCCAGCAAACTTGCAGTTCTTTATTTAGGGATTTTACATCATAAAAACACAACATGTGTTTGTCATGCTATTTTTTGTTTAGTTACTTTCATTCAGATGCCAACATTGTTCTCCCTACAAAGATGAATAAGATGTTGAATTCATGTCAGGCTTAATTGTAGAGTTTGCATTCCATCACAAGGAAAATATTTCTGAAATTCCAGGAACTTTAGAACTTCGCTTTGTTGCATGACATAAGTCACTAGATTCATCGGTAAGATTCACCGGTAGTAGTCGGATCCGGGCATGAAAGGGCCGCCATATGGACACGTGTTTCTTCTTCAGCTGGTCTTGCAGTTCGTTAGGTCGAGTGATGCTGTTGTGTAGCCTGGAGCATGTAGCTATGTAGACTGTCCATATTATTTTATCTTCACCTTGGCATCTACACAGGTTCCTGTACATCTTCAACTGATGATTTTTGCATCGTTATACCATTGCTAGACCAAAAGGTTATATTGTGCAATATCTTGCTGAATGGTTTGTAATAAATCGAGTGTGAAGTTGTTTATATTGTTTTGATGTGCGAAGTTTGTATCCTTGAGACGAACTACAACTTGGTTAATGTTTTCCATGTACCGAATGTCATGAGCTGGATATATATTGAGGTCCTGGACTAGACCATCAGTTCCTGTTCCTGTTATGAATTGGATGTTATCTTCTGGTTGTGAGATGCATCTTTTTTTATTGCACAACACCTACTGGGTTAGAGATATGTCTGAAGTACTTGACCACGTCCTGATCCCACTTGCAGGAGGTATTGCTGGTGGGGCGTGTCCACAGCATGCATGAGCTCTTGCTTCTCGCCCCAAGGCAAACCTTGACGCCGCCTTTCAGATCGTTGACATCGGCACCGAAAGGTCAAATTTTTCTCTTTGGTCGCGCTCTAATTGATTTCTGCCATGCTATCCAAAAATGTTCTGCATGGTGCTCGTGCCACCACCGTTTGTGCGTGTTGTGATAGCCTTGGAAATCGGTTGTATGACATGATCCTCTGTTTATCAAAGATAAGCAGTCTTTTAAATTCTTATGTTTTCTATTCCAGGACTGCAAGTGAGTTCTAATGTTGTTTGGATTAAAATTATAAGCTAATGCCACTCATAGTATCATGAAATTGCCATGATGAAGATATGATTATTTTTCTTCTTTTCGCTCTTGGCTAGATCTAGTGCTACATTCCTGATGTTTCAGTGCATGTCCAGTGGCTACCTTTCTTTATGTATGTGCTTCTTTTGAATGTAGTTATGGTAACATATGACCTTTGAGTCGTATATGATCTCCCTTTTAGTTATGGGCATTTGCAAGTAGATAGTTACTCTGACCTGTAGCTCCTCTAGCTCCGATATGGCTGGCCTCACATGTAAAATTATTTATATTAGGTTCTAGTATCATGGATGCTAAAGCTTGAACTCCTGGACATTCCATGTCCACTGAATGTTTTTTTTTGCCAGTACGTGTTTGACGCCTGGCCTAGCCTTAGTATATCTTGTTAGTGTTTTGAGCAATGGTTTCATGTGCCCTTCGTGGTGGTGAACCTTTCTTAGTCTGTTGTTGTGCAGGTGATGGACGATAAACCGAGCTTCTTTGACCATTGGTAGGATCCGGGCAGTGGAGCGGTACACGGAGTGTGACGAATGACAACGTTCTTGCAGGTGATTCCGATACCTTGGACGAACTTGCTGTGTGAATTTTCAACATCTTGATATTGGATTGCATATTGAGACATTAGGAACTGAATTAGTTTACACACCATTGCCGAAACTGTTTATATTGTCTTACTGTGCAATGCTTGTTTACTTGATACAAATTCCGGCTTGGTTGCTGTTATATGTACTGAATGGCATGAGGTAGCTTTTCATTAACAATCCTATTTTTCTGCCACGTGTGTATTTTGGACTTTGACCAAGTGGTTCAATGTTGCAATACTGAGGTCCTGAATGCATGAGTTAGACAAAAATTGAGGTCGTGGACCGGGGAGAATTTGATGCATATGAAGCTTTGCCCCATTATATTTTTTCTCTCCTGGGCTCTATAGCTAGCTATCTACACAGATTGAAGTAGCTACCTGCCTGTACCTGTTTGTTTACCTTTTACTCTTACTTTGACATCCTGAAACGACACTCGTCTCTGTTGTTACCTTTTGGTAAATAGGAGTGTGCTTGGGTGTATGCTAGTTCAAGAATCACAGATATATATACCCTGGCTTGTTAATCCTAAATGTTTGCATGATTGCATCTACTGCTTCTGTTCTTTCCCAGTGAACATTGAATCATCTAGAAATACTGTACCGAATATGCTTCTATTTTTTCCTTGTCATTTATAACAGCTGCTGAAGTCTTGCAATTGATAACCTGATCTTGTCACATTGTTGATTCTCTTACAGGCGTCACCAGCAAGGCTGTGAGGCATTCTGTGCAACGACGGGGAGTTCACAGACGCTGATCCTATACTTCATCTTGGTGATTTAGGTGAGTATTCTGCTTCCTCTCCTTTTCTCTTGTACCTGATCTTTGTTCCGTCCTTCGATCGAGCATGACTGTAGCGTGTTCCGGTCATTGACCGATGACCTGCTGCCTATGATTCAGGTTTAGTGGTCGTTGCCCGATGACATGCTGTCATTTGTGTAGGTGCAGTTGCAATTATCCATAGATGCAAATGGCATCTACTTTGTGGGCTTGTGTAGCTCGTCTTCATCGACATGGTTCTTTTTATGCGTTCTCCCATTGGAGCTATAAATCCCTCATGTCAAGTGTTCTTTTTATGCGTTCCAAGTGTTGTTTTTTGGCAAAGCACCTGGTGGATCATGTCCTGATGGAGTACTACAGCAGTCACAAACATTGATTCACCACGTATGGTTTATACATGGTCACATGGAAACTGGTCTTCCTGTTTTTGCAAATATCATTACATGATAAGATGATGTCTCCTGTAAATTTTTAGGTGATTATTCTGTTTGAATTATTTGTGCGTACCAACATGGCATGTTAAATTTCAACACTTCATTTGGAACTTGGCATGCATTGTGATATACAACATATAATTGTTTTCATATGCCTGCTGAAATAGATTTTTTTTTACTTTATGATGATCTATAACTTGAAATCACTTATCTGGGTTCTTTTAGCATGTGTGAAAGCATAGTGCGCATTTCAACTGAACGTGCTGACCTGCTTCACTGGTATTGCCTTATCTTGAGGTGTGACAACCTTGTGTGTTGAGTTGTTAATCTGGGTAGTTCCCTTCCTGAATCTTCCATCGTGTGTGCGAGGTTATGAAAAACACTTTTGGAAATTCGTGACATCTCTCTATTATCCTTGTTTGTTGACTCTATACCAGTATTGTGTACTTAAAGTGCAGACATAAACCTGTTTTTCAGGTCCACTGTGACATTTCGACGGTGCTGACTAGCATTTTCGTGCCGGTAGGCGCGAAACACGGGAGGATAAGTGTATGTGGGCAGTCGAGGCGACAAAACAGCTCGTTGTCAAAGCTGGATGGGAGACTGCATCTTGGACATAGCTCGCCGCCTTAGGTTAACACTTTGCTGCGAGGATAGGACAAGGCTGCGCTCTGGGCATGTACCTGTAGTCCTGGCGACGACCTGGGACCTCCACTAATGTATCCCTCACATGTCGACCCATGCCCAGCAGGAGGATTGTAACTCAAAACAACCTTTCCAATGAAATGAGACGCAAAAGTCCTTTTTTCGCCAATTGTGTATCTATGTTGTTAAATAAACAAGGAGGCAGAGAGAAACAATTCGAAATCTTTGGCTACAGTATTCTTCTTCTTTGTTGTCTGTATACATATATTAGCAACTCTTGTCATGTGCAGTTTTGCAAAGCGTGCTGCATATATAGGCTAGCTGTGTAGCATGGATCGAAACAGAGCAGTGAAGTGTGGTCATCAGGCGTAATACAATTATGGTATATAAGCAAATAAAAACGATTTTGAGGAAAGTGGTTTACATGTATTTTGTTCTTCTATTTTCGTTCATGTTGACCTGTATGTGTTGTCAAGAAATATGGCCGTTTGTCTGCGATTTGAAGCTTGGTAAACGAAGCCTGAATGGAGAACTAGCTTCAACGATAGTGCAAAGGAAATATATTTGGCTATTCCATCCCACATAAAGGAACCATAGTAATTTTCTTTGGCGGAGTTGCAAGTTACCGAATAAAGTGTGCATTGTTTAAGAATGATTTTAGGATTGCCACATTGTTCATTGGTCTGTTCTAAGATGGGAATCCTCGCCTGATTTTCAGAGAAAAGTAACGCATGAGACGACACCTGCCTCCTTAATTTACCTCCCAATCCGCGCTAAAATTAAATGGCCCATGATAAAAGTGAGGAGTCACCGGGACCTTCCTTCCAAGCGCCAGCGACATGCATGGAAGAGAGAACCGTGAAACTAAGCGCCAGCAACATAGAGAGAAGATATGACCCCGAAACTAAGCCTCATCTTGTTCCCGCCTCCCATTTGCTTAAAATTTCAAACTCGTTTTGCCTCCACTTCGGCTCTATAAATACAAAGCCACCATCACTAGTGCCGCGTGCGGTGTGCGCCTGTGACTTGTGACTTGTGACTTGGATCTTGGGCGAGGGCGACGGGTGGCGGTGGTGACAGAGATGTCTTCCGTCGTCCATCTCCGACCGGCCGACCGGCGGCAAGCTCTTTTCGTCCTGGCAGGTAACCTCGAGAGCACGCTGAACACCATAAGTCCAGATGTACCTTTGTGGCAAACGGCTGTAGAGTAGATCCTTCTACCCGCTATGACGTACGTGCGTGTTGGATGTAAGGATGGCAATTTTACCCATGGGTACGGGTCTCTTGGCCAGCATGCCGCCACTTTAAGCTACAGATGCGCTGCGGAGATCTGAAGCTTCTGTCGTTTACCTTCTGCAAACATGCCCAATTAGTCATCTGGTATGACAACTTACTCAGAGTACCGCAAGGATCTTTTGGGAACACACCATCAAACGCTGCTGCAATTCTAAGTTTCCAAATATTTCCTTGCTATTTGCGATTTAAGTGATAGGAGCAGATTTGTCCAGGTAAACTTGTAGTCAAAGGTTTCGAGTTATAAATGTCTTTTCTTAGCTCTACAATTATGTTCTTATGATGATTATCTAGGGTAAAAGGATGAATTGCTGTTTGAAAGTGTCTCCCGGCCATAGGCTAGAAAGACGGAGCCCATCAGCTTCCAGCAGTTGGTCACCCAGAAACAGGTACATAGATTCGCCATGTTGTGCTATAAATTCTTACTGTTATAATCAGTGCTACAATTCTTACTAGTCCTTTTCTATGTTGTTCATAGATTCGTCATAGTGGCTATGGGACACTTGTGTTGATTGTTTTCCTTCAGGAATGGCTTTACAATGTATGTTCATCATCTGGTTGTGTTCACCCCTGGGCCTTTTCTATGTTTTTTTTAAGTGAGATGCTCTGTTGGTAGTATTATGGACAGCTGCATTATCCTGAAGCCGTTTTTCATGTTAAGTACAGCAGGAATGCTTCTCCTTCCCAAAATTGATTTATTTTTCATTTGGTGGTGGTGCTGCTTTCTCCCTGCCCTTGCCGGAGCCTATAGCGGTTGATGCTTGAAGTGTACCGGTTGTTGCCTGTGGTCTCTTGGTGCAAGCAAGGATTTATAATTGACCTTTTCTCCTTCAGAATCACTTATATTCCTGAAACACCATACCGTGAAGCTCACCAAGAAGTTTTATCACGTAAAGATAAAGATATGAGGTTCCCATGTGAGTGCTACACTAATTAAGCCGAGCTGTATGGGAGTTTTAAGTTAGAATACGTATCATTTTGCGGTGTTCAGTTACCAGCCAACAAGTTGCAGAGTATCATTCTAAATTGAGAACATGTCAATATATGTGATTGATTCAATAACAAAATGTCTATGTGAACATCTCATGTCTATGTATGTTATGGTTATGCTACTTATAGTCAATCTAAGCTTACTACCTTGGTTTCATTAAGGCATATGATAGGAGTACAGTCTACTTTCTCAACACATGGCACGATACTATTTGTTCTGTTTCGTAGAGTGGTTTGTGAAGCCTTGCTTATAAACATGATTCATCATTCTCTCTCGCTTAAAATGAACCGGGCGCAGCAACGCGCGCCATGTCCTTCTAGTACAAATTAAGGTGATAGTTATACAGGTAATTGACAAACTCTGTTGCTACACAATCTGTACATGAGTAACTCATTCTGATGCTAATAATAATTGACCTCAAAGATATGCTAGGTTGTATTTTTCTGTATCTATCTATATAATTCCAGTACCATTATTTGTTTGAAATATTTCAGTGAGTTCTGTGCAAATAACAAAGATCTTAGCATGGCTTCACCTGCTGTTGAATCGGTATGCTGCGTATGTTCTATTGTACTAACTAATTCATACCTGGTCTCAACTTGATAGTTGGTCATGATACCGTTGTATTATGTGAATTGTTTCTGAATTTATGTCTATGTTCAGACTTTTTGAGTTTAATGTGTTTCCCACTTTCTGCGCATTGGGTGCATGTCTGGTTCGTAATATATAAGCCCATCGCTGGTGGTCATAATATGGCAATTAACAGTAGCTGCCATACTGTAGTCAGGTAATCGCAGCATTGACACAAATCTTACTGTAAATTACTGTTGTATAGTGTATCCCTTTTACTGATCCAGTTCATGCAACTTTCTTGAGAATGATGTTCAATAGTAGAAACTTTGGGCGTGATTGGTAATTTGGTATGCTCCATAGTCCATACCATATGGAGCTTGGTTCAGCAGTGCAGCGTTTGCAACAGCTGGCCAAGCTGGTGCTCAATTGCAACAGCATTTGCACCTCCTGGTCAGATGCAGGTGCATCCATCTCCACACCCAGGCTAGGGTAGAGCACTGCATGCAGTCAGTTTTATGAGTGATTAGCACATACTCCTAATCTACCCAATGAGGTTAATTAGGGATAATTAAGATATAATTATAATTTTTTAAGTGGGTGCATCACATATTGCTATCTTGTGAATATAATTTGAACAACAATCTCTTGTAACTTATTAAGGTGTTGGTCGTACAGTTAGCTTGTACGTTAGTTAGTTTAGCATGGATTAAGGTATATTAAAAGTACAATAATGATCACTGAGGGAGGATCTGAATTTTAGCAACAGAAACACCAGATGGATGTTCTACCGCCAAACTATTAACTGTGGTCTCATAATAGTGGTTTTTAGATAGATCTAGTTTTGTATTATTGTATTACTTGACCTCATTTTTTGGTTGATGTTTTAAGTATTTGCAGTTATGACGGTGTAAAAATGTGATGGCTGGTGGCAAGAAGATTTCAAGTACTACAAGTAATTTGGGTGTTACTAGTATACTTAAGAAGTTCTGATTTTGTTTTTTAAATGAGGAGATCTGACAAGATATGTGTGTCTGCAGTCTCACAAAATTTCAAATCTAAAGTTGGTCGATGCATAGTTATTTTTTTATAACTCCAGCCTTGGATAATGAAAGAAAAGACAATTTTGGGCACTATTCATAGCTGGATTTGTTTTTTTATTTTTGGTTCTCCATGTGTAGATCAAATTTGGATTTGCGATGTTATGAAATTGTAGACATTTTTTTTATCAACTCGCTTAATTTCTAGAAAGGTGCTTCCTACGTACTGTCAGTTTATGTTTGGACCACGGCCACCAATGTATCGTTATTACTTGTGGAATTATGTCTTCTTACTCTTACCACCGGATCTCTGAATATCGTTGATGGGGTTGAAATTGAATTTACTTATAATCTGTTTTGTAATGACTGGTCGTTCTTTATTCTTCTGTTAAGGAAGTATCTATTCTCCTTTCTGTGGAAGAAAACTATATACTCCCTCCGTCCAAAAATAAGTGTCTCAAATTTGACAAAAAGTGGATGTATCTATACATGAAACATGTCTAGATAGCTCCACTTTTAGGCAAACTTCAGACACTTATTTTTGAATGGAGGGAGTATATTAATTCACTGTATATGAAATATTTGTGTACATGATTTTTGTAGAAAAGTGCAAAGTGGACGAAAATCTGTTTTATCTTGTGGGTCCAGATGATCCTGGAATCTGGGTCACCGGAGAGTCCCTGCGTACAAACCTTATTGCAAGGTAGTACTACCGTTACGTCGCTGTCCCTCCACAACAAGCACACGTCCAATCATTCGCCAAGATAAACAGCTCGCATTTTATTTTATTTATATGTTTTTGCCAAAGTCAAAATGGTGTGAAGGCATCTAGCTAATCTCAGCTCATAAAACCAGTGTTCGATCAGCGATCGATCCATCAGTTCTTGGTCTGCCCAACGAAGAAGAGGATGGCCGCCGCTGCGCTGCTAGCCGCCACCACCGTCGCCCTCGTGGTCTGCTCCTCGGCCTCGGCCGCCGGTGACGGCGGCCAGACGCGCCGCCGCCGCGCAGCACTCCTCCCGGCGGTGTACGTGTTCGGCGACTCGCTGGTCGACGTCGGCAACAACGAGTTCCTGCCGCCGCCGGCGCCGAGGGCGGGTTCCCCCTGCGGCGTCGACCTCCCCCACGGCACCCCCGGCCGACGGACCGGGCGATTCACAAACGGCTACAACCTCGCCGACTTCGTCGGTGAGTCCGCGACCGATTTGGTGGCGCAGATCTCTGGGTGCACTCACTGTCCTTAAGCTTCAGTTCACATTGTTGTCGGCTCACCCAAATAAATTCTAGGTGCATTTTTGCTGCCGTAAGAGCCTGAGACTAATGAGTACCTTCAAATATTTAGAATGCCAGCTTCCTCCTCAGTTGCACGCAGCCCAAATTGTTACTTACATCAGTACAAACTTTGCTAGCTGCACAACAAAAATACATGTGAAATGCTGCAAAATATCTTTCTGAATGCTGTACTTGTATTTTTCCTTAGAAGATCTATGCGTTTATTTCCTTTCCGATTTGCTAATACTGATGCTCACATATTGCAACATGTATATGTATCTACACAGCACAGCGCGTGGGGTTCGATCTGAGCCCACCAGCTTACCACTCCTTGACGCCGCAAGTGAGCCTCGACCTCCTGAGCGGCCGGGTGGGGGCCAATTATGCTTCTGGTGGATCAGGCATCCTCGACGCTACTGTATGTATGCACAATTGTGCATAATTAACAACCAACCAACACTTGCTTTTTCTAGACATGTTTTAGTTTGCTATGTTCATTAGCACTGCAAACTAGACCCTGAAGGCTGAACAGGGGGACGCCGTACTAGTTGGTAATTATGCTTGATTATCATTTACTACTATCTTTCTTTCAAAATACTGTACTTGATGAGCTATTATGAATGAAGTAAAACCTCTGTAACTTTGACGATCAAACGGGAAAACATTGCTGCGATTGGTCAAACAAAAACAGTATGATTAGATTTTTCATGAACATTGTAATTCTATAATTCTTAGTTATACTGTTAACATATCCCTGTTGCGAGAATGTGTCCATGTCTAAAACATAATGTGTTTTACGAATGATGAGTAGTTATGTGTGGCCTTTGCCTGACAAAATGTAGGGCAATGGGACGATCACCCTGCGAGAACAAATCAAGCTGTTCGCGAACACCAAGGCGAACATGATCAAGACCGAGCTGGATCATAATAGGGTTAATCGCTTGCTGTCTCGATCCCTATTCCTCATCAGCACCGCAGGCAACGACTTCTCGACATTCAGTCATGGTAATGGGACCATGAGCGCCCACATCGCAAACATGGTCTCCACCTACATCAAGCACATCAAGGTATGATTGTTGTGAACAACAGGGAGCAAAATCATCGTTTTTTTAATTGAGGAGCCATGGCTTCCGATTTCATTAAAATGAAACCGATAAAACAGGGTTCAGATCTGATACAAGACTCCGTAGCATCTACCATCTACTGCTACTATTCACGAACCTAGAACGAAACCAAACTAACTGCTATTACACCCAAGCGCATCTACCAAACCTACAGGAATATCCTCCTTAGCAAAGACTTCACTTTTGTTACAGACCAAAAGATACAAAACCAACAGCATCTTCTAAGTTCTCAAGCGAAGCTTGCTACCAATCATCACTGGACTTCCTCCCAGAAACGCAACTCAGCCAATCCCAATTCTCCTTCTCGCAGGCGCCCAAACGTGGTTCGTGCTGAACACTTCAGCCGCCACTTTAAGCTACAGATGCGCTGCGGAGATCTGAAGCTTCTGTCGTTTACCTTCTGCAAACATGCCCAATTAGTCATCCGGTATGACAACTTACTCAGAGTACCGCAAGGATCTTTTGGGAACACACCATCAAACGCTGCTGCAATTCTAAGTTTTCAAATAGTCCAAAAAGGAGCAGCCACACCAGCAACAACAAAACAAATCTTGGCCCCCACGATCTGTGTCACCATCGCTGGTAGGTCATTTATCACTGGAAACCTAGCTGACAGGCCACCTGGTTAACAGCAGGTTAAGCTGGTTCTGGGAAATTCATAAGCCGGTGATTTCAAAATGGGCTTAAAAAATTCACTATTTTCATCTCAATTCCATGGACATTATTTTAACAGCGCTGTTTTTTATAAAATTTTCCCAAAATACCGAAAGAACCACACATGTTTAAATCGAACTTCAATTACAATGCTCACCGCTGCAATATCCTGTAATCTCTTTGACTCATGTTTTCTTAACCACACTAATGCACACACAATATGCAAGCAGGTATTATACAATCTGGGAGCACGGAGACTAGGACTGCTTGATGCTGTGCCCATAGGATGCTTGCCAGGCAGCAGGGCTTCGTTGGAAAATGGTGACGATTGCAATGATGCCACCAACTCTCTTGCGCGGCAGTTCAACGCCCTACTCCGGCTTGAAATGGCCAGTGCCACAGCAGCTACCATGCCTGGGATGGAGTACTCCATTGCCAGCATGTACAACATCATCTGCGACATGATGTCCAACCCTTCTCTGGATGGTTAGTTTTCTTTGCACTTTAATGCGATCATCGGTCATTTTTTCCCTTTAAAGTTTCTGTTGCAACGTCTCGGCCAACAAAAAATATTTTGCAAAGTAGAAGCAGACCACCCAGCGTACTACCTTTTAGGCACCAATTTTATTTATTAGTAGAACGCTGGATCGACTGACTTGTGCGAAAATCCAACTGTTTCGTGTAAAACTTATGCGTTACTTCCAAACGGCGCAAGCTCTGTTTTCTTACCTATGTATGGTTGGATTGTATATGATCAGGACTGGAGGAGGTTTCGAGCGCGTGTTGCGGAGGAGGGAGGCTCAACGCGCAGGTCGGCTGCTCGGCGACCTCAAACCTGTGCACCGACCGCAGCCGGTATGTGTTCTGGGACAACGTGCACGAGACGCAGGCTGCCTACCAGCGAGCCGTGGCGGCCATGTTCGACGGCACGGCGTACACGGAGCCCATCAGCTTCCAGCAGTTGGTCACCCAGAAACAGGTAGCTCCTGGTGCTGGTATCGATCTGGAGCATTCGTTTCTGGATCGGGCAGCTGAGATGTAGGCAAGGCAGGGCAAACAGCTGTTTGATTCTGGTCAATTAGGCTTTGTTTTGGAATGTGGCAGTCAATCGAATTCCTTCAGGAAATGAACCTCTTCTGGTAGTGTTCCATGTAGTGCATCAGGGATTCAGGGGCATAGTCTTCGGCTTTGAGACTGTGTGTGACATGCTTGCTGCCGCGGCAACCACCAAAAGAGATGGGAGATAAAGCCTGGAACTTTATATTTTGCTGCCAGCTTTGGCTTCCTCAATGGAGCCGGGAGAAGCCCTCCTGTTTATCTAAAAAGATGGTAACAGTAAACTGTGGCATTACACTGTACTCACTGCCTATTGGCATATGATCCGTTTCATACACGAGATCGCGAGATCAATCGATCGATGGGATAAGATCTATTTTCTATGCACTTTGTAATCTTGATCTACCTTAAGGAAAGAAACATTGTTGCCCTAGTTCTGGCATTTCCTTCGTTACTTCACAATTGTATCCAAATAATGTTACTTCACAGTTTATATCGGGCTAAATAGTCCTTTTTTTTCTCAAGTAAACCGTAGGAGCACGGCCTTTCAATAGCTGACGAAGAAGAAGAAATATTGTACAACATTTACACCGTGCTTTCAACTAAACTTGTTAGAAAACAAAAAGGCAGGCAAACCGTATACGGACTCACCATAGCATGCTCGGTCACCTCCGGGCATGTTTGGCCCTAGGCCCGACAAATCCCACACATTCGTCATATATAAGCCTAAGCTAAATCTCGAGAGGCTACAATGGAAATCGGTAACACAACAATGACCGTACGACTCAAAGAAGTAATATAGCAAATGTAACACCCCGGCCAACCGAAAGGCGAATTATGCTATTAGGGATAGCAAGTTTAACAAAAGCCTTAACAGGCTATCTATCAGTTCAACGGAAGGCAAGTTTTGCTATTAGACATAGCAAGTTTAACAAAAGGCTTAACATGCCAGCAGCCGATACCAAATGTAACACGCCGGTCGCCCCCCAGGCTGGCGGCTGTTACCACTGCTAGTTATCAATTCATCGAAAGGCAAATTATGCTATTTGGACATAGCAAGATTAACAAAGAGCTTAACTTGCCAGAAGCATATACCAAAAGTAACACCCCGGCCAACGGAAGGCTTATGCTATTAGACATAGCAAGTTTAACAATAGTCTTAATAGGTCAGAAGAAGATACCAACTGTAACACACCGCCCACCCCTGGGCTGGCGCACGGCTGTTACCCTGCTAGCTACCAATTCAATGAAACAAAAATTATGCTATTGGACATACCAAGTTTAGCAAAAGACTTAACAGGCTAGAAGCAGATACCAAATGTAACACCCCGCTAGATCTTCAGCATCTCTAGGACTTCCTGTTAGGTCACCCATGCTAATATTACCCCAAGGGCCAGGTCAAGCACGCTTAACAGCTGGGTTCTATCGAAATGGCCTTATGAAAAATAGTTGCAACTTGCTGATACACGTATTCTATCAATATTCTTAAGCCCTAGGCAAGGATCTCACATACACACCCCCTTAGAAGACCGACACCATTGTCGGTCAACCCTAGTCTAGGGACTTCCCCACTTGGCACCCGTCTTGATGTTCAGTGCCGGCACATGTTCCACATATTTGTGCACCTCAGTGTTGACCCATGTCCTAGCCCCTGACCCGGACATGCCCATATAACCGTGAGGGTCGGCTCTGATACCGAGAGTTTCTTCCTTCCCGATGTTCCATATAGCACATAGATTAGGTCGCCACTCTAGTCTCTAGTTTTGATGGTCTTGGTCTCCTACTTCCCCATTCTTATCACCAGCAAAACCTCCTCATACGCGTCATCTTCCCTACCTCTACACCAAGGACTACATGAGTCCGCGGGGCATAACCACTAACTCCTCCTCCGTCATACCTCTATCGCTGCCACCACTATAATGTCCCCCTTTCTCTTCCCCAGTGGTTGTCAACTTGTCATTACAGTATCATCCACCCTAGGCAGCTCACTTTTGTTTGCTACCTTTCTTTTGTTCCCTGGGTGATGAACCGCCTGATATATAACATTTGTTCACCAACATTGATGATCATGTGGTTCCTTCATTGCCTTATCACAGATTCACAGTGAAGCCACGAAGCATTACCGGCCTACGCCTCCCCAACCCTTGCTTCATCTAACATTCTAGGGAACCCTGATTAAAACCCCAAATCAAAACCTTACTTGGGTGCCACCATAGAGAGATGACAAGGTCGAAGAGAGAGCGGTCGATGACATCGTTGGTTAGGTTGGAGGACGGTGAGGTCGTGTGGTACTAATCTCAAGCAATATCAAACATCCAAGTAGAGCGTCAACAAGGAAATACAACATGAAGGCCTCCATTAATTTCCAGGTTCAACAATAAAGAAACTCGAGAGGCAACACTCAAGAAGCGCCACGTAACCAAAGTCGCTATGTACTGCCACCACCTAGTGAAAGTGCATGTGTTGCCCCATGCGTGGTTTTGGTAATTAATTGCAATCCCTATGGACTAATGGTTGCATTGAGATATACTTGTAGATCTTGTCCATAGGAAAAGATTGGAGTTCATGTGTTGGACTCTAGAAGATTACATGATGACCAAGGTTCCATCCAAGGGTTTATATGAAGAATGGTCATGTGAAGAGTTGAGCTTATTGCAAGCATGGCTTGGAAAACAAGATTGAGTGAACTTCATGTTTATCTCCAAGCCATCATCTATATCAAGAGAAGAATTTGAAGCGCAAGTGGATACATGAAGACGGAGCTAAGCGAGGCTCTCCCATAATGGTATATGGGGGAGTATTTGGGAAGTCTTCATCAAGCATGTGCTAGCAAGCACAATCAAGAAAGGTGTTCCAACTTGAGAGAGTCAAGATCGTCATCATCGAGCTCAAGTGGAATGCGCAAGGTAAAGGTATGATCTTGATAGGGTTTCTATTTTACCGGTCTCGTTGTGTTAGTGGGAGACCGGGTTATAGGATAGACGGCGTACTATCAAGAGGGGCTCTCAAGTGAGTAACTTGATCGCATCTTTGTGGAGATCAAACCTTTGCATATTTGGCATATCATCTTTCTTGGTTATTATTTGGCTTTTATCCATGTGAGAATTTAGAGCTTGTGTTCATCTCCATACCAAGCTCTAGTTCATCAAAAAGGATTTCATTTGAATATCTTGTGGTGTTTTTTGATGTTGGAGGTTTTACCGGTTCGTCTCTTGTAGAGAGGTCAAACTCTCCTCTTGTGTTATACTCCTCACATGATGGATGTGGCACCCCGCTCTGGCACATATTTCCAGAGAGGCGGTCGCCCCGTGCGCCAGCCCAAGATATCTGGACGCACGTTACGACAATGCAACATAGCGGAAATCATCACACAATCAGGCACAAAGTGCTACAAAAGGGTTTACAAGGCCATCGAGGCATTACAAAATATCTTGCCAAGCATGGCTCAGGACAGAGTTTAACTGGCAGCGGAAGACATAAATGAGGCAACGGCTTGGAGCGGCTCCACTCCACAGGCATCTGGCTGGGCTACTGATCCTAGCACGCTCTTGCTCCACTTCTGGCTAAGGTAGAAGATGAATCCTCGCCAAAATCTGGCCACAAACACAAGGCCCGTGAGTACATTTGTATGCACTCAGCAAGAATCGCCACTCATTACAAACAATCCAACAATCATGCAACAAGATATACATTGGAAATAAACTCCTACAACATGTCAAGTGTACTCTAGATACATGACATCAAAGTAGCATGGCATTGAAAACCAAACATGTCGTAAGCAAGCAACGGGGGTATCACCAGTATAGAGTCCAAGCCAGGTGGGGTTGGATCGTGCACCGGTAATCATACAAAGGGCTTACCTGTGACGAGTAAACGGGTGTACCAGTTGGTACCAAGTAACATAACAATACATGTCATCACAACTAGGCCCAACGGCCTTGCTACATCTGTCAACTGCTAGGCCCACTGGCCTCATCCTTCCACTTGGGCATGCACGAGTGATGTTGGCTCAGGCCTAACTCTAGGCTCCCAACGATCACACCGTCATCCCTAAACCCGGTAACCATCCACAGCTCAAGTAACATTCCCTGCATCATCTTATTGTTCATTTAGTGAAATCAGGTTGTTCAACTTTCTTTCAAACCGAACTTATGTTTAACTTCCTGACTCGACAAAGACAATAGTGTGACCGACACTGAACTGTTGTTCCATAACCTTGGAACGAGGCTAGACATCCAGATTTGACACTCACGAGAGGTTGCAGTTTCCACCCATCTAGGTGCACCATATAGCCGGTACTTTAGGAACTCTTCCTTAAGACGACCTGATACACGTACATGACCATTCACGCTACCAAGACACTCCCTGTATAGCTACCGACGTAACTCTATGTCTTATGACGAAGTGAATCCGGCACGTCCCCAACCCATGAGCAACGCCTAGCTCCGGAACCTTCGCAAGACTAACCCCGACCACAAAGGTAACCGACTAGACTTGCCAAAATGGTAGCATCAAAGGAGGCTCAATAGGATACGTAGGTCAAGGCCCGCCCATATGAGCGACAGTGGTAGTGCTTTCGATGTTCAGATTAGTGGCACTATGGACTGACCCTATCGAAGTTTGGAGGGGTGTTTCATTTAATCAACTTTCATCATAACAAATCCAAACAACAGAGGATTAGTCCAACACAACAATCACAATATCATAATAATATATATCAAACATCATGACATTAGCAACATAATATCTCAAGCAATAGTTTGTTTGTATTGACCGGGTGACTATGGCGGAGCTACCTCCGACCAGCGCCATCGCAGATCAATACAAAAGTTAGTACAGGTTGTTGGCGTTGATCGGGTTACTGTGGCAGAGATACCTCCGACCAGCGCCATCACAGATCAACTACCAAAGTTGGTAGGGCATGTAGTCTCCAAAATGAACCAAAAAGCACTCATAAGAAAGAAAGCATCCACTCCACTCAAGGATTAACCCGACGTGGTGTCAGCAATCTTGGCAAAAAGAACCAAATGGAAAGCAAATGTCCCAAGCGTCGCAGTCAAAGCGGGCATACGCCAACCAAGTTTGATGGAGGGAGAAGAAGCAAATAACTCTTTTGGCAAATGCCCCCAACTCCGAGGATCATAAGACGACATTCGTCCGCTCCTCACCTCGGCGAAGGAGAAGAAGCAAACACTCATATGAACGCATGTTTTACAGTTGTTTAGTTAGAGGGTTCGACAAAGCCACGCAAGTGCGAGGCGCACAGTTGGATTGTTCCCCATTCCTTTGACTGTGGCGGTTCCTCCAGCCTGTTGCCTCGGGAATGGGGGGTGATGCGCAGATAAGTAATTATAAAGCAATGCGACAATTTAATACAACATGGCATGACAATATGTAATCAAACAGGCAAACAACATTGCAGTACTGGTCATAGCAAGTGGTTAGCTTGCCTCCGAAGATTGACACCGTTTGGCTTGGAGGGTCACGGACACGTCACGGGTTAGGGTCTCGGTTTGCCGGTACCGCGGAATATACCTATGCATGCATACAAGGGTGCTGAGCATACAAGTATTTTACAAAAATGTAAAACTGATACTACTGGACAGAGCTTTTCAAACTAAGAATTTACAAATTTGAATCACCTCAAACGGAGTTACGGTTCAAAAGATATTGACGTGCGACGGATAGTTATCTGCTGCTCACACGAGAAAAAAAACAGAACGGGCTGCATTTGCACTGGGCTGGGCTGACTGCGCCAGCTGCGCTGCTGCCTGCTGGGCTGGGCTGGACCGGTGCTCTGCTGGGCTGCTCACTGGTAGAGGAAAAAAACAACAGATCGATCGAATCGATCAGCTCCACGCGTTGACCCGCACGCCTTCTTCGTCCCAGCGCACGGGAGCTCGCCGGAGCGGGCGACTCGGCGTGTCGGCCGGCCAGCCGACGGCGGGGGACGGAGTGGCGGCGGTGGGCCGTGGCCAGGAGGAGCTGGGGCGGCGGGAGCTGGCGGCTCGGGCGTGCCGTCTCGCGCGATGGCCAGCCCGGGCAGCTCGGGTGAGCGCGGCCGAGCTCGCCCCTGCTGTGCGTCGGGCGGCCGGGGAGCCAGGAGGCGGTGGGGAAAGGTACCGCGGCGGCGGGGACAAGGCGGTGAGGCCTGGGGCGGTGGCTGCGGCGGCCAGGGGCTCGGGCGGCGTGGTGCGCGTCGGCCACGCGCGGTGACGCGCACGGCAGCTTGGTCCGGCCAGCACGGCCGTGGCAGTCGCGGCTGCTGGCGGGGGCGGAAGGGAGGACGGCGGGGGCACCGGAGGTGCAGCCGGGGTGGGAGCGCCTCCTGCGCGTCGCCCACGAGCTACGTGGAGCTCCGGCCAAGCGGACGGACGAACACGCTAAACGTTGCCTCCGATTTTGCTACTCTGGTTGGTTGCTGGGAGTGGAGGAGGAGCACTCGGGAGAGAGATTTTTTTGGCAGAAGCTGCACTGAGGGAAAGGAGAAAAGCGAGCGCTCGGGCTGCCTCTAAATAGCCAGGATGGTGCTCTTCGTGCCACCGATTGCACCGGTGCAACAACATTGCTCCAAAATTGAAGGGAAGGGATAAGAACGGGAGGGGGTGAGGCTGCTGTGCTGGATGCACAGTGTCGCACGAGGCTGCACTGTGACGGCGGGTTAGGCTAAATAGGTTTAAGCTAAGCGAGTTTAGGTCACGCCAAAGCGGGCGTCTAGAGCGCGATGCGAGCGGCATCGTCGCGTTCCCGTCAACTCGGAGCATAAAGAGGAAAACGGCTATAGCACTAGCTTCACGGGATTAGGATAACACAACAAAACAAGAAACAATCCGGGGCGCGAACTTCCTTTGTGCAAAATTTTTCATAAACCGAGGGAACGCCAAGTGTTCGATGAAATGACCTAGGTCTTGCACATCTCAGAAAAATCCCCAAAATTCACAGTAGGTTTGGAATGATGTAAATAGGATGTCTGTGGAGTTTGATCTCAGTTGGACAGCTGGAGGTTGGTCAAATAAATTGATGTCCAAAAATGCCCTAATGGCATGGGTATGCCTAGTGTGCTTCCTCAAATTATTTTGAGCTGATTTCCTGAATATGTGGTTATCTATGGAAGGTTGTCAATTTGGCAAGGTATCAATGCCAAATGATTTTTGTAGTTAGGGGTTGCTTTGGAAATTGCAAATAGGCATGAAAAGAGCATTACAAAGGAAGTACCTCAAATATTGCTCAAATGAGGTTGGGCCAATGGAGTGAAATGTTCAGGAGGTGGAATCATGTACCTTCCCAAAATTGCATAATTTCTGGATGAGTGGAAGGTGTCTAGATAATTTCTGGATCGAAAATGGCATATTAGAGAATATGAATAAACTTGGAAGTCTTGCATGGGACTATGAAATATTTTTCCATGGGAGTGATCTATATGTATGAGGGAACCATATGGTAGCTCGGTAGAATTTATTTCAAGCTAAAAATGCGGTGGAGGCTTTAGTAGGATAGACAGAAATGGTTTTGGAACCACCAAATGGAACAAGTGTTTGACAGACAAAACAACGGCATGGAAATATGGTGGAGGTTGACAGGGACTCGAGGATTATTGGGAAATTTTTCTAAGAGAGCGAAACCAAAGTCAAATCAAAGACCAACAGGTTCGAAGAAAACATTTTGAAACCCAAAAAAGTTTTCCAGGTGCGAGAAAACACCACTAAAATTAGGGACGAATTTTTGGGGTGTTACAATGGACTATGATGTGTATATGCTAATCTTTTATAGCTTGTGAGTATCTTCGAAACAAGCCCAAGATCATAGAAAACGGAGTCCGGATGAGAAACATATTGCGGTTTTGGTTTGGAGGTTTTATCGGTTGTTCTTTTATCGAGAGGTCTAACCTTTCCTCATTTGATTTTATCCTCCACTGTTGGACTATGATGTTTCTCTGCATGATCTTGTTAAGCTCTTCGTTGCGATTCCAACGAGCCCAAGAACATCGAAAACAGAGTTCGGATAATCAAGTTATGTTCGTTTTTGTGTTGGACATTTTCGCTGTTTTTGTTGGCCGGCCCCCAGGCCAGCCCAGGCCGGCCCCAGGGCCGGCGGGCTCTGTTGGGTGCCTAGCCTTCCGCCCAGCCTAGGCCGGCTGTAGGGCCGGCCGGCTCTGTGAGGCGCCCGGCCTCCTGCCCAGCCCAGGCCGGCCTCCAGGCCGGCCCTCGCGAAAATGGCCCCAACGGGCAGATTTCTGCTGCCCCTTTTAAGGGGTCTTCTTCCCCAAAGAGACCCTAACTTTCTAAGCTTGTTCTCCCTCTCTTCACCTCCATTGTTGACTTTTGGAAAAGCTTGCCTATCTCTCAATCCCTCCCATGATTCTTGCATATCTTTGAGGGAAAGTGAGAGGAGATCAAGATCTACATTTCCACCAATCCATTCCTCTTCTAAGTGAGGGGAACCTAGTAGATCGTGATCTTGGAGTTCTTGTGTGGTTCTCCTCTTTGTCCTTCCTCTATTCTCCGTCCATAAGCATTAGTTGCTTGTGGTGGGATTCGAGAGTGAAGGATTTGAGCCTTGTGCTCTTGCCATTGCTTTGTGCATCGGTTTGTGCTCTCCACGAGGATTCGTGGAAGTTGAAAGCTTGTGAACTTGTTACTCTTGGGTCTTTGGACCCTAGACGTCCGTGTGGTGGTTGAGACCCTTGTGTGGTCACTTGTACCTGTTCGGGAGCCCCCAATCCCATTGTGGGTTGTGCCCCGGATCGTTGTTGAAAGGCTCCGGATTTCCGCCTCGAAGGATTCCGATAGTGGAAGGTGAACCAAACCTTTGTGGTGCGGTTCATCGGAGAAGAAGGTGAAACCTTTGTGGTTGTTGAACCATTGTGTTGGTTCACACCTCTCCAACGAGACGTACTCTCCTAAAAAGGAGGAACTCGGGAATACATCCTCGTCTCCGCATGCCTCGGTTATTTCTATACCTGAGCTCTTTACTTTTGCACTTTACATTGTGATAGCCTTCGTGCTTGAAGTATTCTATATTGCTATCACCTTGTTGCTTGTCTTGCTTAGCATAAGTTGTTGGTGCACATAGGTGAGCCTAGTTTATTTAGGTTGTTGGCTTGTTAATTTAAACACCTAGTTTTATTCCGCAATTATCAAGCCTAAACCGGAAAAGTTTAAATCGCCTATTCACCCCCCCCCCCCCCCCCTCTCGGCGACATCCTTGTCCTTTCACCTAGGTTTTTGGAAATGGTTGTCCTATGACACATAAGGGATCAATTGACAAGTTTGATACCCCATTGGATGTGTGTGACGTCATGTCTGTACCAAGGTGAAATATCCTTTCAGTGACCGGCGACATACCTGCTGGGGGGGCGCCCTTGGTGACCACTTTGTCAATATAGGATCTCCACGGCTTAATATTGTCCAAATAGGATCTCAACGGCATAATATATGCTTTGTGTGAGTGTGATGGTATAGTGCATACGCGTGGAAATTTTGACAAAAAAGACCACTTCGGCGAATGAATTGTCAAAAAAAAATCACCTCCCGAACGAATTGTCAAAAAGGACCACCTGCACCGTGGCGGCATGCCGGCCGGCCATGGCTGACGGCGGCCATGCCTGCCGCCACCGGCCACGGCGGCATGTCCCTCTCCATGCATGCTGATCAATGAACAGTGGCCTGATGAACAGTGCATCGTGTTGTAGTGCATAGAGTTAGCTACGAAAATTTATCGAATTTGTCTTTTTTGCTGAGCCCAAAATATGAAATATTTTGCACTGAACTTTTGCTTGATCGTAGTGCATAGAGTTAGCTACATCCAGATATATTTTTTCGAATTTTTTGAGATGTTTAAAAAAAATCAAAACGGGCTACGTAGACGGTTCAGCAGATGCCCGCATGCATGCACGTCTCGCCAGCGTGCCGCCGTGGCCCGTGGCAGCCTCGGACGTCGCCGTCAGCCGTGGCGGCCTTTGCCACGTGTCTCTTGGCCAGCATGCCGCCACGGTGCAGGTGGTCCTTTTTGACAATTCTTTCGAGAGGTGGTCTTTTTTGACAATTCATTCGTCGAAGTGGTCTTTTTTGTCAAAATTTCCATACGCGTGTGCTTCTATATTGTATACTTTTTTTTTTGAAACAAAGCTTCTATATTGTATACTTGATGGAGTTTTTTTTTGTTGCTCTTTTCACAACTAGTCAAACTATGCAAACAATCTATCACGTGTATGGTTAATTTGTATGCTCTGGTTCTCTCTTTACACATCCAACAACTTTTGAAACAATGTTTTCATTCCTCAAATCTTGCACATATCTAGACAGCTACCATAATAAAAAAAAAGCATGCATGCACTCGTTTTGTTAATATATATATATAAAACAAAAACAGAAAAGTTGCAGTCCACTTTGCTATGCCACTGAATAAGTAAACACAAGATGTATGAACAGGCTTGAGTGGACATTATATTTCTCTATAAATATGCCAAAGTGACACTCATCCACTATACATCATGGTCTCGCTAACTTTGATCAACAAAAACAATAATGTGTAACCACAATTTCATTTCTCTATAAGTATGGCCGGTCCCTTGGTCGCTGGCGAATGTGGCTTTATCCCCCAAAAGAACCTTTGAACAAATAAAAACCCCAAGAAAGGAAGAAAATAAGTGTGAAAAAATCAGTAGCTTTGGATCTAGCAGTGGAGGCAATCATGATCAGGAATCATCCTGGTCGATTAGCAGTTAATCAACTGCGCGAGGGAGTTAAACGTGCGTCAAATTTAAGTAGAAATTAAACTATACGCGGTAGCAAATGCTTGGAGTAGGAGTGACATGTATATTTAGGACAGTTTGGTAGCACCGACAGAGTGGAGTCCATTAGGCAAACGAGAATGCAGATGCTTCTTCAACTGGTCGCCACATTGCTCGTCGTCTCGACAACATGCCAGCGTCGCCGGTGCCGGCGTGTCGGGGTCAATGCGGCGGCGTGGACATCCCGTACCCGTTCGGCATCGGCCGCGGCTGCTACCTCGACACGGCCGGGGACGGGGCCTTCGAACACGTGGTCGTTCAACTCCACGGCCCTCCGCGTCTCCAACGAGGACAACAAGCTCGCCGTACGCGTACGCGTCGACTCTCACGCGCGCACACGTACAGTACGGACGCACACGTGGAAGATGGGGCCTCGCACGCACGCACACGCTACGTACGTACGCATCATTCGCCTCGAGTGCTAATTAAGCAAACAACTAGGGAGAGCTGTCCTCCTATGTGTGCTAAAAGAAAGATCATTTTCCCCTGCGTTGTGTACTCCCTCCGTTCCAATTTAATTATCCATCACATGCGGATGTATCTATACATGTTACATGTATAGATACCTCCACATTTGATGGATAGTAAGTAAATTAAATTGGAACGGAGCGAGTAGCTAGCTGAGGACTGGTTAGCTAATCAATAGGTACCTTGCTCCGTACCCTAATCAGTAAATAAATAAGCCCATAAATGAATCATCGATCGTTCGCGTGCACGGCGCGAGCGAGCGACGAGACGCGACGCATGTGGCCTCGTAAATAGATGCGTCCTCGTAAATAGAGACGAGATACATAGGTGGTTGGATATACCGCTTTGGTTCCAGAACCTCGGGAAACTGCTCCGAAAAATTGGACACTTCTTTTCACCTTATGATGAGATTTGGGACCTAGAAGAAGTGGGTGTTATTGATGGGATCGGAGCTCTTCCACGTATATATAGCCTAGCTGCTGAATGCCGAGTTTTATTTCTTGTGGTGCTCAACCATCGACAATTAGAAGAAATCTCACATTTCGGTTACTCATCCCATAAGCTCGGGAAACTGCTCGGAAAAACTGGACACTTCTTTTCCACCCTATGATGAGATTTGGGACCTAGAAACTGGTAAGAAGCCCAAAAGAGGTGGGTGTTAATGATGGGAGCTCTTGCATATATAGGCTAGTTGCTGAATGCCTAGCTTTATTTCTTGTGGTGTGCTCAACCATCGACAATCAGAAGAAATCTCACATTTAAAAATCAAGTAAACTTTTAAGAAAACACACAAAAGATTGGAACTCGTAACCGGAATTCTATAATTAGTAATGATTGATTACTGATCATGTTAGCTAAACCGGAGTCCTCTAATCGAATTAATTGCACTACTCGTCTACGTGCACGCAGGAGCAGGACTCGTGCATGGCAATTGCAACATGCATGCACTTACGTGTGCACCTATTTTAGTTAGCTACTCCCTCCGTTCCAAATTAGATGACTTCTATTTGTCTACATGCGGATGTATCTAGATGTATAACAAGTCTAGATACATCCGTATCTTGACAAATGGAAGTCATCTATTTTGGAACGGAGGGAGTAGCTTAGTAGCTTCTGGTCATGGGCTTGATTCGACCTAATGACGATTTCTACATGTGTGCACAAAATAATGACGATTTCTACATGTGTGCACAAAATTCTAGCCCTAGATAATGATGATTTCTACATGTGTGCACAAAATTCTAGCGCACAAAATAATGTGAACATTCTGTATTGTATCCCGTGTAAAAATTTCTAAACCTGGAGTGGTAATTAAAAATCTCTCAAAATTGTCAGGATTTGTCATTTCCGTGTTGGGCGAAATACTAACTATTTCAAGTTAAAACTTTGCAGAATGCCGCCACCATAGATCTTCAGCCTAGGTGGGGGCATTAGACCGAATCAAGGTGACCACACGTTGCCTATGATCTCAAACGTGGTCATTTGCACACAGTGTTCACTATATACGACATGCGGGACCCCACGGGCCGAGAAGCCATCTCGTCGACGCTCGAAGAGCAGATCCCGTTAATTAGGTGTGTAGTGACTAGTGAGTGTGTGTTAATTAGGTGCGTGAGGGTGTGGCGTGTGACCTATGTTAACAGAATGGAATTATGTAGTTTTTAAGCATTAAATTTCAAGTCTTTCAACATTCATATAAGATCTGGTGGTTTCAAGTTTTTTTTTCAATTTCCGTAGTTTTCCCGCCCTTTTTTTGGGGCTATAGCACTTTTTTTTTTGGTTTTCCCGCCTAGTTTATGTAACCGGTAATTATCTAAGGATGCCAAATTAGTTTGTAAGCATTAAATATTGAATATTTCAATATGCACAAAAGACTTCACAATTTCCTTACTTGTTTACGTTTTGTTAATTTCCAAGCCAGTTTTAAGGTGTTATATTAGACATACCTTTAGAATTTTCTCCAAGTTTTTGTAAACAAATTTTCCTGCCCAAAATTATCGGGTACAAAGATTTTATGTTTCGATAGCCTTAAATTTTCCGTCAAACTACGATTGAGGCGATTCTAACGACGTTGGAAAGTTCTTAAGGAGTTAGGTTTTCCATGACTTGTATTTTTCACCATCTAGCCAAAAGCGATAGCATGTTCAACTTTTGGATTTTCTAGATTATATACATGAAATACCGAGTGTCTCAATTTGCATGAAATAGCAATCTACGTGTATGTCAATGACTGCAATGCACATGAAACGATAGACATGCAGCACACGTTTTAAACAAGAGAGTTGCTATGCGTACGACACTTTCTGTACGATTTACATACGATGCAGCTTTATCGATCCATCCATAGCTAACATGAAATTATAGCATACGGCTGGATCAGTCGTCAGACAAAGATCGGATACAAAATGTCGTACGCATAGAAGTTTCGTTTAAACAATACGAGAATGAAGTCCATTAAAGAAACATAGCTACATTTACCATGTCATTTTTAAAACCTTTGTCCCTCCTATTCTTACATATTATTCTCTATTTTATTTTTTCTATATATTCCTTTGCTTGTGATTTTTAACCCCACAAGAATCACCCATTTTAGTGGTCAAATGAGCTGTAAAAAATTTCACCGTGAAAATTCACGTTTGTAGGACAATTTTGAGGGTATAGGTGACATAATTGGCGCTTTACTACATTTGTTGTCACGTGCGCCTATTTTCTTTTTGCATATCGGGATGTTTGTAGGACATTTTTGAGGGTATAGATGACATAAATGGCGTTTTACTACATTTGTTGTCACGTGTGCCTAATTTTTTTTTTTTGCATGTCCCGATAGGTCAAACACAAAAAAAAAAAGACTTTGGAAGTGAAAGCTGTCGCTGATTTAGTGAACGCCGCGTAAGACTAGACCTAACCAATTTTACTAGATTAGCACACTCTTGGTCGACCAGCGAGGAAACACACGCCAAAATGTCTCACCGAACAAAGTTCACTAGTTAATCCGTTAGAAATTCGCAACGACTTGAAATTTGCTCGATTCGTGACCGGTGATTATCGAAGTAGCCATTATGTAGCTTATAGCATAAAATAACGGTGTAACCATAAAATAAAGTTTTTAGCTCCACCGTCATCTCACCTAACCTCACTCCCCTTGAAATATGGAGATTTGTCGCGGCTCATAGTGATCAATATGTAGGTGTCTTTTTGGCTTAAACGGATTCCAAGACAGAGTAATCGACTCCGAGTAGATGACTGCATGAACACCACTTGGTATTGGCTCATACTTTGTAGGTTACATGCCGATGAGCTCCATCACATGCATGTCTCCTTCATCTAGTGCTACAACGTAAAGGCATGCCAATTTTGGGTGGCGTAAGCCTTGATAACGTGTAGGGCTGTCCGGTGGTTTAGGGTTTTATAATTAGAGAAAAAAGAAATATAAAGATAGATTGAATGGAAAATTGAAATATGTATCAAGTGTAACAGAAAAAGATTTGAATATGGACAGATCACATGTACGCAATGGAGTGTCTGATCGTTGTGGTCTATGCATTGTGTGGTCGATCTTGCTATCTTTCTTACGACCAAGGAGAGAGCGAAGCTTGGCGTTAGGTTATCATGTTGAAGAAGGCACCTATCTCGTTGATGACATATAAACAACCTCTCCACGGACTGCCTTAGATGATTTGAAACCCAGGGATTTTGAACGGTCCACATGCCCACCGTCTTCTCTCCTGAAACGCACGCACATGCATCGTGCCTCCCACCCTCAACCGGCCCGGCCACACCATAGCCACGTTCTCCGGTTTTGTACCGCGCATCGATCACGATCTGTAGCTCCAGCGGGCCCAACATCGCAGTGCCGGTGAAGTCCAATAGTAACGCCGCGTGGTCCACTCCCACGACTCTACTACACACATGTCGTCATTCAATCCCGATAAATACAACGAGCGGATCAGACCGCGATGTGCATGCATTTGTTCCGGCTCCTAGCTAGTAGTATACGGGATGACGTCAGGCTCGCCGTCGGTTTTGGGTGGTATGTGCGGATGGCGGTGGTCGGACCTCTGATTATTATATAAAACAAGCGGTATACAAATTATTAGTAGACAGAGGTTAGGCTAGATCAGAGTATAACACACGAATATATCTCGCTCCCTGAGTAGTATGAAGCTAGTGAAATTTGCGATACAAGAAGATTTTACTTTTTTTTTACCAAACCTAACTTAGCCTCTTTAAATAGAGCGGGGAAAACTAGAAGAGACATAAAAGCATAGAGAAACTCGCGAGGCGCGCGATTTCTGGCAGCACAAACGCACGCCGGAGAAGCCTTTACGCCTCCCCGCCGGAGCCAATGAGATCGCTGCATAGAGGTCCTCGCGGATCGCCCTCCACAACCCTGATCTACACCGTTCATCTGTCTCGATCCCACGCATCCCAAACGCTCCGATATAGAGAAGGTGACCAGTCTCCTCCAACGAAAACCAAAACGCATTCAGTCTCCCGAGTCCCGACGCATCTCCTCCCTCACTCCCTCGATTCCCTTCTCACTCACCATCGCCGCCGTCGCTCACTCCCCCGATCCTCTCCGCCCCTCGACGGATCCACCGCCGCCGCCCTCCTCTTATTCCGGCAGCATGACTCCGTCGACCTCCCCTTTCTCCCCGCCGCCGCTCACCCTCTGCCCCACCCCACCAGATCCTACTCGAACACCAGCCCATCCCCATCTCCATCTGCACGGGCAAGCCCCAGCTCCTCCTAATGGGAACTGAGGAGGAGGAGGAGATCAAGCCCGGCCTCCCCCAGATCCTGCTCCTGACATGTGAGGAGGGGTACGAGGAGACAAAGGACGGCCTCACCGAACTCCTGCTGCACGGCCAAGTAGAGGCCGTCCTCCGGGCCTGCAGCTGGCCGCCGACGACTGGGACGCCACCGAAGACCGGGCGGGGGCGGGTCCACGGCGTGCAGGAGGTCGAGCCGCTCGCCCCCAAGGCCCACCGCGTCGACCTCGACGCCGCTGTTCTGGACCTCATAGGCATCGTCACCCAAAGGTCAATTCTTTTATTGGGCTCAGCCGATTCGATTGTTAGGTACTGAACTATTCTTGTTGTTAGTTTAGAATGCTCTAAACATCTGGTCTCCAAATCAGTCCCTTTGTTGACTTCAATCTGTCAAAGTTAAAGAGCTGTACAATATTTTGTTCATGTTTACAAAATCGCAATCGCAATAAAATGTTTTTTCGTACGAATCCGACACTGTTCAATTTTGGTAAACGAGCTTGTGACATACTGATCCGACAGAGTTAACTGCGTAATAGACTTCTTTTCATGTCTATAACAAAGCTTCCGTATGAAAACTTTGACCATTTTTTTCTACTGATTCAACTATGAACTGCTAGATCTAGACTCTGTTATCAATAATCGTGAGTGTGATTTTATTTGTCACTCATATGAGTTTAGCCACAATCAAGCCGCCTAGTTATTAGGCAGCAAGTTCAGATTGGATTGAATTCTTGCTTATTTTGATGTATACTGCTGGGCCATAACCATACATCAATTAATACTTGTTCGCATACTATTTTGATGCAAGAAGTTGGGATACGATTTGGAGGTACCTTATAAGTTAGGATCATTTAATCATGCCTTAAAAAGTTTGATCAAATCCTTCTGTAATTTATTAATCTTTGAGAAGTTATATCACGTTTATAGCCTCCTATATTATGTGATGAAATTCAATCATGTTTGAAATTATATTGAGATTTCTTGTGTAATTTGAGCACATCCCATGCTTGAAATTTTTACTCTAGGAGTTTTCAAAGTGCTGCGAAACGTCTATGTAATCCTTTTCATGTTCAGAACCAGCCGTGCTTGTACATGGCCTATTTAATATATGTTCTTAATTCAAATTTTCTTGCTGGATGATGGCAGTGACACGGGAAGACGGGAGGGTCTCACCACTGTGGCACTGACACGCCCGGACGGGAGGGTGCTGCACGCCGATGAGGGGGTGCCGGGCACTGCTGGTGTTGCCCGAATGGACGTCCGTCCGTGGATAACCTCGCCCAGGCATGCATCACCATCGAGCACAGCGTCAAGTTAAGGTAATCTCACCCTCTCCATCTCTGCCTGCTGGTTTTCTTATGTTTGCTTGCGACAGGTTTAGGCTTAGTGGTGGTATGACTCGACTTTGGTCATGGCCATGACAAGTGCCGGTCTAGCTCATCGTCTGTGATGTTAAGAATTAGGAACTTAATTGGTAGGTCGTTGCCTGATATTAGTCACTTGTGGTTATACAAATAGGCTGCTGGTTATGTTTATAAGTTTAATAGTACTAGTTTTCGCTAATCTGGTACTTCCCTTAATTAAATTCATTTCTTTTGAATGTGTTGGTGCAGTAGTGAGTGTTTTATGCTACATTCTGTTCTTGTTGGTGAATGTTACTTATTTCGGTGATCGTCCTTGTTGGACTGAATCCGAGTAACCACTTTTGAATCTAAATGTGGCGAATTTACCTTGACAGGGTGGAGGTGACCCAGGAGAGCAAAGGGCTACTGCAGGACGATTCGATCCGGTGTGACCTAGCGCTGCAACTGCTCCAGTCGTGGTGCTCGGCTCCCCGACTTCGGCTCCATCCCCGGCGCCCAGCCGTGGTGCTGCTCACGCTAAACCCCCCTCTGGTAAGCTCCTCGGTTATTCTATCTTTCTTCTCTCTTGTGATACCCTGGCTATCGAGCACATCACCTATTGGTTTACCCATGTTTGCTTGCTTGCTGCAGAGCTCTGTGCATTTGTGTTTTTGCGAAATCCAAGGGATACGTTAAGAATTAGGGGCTGTTTGATCTTAATTGCTAGTTTTTTTCCTGATATTAGTGTCATCTGTGGTTATACAAATATTCTTATGTGTAGGCACTAGGCACTGACATTGCTCGGAGCGTGAGGGTGCCAGCTGCGGCAACTTCGCTCTCCGCCTTCACATGGATTTCTGTATCTGCCCTGCTTGTTTTTACTGTTTGACACAATTCAATGTCTCTTATTAAGCATGGTCTACTCTTTTCTGCTGTATGATTTAGTACGATTTCTATGGTCAGTCACAATAGCTAGGCTTATTAGTTGAGCTGCTGACCTTTGTGGTTATGGTTAACTATGGATCAAGCTCTGCTTGTGTGTATATACACTAGGTCCGTGGTTACTGGTAATTGGTCTGAGCCTATCTTTCATGTTCCCGGATAGTACTAGCTTATAATATCTATAGTATTTTGTTGTTAGTTAGGCTACAAGTTGGATGTGCCTTGTAAGATAGGATTATTTAATCATGCCTGAAAAGTTTGATCACATCCTTCTGTAATTTCATAATGCTTGAGAAGTTGTGAAATTTTTGCTTTACGACTTTTCAAAGTGCTGCGAAAGGTCTTTTACAATCCTTTTCATGTTCAAAACCAGCAATTTGCTTGTATATGATCTGTTAAATATTGTTCTTAATTTGAATTGTCTTGCTGCATGCAGGCAGTGCCATGGGAAGACGGCGAGGGGGCTGACCAAAGACAGCGCACGGCCGTGGTTGTTGGGAGGTTGCTGCAAGCATGCGAGGGGGCGCTGGGCACTGCTGGTGTCGCCCAAGTGGACTTCTGTCCGTGGAAGACCTCGCCTCGGCATGCATCACCATCGAGTATGATGTCCAGTCCAGGTAATCTCACCCTCCAGCCCTGCCTGCCGGTTTAGCTATGTTTTGCTTGCTGCAGATGGTCATCTGTCTCTCTCTGTGTGTGCATTGTGTTCTTGCAAAATCCAAGGGCAGGTTCCTTGCTGGTTTAGCTATTTTTTGCTTGCTGCAGGAGGGGCATCTCTCTGTTTGTGCATTCTGTTCTTGCGAAATCGAAGAAATAGATTATGAGTTGACGTTGTGTTTGCTCTTAATTGCAAGTTTTTTTCGTGATATTAGTGTCATATGTGGTTATTCAAATAGGCTGCTGGTTTTGTTTATAAGTTTACATAACCAATATCTTCTATCTATGCTCTTGTTATGTCAAAACTGATAAGAACATAATTTGCCGTATCTTAGCTAAGTTTCTTTTAATATTTTTGCTTGTCTCTGTTGTTAATTCTATATGTTAGCACGATTGTCTCTAGTGCATCTGCTTCTATACTTTGTGAACATCGAATTATCTAGCATTACTGTACTATATATGCTTCTATTCTTTCAAACTGTGATTTATTAGCAGGTGTTGAAACCTTGCAACTGATAACCTGATATTGTCTTATTGCTGATTCTCTTACTAGATCCATCTCCGGTGTCACCGGCAAGGGTGCGAAGCAGTCCGTGAGATGGCGGCGAGTATACCACGCTGTGTGTTGGAAGCGGTGATCTTCTTGTTCGAGTCCACGGGTATAGGTTAGTTTCTGTTAAGCAAAATTTTGGCCAATTTCGTGGTAGCAGCTAGAGACAATAATAATAAAAAAGGAAAGTAGAGCTTTCCAGCAAACTTGCAGTTCTTTATTTTGGGATTTTACATCATAAAAACACAACATGTGTTTGTCATGCTATTTTTTGTTTAGTTACTTTCATTCAGATGCCAACATTGTTCTCCCTACAAAGATGAATAAGATGTTGAATTCATGTCAGGCTTAATTGTAGAGTTTGCATTCCATCACAAGGAAAATATTTCTGAAATTCCAGGAACTTTAGAACTTCGCTTTGTTGCATGACATAAGTCACTAGATTCATCGGTAAGATTCACCGGTAGTAGTCGGATCCGGGCATGAAAGGGCCGCCATATGGACACGTGTTTCTTCTTCAGCTGGTCTTGCAGTTCGTTAGGTCGAGTGATGCTGTTGTGTAGCCTGGAGCATGTAGCTATGTAGACTGTCCATATTATTTTATCTTCACCTTGGCATCTACACAGGTTCCTGTACATCTTCAACTGATGATTTTTGCATCGTTATACCATTGCTAGACCAAAAGGTTATATTGTGCAATATCTTGCTGAATGGTTTGTAATAAATCGAGTGTGAAGTTGTTTATATTGTTTTGATGTGCGAAGTTTGTATCCTTGAGACGAACTACAACTTGGTTAATGTTTTCCATGTACCGAATGTCATGAGCTGGATATATATTGAGGTCCTGGACTAGACCATCAGTTCCTGTTCCTGTTATGAATTGGATGTTATCTTCTGGTTGTGAGATGCATCTTTTTTTATTGCACAACACCTACTGGGTTAGAGATATGTCTGAAGTACTTGACCACGTCCTGATCCCACTTGCAGGAGGTATTGCTGGTGGGGCGTGTCCACAGCATGCATGAGCTCTTGCTTCTCGCCCCAAGGCAAACCTTGACGCCGCCTTTCAGATCGTTGACATCGGCACCGAAAGGTCAAATTTTTCTCTTTGGTCGCGCTCTAATTGATTTCTGCCATGCTATCCAAAAATGTTCTGCATGGTGCTCGTGCCACCACCGTTTGTGCGTGTTGTGATAGCCTTGGAAATCGGTTGTATGACATGATCCTCTGTTTATCAAAGATAAGCAGTCTTTTAAATTCTTATGTTTTCTATTCCAGGACTGCAAGTGAGTTCTAATGTTGTTTGGATTAAAATTATAAGCTAATGCCACTCATAGTATCATGAAATTGCCATGATGAAGATATGATTATTTTTCTTCTTTTCGCTCTTGGCTAGATCTAGTGCTACATTCCTGATGTTTCAGTGCATGTCCAGTGGCTACCTTTCTTTATGTATGTGCTTCTTTTGAATGTAGTTATGGTAACATATGACCTTTGAGTCGTATATGATCTCCCTTTTAGTTATGGGCATTTGCAAGTAGATAGTTACTCTGACCTGTAGCTCCTCTAGCTCCGATATGGCTGGCCTCACATGTAAAATTATTTATATTAGGTTCTAGTATCATGGATGCTAAAGCTTGAACTCCTGGACATTCCATGTCCACTGAATGTTTTTTTTTGCCAGTACGTGTTTGACGCCTGGCCTAGCCTTAGTATATCTTGTTAGTGTTTTGAGCAATGGTTTCATGTGCCCTTCGTGGTGGTGAACCTTTCTTAGTCTGTTGTTGTGCAGGTGATGGACAGATAAACCGAGCTTCTTTGACCATTGGTAGTCGGATCCGGGCAGTGGAGCGGTACACGGAGTGTGACGAATGACAACGTTCTTGCAGGTGATTCCGATACCTTGGACGAACTTGCTGTGTGAATTTTCAACATCTTGATATTGGATTGCATATTGAGACATTAGGAACTGAATTAGTTTACACACCATTGCCGAAACTGTTTATATTGTCTTACTGTGCAATGCTTGTTTACTTGATACAAATTCCGGCTTGGTTGCTGTTATATGTACTGAATGGCATGAGGTAGCTTTTCATTAACAATCCTATTTTTCTGCCACGTGTGTATTTTGGACTTTGACCAAGTGGTTCAATGTTGCAATACTGAGGTCCTGAATGCATGAGTTAGACAAAAATTGAGGTCGTGGACCGGGGAGAATTTGATGCATATGAAGCTTTGCCCCATTATATTTTTTCTCTCCTGGGCTCTATAGCTAGCTATCTACACAGATTGAAGTAGCTACCTGCCTGTACCTACTTGTTTACCTTTTACTCTTACTTTGACATCCTGAAACGACACTCGTCTCTGTTGTTACCTTTTGGTAAATAGGAGTGTGCTTGGGTGTATGCTAGTTCAAGAATCACAGATATATATACCCTGGCTTGTTAATCCTAAATGTTTGCATGATTGCATCTACTGCTTCTGTTCTTTCCCAGTCAACATTGAATCATCTAGAAATACTGTACCGAATATGCTTCTATTTTTTCCTTGTCATTTATAACAGCTGCTGAAGTCTTGCAATTGATAACCTGATCTTGTCACATTGTTGATTCTCTTACAGGCGTCACCAGCAAGGCTGTGAGGCATTCTGTGCAACGACGGGGAGTTCACAGACGCTGATCCCTATACTTCATCTTGGTGATTTAGGTGAGTATTCTGCTTCCTCTCCTTTTCTCTTGTACCTGATCTTTGTTCCGTCCTTCGATCGAGCATGACTGTAGCGTGTTCCGGTCATTGACCGATGACCTGCTGCCTATGATTCAGGTTTAGTGGTCGTTGCCCGATGACATGCTGTCATTTGTGTAGGTGCAGTTGCAATTATCCATAGATGCAAATGGCATCTACTTTGTGGGCTTGTGTAGCTCGTCTTCATCGACATGGTTCTTTTTATGCGTTCTCCCATTGGAGCTATAAATCCCTCATGTCAAGTGTTCTTTTTATGCGTTCCAAGTGTTGTTTTTTGGCAAAGCACCTGGTGGATCATGTCCTGATGGAGTACTACAGCAGTCACAAACATTGATTCACCACGTATGGTTTATACATGGTCACATGGAAACTGGTCTTCCTGTTTTTGCAAATATCATTACATGATAAGATGATGTCTCCTGTAAATTTTTAGGTGGTTATTCTGTTTGAATTATTTGTGCGTACCAACATGGCATGTTAAATTTCAACACTTCATTTGGAACTTGGCATGCATTGTGATATACAACATATAATTGTTTTCATATGCCTGCTGAAATAGATTTTTTTTTACTTTATGATGATCTATAACTTGAAATCACTTATCTGGGTTCTTTTAGCATGTGTGAAAGCATAGTGCGCATTTCAACTGAACGTGCTGACCTGCTTCACTGGTATTGCCTTATCTTGAGGTGTGACAACCTTGTGTGTTGAGTTGTTAATCTGGGTAGTTCCCTTCCTGAATCTTCCATCGTGTGTGCGAGGTTATGAAAAACACTTTTGGAAATTCGTGACATCTCTCTATTATCCTTGTTTGTTGACTCTATACCAGTATTGTGTACTTAAAGTGCAGACATAAACCTGTTTTTCAGGTCCACTGTGACATTTCGACGGTGCCGACTAGCATTTTCGTGCCGGTAGGCGCGAAACACGGGAGGATAAGTGTATGTGGGCAGTCGAGGCGACAAAACAGCTCGTTGTCAAAGCTGGATGGGAGACTGCATCTTGGACATAGCTCGCCGCCTTAGGTTAACACTTTTGCTGCGAGGATAGGACAAGGCTGCGCTCTGGGCATGTACGTGTAGTCCTGGCGACGACCTAGGACCTCCACTAATGTATCCCTCACATGTCGACCCATGCCCAGCAGGAGGATTGTAACTCAAAACAACCTTTCCAATGAAATGAGACGCAAAAGTCCTTTTTGCGTCAATTGTGTATCTATGTTGTTAAATAAACAAGGAGGCAGAGAGAAACAATTCGAAATCTTTGGCTACAGTATTCTTCTTCTTTGTTGTCTGTATACATATATTAGCAACTCTTGTCATGTGCAGTTTTGCAAAGCGTGCTGCATATATAGGCTAGCTGTGTAGCATGGATCGAAACAGAGCAGTGAAGTGTGGTCATCAGGCGTAATACAATTATGGTATATAAGAAAATAAAAACGATTTTGAGGAAAGTGGTTTACATGTATTTTGTTCTTCTATTTTCGTTCATGTTGACCTGTATGTGTTGTCAAGAAATATGGCCGGTTGTCTGCGATTTGAAGCTTGGTAAACGAAGCCTGAATGGAGAACTAGCTTCAACGATAGTGCAAAGGAAATATATTTGGCTATTCCATCCCACATAAAGGAACCATAGTAATTTTCTTTGTCGGAGTTGCAAGTTACCGAATAAAGTGTGCATTGTTTAAGAATGATTTTAGGATTGCCACATTGTTCATTGGTCTATTCTAAGATGGGAATCCTCGCCTGATTTTCAGAGAAAAGTAACGCATGGGACGACACCTGCCTCCTTAATTTACCTCCCAATCCGCGCTAAAATTAAATGGCCCATGATAAAAGTGAGGAGTCACCGGGACCTTCCTTCCAAGCGCCAGCGACATGCATGGAAGAGAGAACCGTGAAACTAAGCGCCAGCAACATAGAGAGAAGATATGACCCCGAAACTAAGCCTCATCTTGTTCCCGCCTCCCCTTTGCTTAAAATTTCAAACTCATTTTGCCTCCACTTCGGCTCTATAAATACAAAGCCACCATCACTAGTGCCGCGTGCGGTGTGCGCGTGTGACTTGTGACTTGGATCTTGGGCGAGGGCGACGGGTGGCGGTGGTGACAGAGATGTCTTCCGTCGTCCATCTCCGACCGGCCGACCGGCGGCAAGCTCTTTTCGTCCTGGCAGGTAACCTCCAGAGCACGCTGAACACCATAAGTCCAGATGTACCTTTGTGGCAAACGGCTGTAGAGTAGATCCTTCTACCCGCTATGACGTACGTGCGTGTTGGATGTAAGGATGGCAATTTTACCCATTTGGCACCCGTCTTGATGTCCAGTGCCGGCACATGTTCCACATATTTGTGCACCTCAGTGTTGACCCATGTCCTAGCCCCTGACCCGGACATGCCCATATAACCGTGAAACCGAGAGTTTCTTCCTTCCCGATGTTCCATATAGCACATAGATTAGGTCGCCACTCTAGTCTCTAGTTTTGATGGTCTTGGTCTCCTACTTCGCCATTCTTATCACCAGCAAAACCTCCTCATACGCGTCATCTTCCCTACATCTACACCAAGGACTACATGAGTCCGCGGGGCATAACCACTAACTCCTCCTACGTCATACCTCTATCGCTGCCACCACTATAATGTCCCCCTTTCTCTTCCCCAGTGGTTGTCAACTTGTCATTACAGTATCACCCACCCTAGGCAGCTCACCTTTGTTTGCTACCTTTCTTTTGTTCCCTGGGTGATGACCCGCATGATATATAACATTTGTTCACCAACATTGATGATCATGTGGTTCTTTCATTGCCTTATCACAGATTCACAGTGAAGCCACGAAGCATTACCGGCCTATGCCTCCCCAACCCTTGCTTCATCTAACATTCCAGGGAACCCTGATTAAAACCCCAAATCAAAACCTTACTTGGGTGCCACCATAGAGAGATGACAAGAACGAAGAGAGAGCGATCGATGACATCGTTGGTTAGGTTGGAGGACGGTGAGGTCGTGTGGTACTAATCTCAAGCAATATCAAACATCCAAGTAGAGCGTCAACAAGGAAATACAACATGAAGGCCTCCATTAATTTCCAGGTTCAGCAATAAAGAAACTCGAGAGGCAACACTCAAGAAGCGCCACGTAACCAAAGTCGCTATGTACTGCCACCACCTAGGTTTTTGGAAATGGTTGTCCTATGACACATAAGGGATCAATTGACAAGTTTGATACCCCATTGGATGTGTGTGACGTCATGTCTGTACCAAGGTGAAATATCCTTTCAGTGACCGGCGACATACCTGCTGGGGGAGGCGCCCTTGGTGACCACTTTGTCAATATAGGATCTCCACGGCTTAATATTGTCCAAATAGGATCTCCACGGCTTAATATATGCTTTGTGCGAGTGTGATGGTATAGTGCATACGCGTGTGCTTCTATATTGTATACTCTTTTTTTTTGAAACAAAGCTTCTATATTGTATACTCGATGGTGTTTTTTTTTTGTTGCTCTTTTCACAACTAGTCAAACTATGCAAACAATCTATCACGTGTATGGTTAATTTATATGCTCTGGTTCTCTCTTTACACATCCAACAACTTTTGAAACAATGTTTTCATTCCTCAAATCTTGCACATATCTAGCTATCTACCATAATAAAAAAAACTTGCATGCACTCGTTTTGTTAATATATATATATATAAAACAAAAACAGAAAAGTTGCAGTCCACTTTGCTATGCCACTGAATAAGTAAACACAAGATGTATGAACAGACTTGAGTGGACATTATATTTCTCTATAAATATGCCAAAGTGACACTCATCCACTATACATCATGGTCTCGCTAACTTTGATCAACAAAAACAATAATGTGTAACCACAATTTCATTTCTCTATAAGTATGGCCGGTCCCTTGGTCGCTGGCCAATGTGGCTTTATCCCCCAAAAAGAACCTTTGAACAAATAAAAACCCCAAGAAAGGAAGGAAATAAGTGTGAAAAAATCAGTAGCTTTGGATCTAGCAGTGGAGGCAATCATGATCAGGAATCATCCTGGTCGATTAGCAGTTAATCAACTGCGCGAGGGAGTTAAACGTGCGTCAAATTTAAGTAGAAATTAAACTATACGCGGTAGCAAATGCTTGGAGTAGGAGTGACATGTATATTTAGGACAGTTTGGTAGCACCGACAGAGTGGAGTCCATTAAGCAAACGAGAATGCAGATGCTTCTTCAACTGGTCGCCAGACTCGCCACATTACTCGTCGTCTCGACAACATGCCAGCGGCCGGTGGCAGCGTCGCCGGTGCCGGCGTGTCGGGGTCAATGCGGCGGCGTGGACATCCCGTACCCGTTCGGCATCGGCCGCGGCTGCTACCTCGACACGGCCGGGGACGGGGCCTTCGAGGTGGCCTGCCACCACAACGGCAGCGCCGAGGTCCCCCGCCTCGTCGTGGACGGCTTCGAGGTGCTCGGCGTGGACCCGCGGCGCGGCAAGCTGCGCGTCCGGAGCCCGGTGAGCTCGTGGTGCTACGACGCCGCGTCCCGTTCCATGGGCGCGCAGAACACCTGGTCGTTCAACTCCACGGCCCTCCGCGTCGCCGACGAGGACAACAAGCTCGCCGTCGTCGGGTGCAGTGCCCTCGCGTACATCGGCTCCCAGGACGGCGACGTCGAGAACCGGTACGTGGTCGGGTGCCACGCCCAATGCGCGAGCCGGGAGTCGCTGCCGCGCGACGGCGCCCCGTGCAACGGCACGGGGTGCTGCCTGACCCCGGTCCCGCCCGGGATCAGCTACTTCGACGTGGGCTTCGACGACCGGTACAACAGCACCGCCGTCGCGGGGTTCAGCCCGTGCGGGTACGCCCTGCTGGTCGAGGAGGCGGCGTTCGAGTTCCGGGCGAGCTACGTCACTACCGGCGCGCTCATGGACGAAGCCGCCGCCGGCATGCGGCTGTCAGCGGTGCTGGACTGGGTGGTGGGGAACCAGACGTGCCGGGATGCGCAGCAGAAGAAGACGGCGTGCTTGAGTGCTAACAGCGACTGCGTCGACTCCACCAACGGACCGGGCTACCGCTGTAACTGCTCCAAAGGGTACCAAGGAAATCCTTACATTCTCGGTGGCTGCCAAGGTATGGTTTTTACCCTCTTGACTTTTGATCACTTCCAGAAAAAATAAAATAAAAGAAATACAGAGTATAACAATATCTAAAGACAACAATTACACCTCGCCAACATAATGTCAAGCATGTCTATACACTAAGAATCAAAGACAAAAGGAAAACAACAATAAATAAAAAGACCCGCCATAATGATCAAAGACTCGCATACGGAAAAATCAAACTATGGAAAAATGGCGTGTTGGTCTTATCGTGTGATCGGTCCTGATGATTGACCGATCACGACAACGGTAGTTGGCCTGATGATTGAGATTGAAACACCTCTCGAGGCTGACCAATGATCGGTCAGGTAACATCGACTTGTCGAGCTTAAAGGGGTGCTCGATCGGAGTCTGGAGGATAGCCACAAGAGGTTTGCGGTTTACGAGGAGAAGGAGCAGAAGGAGGAGAGAGGTCAACGGTAAGGGATAGAGGAGAAGTGGGATGCAGGAGACTGAGTGGAGGAGATGGGTGAGGTTGTGGTGCTAACACCGCTAGAGAAGGGGAAGAAAAAGAGTATCTGCTTGAAGAGTGTTAGCATTATACACGATTAGATCGTAGCAAAAGTAGACATGGGATGATGTTTGTAACGAGGTGAGCAACCCTTACATCATACGACATGCTTAACGAGCATTTTTTTCCATGCACTAATAAAAGGACACATATGTCGCCTAGAGAAGGAGGGTGAATATGCGATTAAAAATATTACAGTTTAGGCTTGAGTAAATGCAGAATAAAATAGGCGTTTAAATTTATCAAGCACAAAACTTAAAAAGGCTAGGTTTACCTATGTGCGCCAATAAATTATGCTAAGCAAGATAAACAACTTTGTAATTGCAAGATATATAGGTTCAAACTTGGAGGCACTTGGAGACGATGCTTTATCCCAAGGTTCACTTCCCAATGGAGGCTAGTCTCTATTGGAGCGGTGCGGAGTCACAAAGTGATCCCGAATAGTTGTCAGTGGCACACCGTATTCTCCTTCGTGCCCCCACCAATGTGGAGTGCCACGGACCAGTATGGGATACTTGAGGGTGGTCACCAAACTCGTACAAGGATGCACACTCCACAACTCAATTGGAGGCTCCCACCTAATTCCCGCGGCTCTCAAAGCCACAAGAATCACAAGGTTGAGGCACACTCCACAACTTAATTGGAGGCTCCCCACAAATCCCGCGAGCCACCAAAACTCCGAGATGAACAAGGACCGTTTAGGGCACTCCAACTGTCGCAGCAGTGGAACATGGGGTTCCCCTAGTGCTGCCAAAGTGGGTCCACCCCATGTGGGCCCAAGATGAAGATGGACAAGACCAAGACTCAAGTCAAGCTGGCGGGTTCACCGTCAGGACACGCAAGGCCTACGTCGACAAAGGGCTCCGGTCCTGGGGCCTGCCGGGTCCCGAACAAGCAAGAAGGCAGGAAGGACCCGAGAGCCCGAGTTCCCGGCAGGAGGCCAGGCTCCCTCTCGGGTACTTCCCACGTCCCTGTGGATAAGCTCTCCACCTCACCGCAGAAGACTTGGGAAGCAAGGCGAAGGCAGCGCGGGCGGGAAGCACATCCCGTGGTGGTGTCAGCTCCTGTCCACCCCAAGGCGGACGCTCCCACCTAACCCAAAGGAGACGCTAGGCTGAGGAGAGGCCACGTCTCCTCCTAAACTAGATGAGGAGGGTCCTTCACCCCGAAGGTCCCTCATGCCCCTCACGTGACCCTGTGGCAACCCCTTAGCCTATAAAAGGAGGACCAAGGCACGGAGAGGAGGGGGGAAAAGAAGGAAGACAAGGTCAACCAAGGCACAAGTCAACCAGAGCAAGACTAGACTAGGGCTGCGAAGGTAGAGGGGAAGGTGATCTCCTCCGGGTCAGGATCTGTCCTTCTTCTACCTCCAGCCAAAACCCTTCCGGGTACCCCATCCGGGAGGTTCCATTGTAAGCTACACTATGAAGAACCCATCAATCCAGACATGCAGGAGTAGGGCTTTTAGCCTCCGGGCGGCCTGAACCTGGGTAGCTCCTTGTGTCCCTTTGGTTGCATGCTTTGATCGTGGAGAGGAGAGCTTGATCTAGACTCCGCCCGAGAAGACGATTCTCAGCCTCCTTCGCGCCCCGTGCCGAACCTAAAAGGGGGTATCCTATACTCCCGGTGTCCGTGCATCGAGACACGACATCTGGCGCGCCAGGTAGGGGGCGCAAGCGCTGGATTCGTCTTCTTCTTCATCGACCTCAAGTTCAGCGCCAAGTTCATCGTCAAGTTCATCGTCAAGTTCTGCGTCGAGCTTTCGTCCGTGACAAGATCTGCTCCAAGACCCCCAGCGCCTTCGGAGCAGCGTTAGTTTCGGCTCTCACGAGAGAGGTGCCGAATCCGACGTCCAAGATGACAAAGAAGAGAAAGGGAAAGGCAGCCTTGGAGTTCCTGCGGTACCCTGGCCTCGGCTTCGTTCTTGACGAGTCCTCGCCAGCATCTGCCGCTAAAGATCGCCCTTTGGAGTCCATTTCGTTCCTCCCGCCGCTTATGTCAGCTCTCTGGTCAGCAAGGGAAGACCTGAGGAAGGTGCCACGAACATTGATGTCCCTCTTTCCCCATGGACGCATGGAGTGAAGGAGGAACTCTGTTCCGACGCGCCAACCACAGTGCCGCTTCCGGAGGAAGAAAACCTCGACCAAGACACAAAAGGCGAGCCTCGGCAAGAAGATCCTCTCATCTACGTGCCCCAAGAGCTCAAGATTCCTCTGCGCAAAGATGGCCAGCCTGGAATGTGGTGCATGTACACAGATCTGACCGGCACAGTCTGGAAGATTGCCGACAGTTCAACGACATCCAGATACGCCAGAAGAACGGTGATTGCTATCATGCGGAGAACCAGGACATATCAGCCGAGATTGCCCTCTCAACAAGAAGCCCAAGAAAGCCAAGGGGAGCGCCACAGCTGGGGTTCCTCAAAAGGGAAGATCTTTCCGGACTTTCGCCAATGCAGCCACTCAGACTGAAGAGCCCCCGGAACCTTGCTCACTACCGGCGCCCCCACAGACACAAAGCAGTCAAGGGCAAGCTGCAGCTAGCTGGGATCAAACCTTCATCTGCGGAGATTTGGCCCAGGGAGAATGGGATCTCCCGGGTCACATCGTCACAATACAGCCAGGACCAAGTGGACCCCCTCAGAAGTACCGGATTGCTAAGTGGCTGGCATCAGGATCCCGCGGTAAAGCAGCTTCAGGGTCTCCGGACCGGCACGAGCCAGCAAGATTGACGGGTCATCAAGCAAGGAACATCCGGGTCCAGAAAGCTAAGACAACCGTGGGGTCTCCGGACCGGCGTACGCCAGCAAGTCGCCGGATCACCAGTTGGGTGGTCTCCGGGTAACTCGAGCAAGTAACACAATGGTCTCCGGACCGGCGCAAGCCAGCCAGTCATGCCCTAGTCGGCATTGGAGGCTATCTCGGTTGGAAACCTTGTCCCCGCCAAGAATTGCTGGGCAAGGCAGAATTATGTCTGAAACACGGCATAGAAGACCCGCCTTGGCGGCAGCGCGACAGAACGATTACCGAGGTAGCCTGAAGGAATCAAAACGCGAGCTAAGTATAAACGTGCTTGCACGGGCTTGTTCCCGGGTACATCTGTTTTATGTGCTTTGGCTAAGGCGAAAGCGGGCGTTCTCCTGGGGCAGCGCCTTCGCGATGACACTGTCAGTTTCCCTCGGGCAGTGGAGTCGTGGGCTGAGGTCCGTGCGGTCAGGAAACGGTGGGTCCTTTGGGGGGTTGCGCCCTGTGTCAGCATTTCGGATCAGTCTGAGTGCCCACGGCTGGTTAGCGCTCACACCTTTGGATCCTTCCCGAGAGCGTAAAGCCCCCACGAGTACGATAAAACTTATATACTTTGGGAAGAAGTTATTTACATTCAAAAGCATGAGTTCATAAGCCAGTTGGCAATATCAGTACAAAAGCATGGTTCACGGCCCTTGGTATTGTCCTTTTCAGGACTTCACAGGTTCACGGGTCGTCTTCTCGGGAAAGGCGCTCCAAGATTTCCTCCACCTGGCGGGTTACGTCTGGAGGAAGCGGCGTCTCGGGTTCAGGCGCCTCCAGCTCGGACAGCAAGGAAAGCTGCGGATGCCGTTGACGAAGCGCTGTGACAAACCGGGTCGTCACCTGCCTCACTGCCTGTTCCCCAGCAAGGCGAGTGGCTCTGCTAGCCTGCTCCTTGATACCCTTGATGAGCGAGGCCACGTACTTCAAGAACCCGGGATAGCGGACGAAGGAAGTGGAATGGTCGGCCATGAGAACAGGCGGAGAAGGCACTCCCAAGTTCGTGAACTCCCTCACGATATCCAAGGACCCGTGGTTCATCTGGAGCAAGATGTTGTTATCATCGCGGCGGTGGTGTGTGAATCGTCGCTGTTCTTTCTCAAGTGCACCTTTGCTTCCGCCAGCTCGACCTGCACTCCCTTCAGCTGGTTGGACACCTGCTCGTGTTGATGCCACGCAATCTGAGCTTGAGATTTGGACGCTTCCATCGCCGTTCGCCCGTCAGCCAGCTCCTTTGCCTCCTTCTTGCGAAGGACGGTCATGCGCGCATCTTTGTCCTTCCAGAAATCGTTCGCCTCGCCCAGTTCCCGGATCCTTCTTTCCATGGCGACGCGGCCAGCCGTGGCCTCTTGCTTGAACTTCTCAGCTGCTTTGAGAGCCTGCTTCTGCGCCTCGATCGTGGCAGCCATCGTCTCGACCCGGGCGGACAAGCTGTCTCTTTCGCCCCTAGCTCTCTGGAAATCCGAGAAGGCCTGTTCTCGCCTCTCCCTCTCGCTCTTGAGCTCGCTCTGGAGTTTGGAGACCTGCTTGCCTAGTGACGAGGCGGCTCTGCTTTTGGCTCGAAGGTCATTTCGACCTCGCTGCGAGCCCAGCTAGCCACGTTCTCCAGGCCCTGCTCAAAGCGGTCCTCGTCCCGCTCCATTCTGATCTGGAGCTCCTCAATGGTGCCAAGGTAGTGGCGCTCTTCGTCTTCCAGCTCGTCTTCGTCGCTCCAGCTCCTTCTCGCGGCTGGCCACTCTCTGTTCCCAAGCGTAGAGCAGCTCTTCGTCCGCCGCCAGCTTCAGTTCCGGCGCCAAGAGCCTCCTCCCCGAGGAAAGCCGCAGCTCGCGAGCTTGCGAGTGCTCCCCCCGCCGGAGGTCGGGGGCACCAACCGCGCCAGTTCGGCGCGGGCAAAGGACAAGAACTCCGAGACGCTGGAGAATGTCTTGGAGAACCCGGGGCCTTCCTCAACTCTCCCGGGTTCATGGCAGGGGTCAGCGTTCCCGAGGGCCGAGCCCCTGGGGATGAACCCGCCTGCTTCAAGTCTGCGCGGTCCAGAGGTCGCCTGGGGATCCACGTCGCGCCTCTCCCCAGGGCCTTCCGCGCAAGCAGCTTCAGCCTCGCCTGCAACGACTGGAGCCACCTCCCTGATCCTTGGGGCGACCGGGGGCTCGGAGTCGCCTCCATCGGAGGTGCGGTGGAGCTCGACGCTTCGGCATCTTCGCCTCCCGGGGTCGTTTGCTTGGCCACTCCGGTGTCGGGCTCCTGTGCAAGAGACCAGAACAAGAAGTCAGGACGACGGCAAAAGGGAAGCAACTCCACATTCAAGGCCAGTTGCCAGCGAAGCTTACCGGCGGGCTCTCTTCGATCCGGAGAAGCTCCATCTCTTCTTCACCAAGTCGTCAAAGAGGTCAGGCAAGGACAGGCTCTCTTCCCCAACCTCCACGTTGCAAGGGGAGGAGGGATAGCCTCCGACGCCTGGTCAGACTCCTGCATCGACGGCGAGCCCGGCGGCACTGGCTGCTCCGGAGTCCGTCACCCGGCGGGTTTGTCGCCGCCCCGGAAGGAGCACCGGGGCCTCCGCGCCCGCAAGGTACTCCCGGAGGAGTCGCTCGTCGCTTTCGTCATCCGAAGACCCAGGTTCTTCAGGGGAAACGTCCCCGCGGGCAAGGCTTGCCCCCTTGGCCTCTCTCCTTGAAGGCTGCGTGCTTTGGGTGCCGGCGGGGGCTCAATCTTGGTAGTACCCGCCACCCCGTACTCATTGCACGCTGGCATTGAAGATCGGATACCGTCGGCGGCTGGATCCTCGAACAGCGGCAAGATCTCATCCTGGAACTCGAAGGGTACCCATGGCAATACGTAGCCCATGGTCAGAGCCCAGGTAGTCTCTGTCAAGTGGAACCTGGACTGTGGAAGGCTGCCACCCACCTGAGCGAGTTCCCAGAGCGGGCGGCTCCGGAACTGCAAAGGGGCAATCCCTCTGCGAAGAAAGTCTGCCAGGATCATGGCGCCCGTCACTCCCCTTGCACGGAGCGCAGCCAGCCTGTTGATGACCGAACCAGGGCTTCCCCTTGAGAGCTTCTTTCCTTGGAGTGTGCCAATCGCTCCGCTGGATAATATGGAGTCATCAGATGGGGGTTGGTCCCATCAGCTTCGACAAAGTACCAGTTGTGCCTCCATTCTCCAACCGAGGCCTTGGTGAATGTTTCCGGGTACTGGTGCGCCGCATCACTCCGGAGGCAGAAAGAGACACCGCCAGCGATCCACTTGGACTTCCCCAGGCGTGGAACGAAGAAGTGGCGGAATAAGGCCACCGAGGGCATGACGCCCGCGAATGCCTCGCAGGCATAGGCAAAGGTAGCAAGCATCATCACGGCATTGGGGTGCAAGTGCAGCATGTGCAATCCATAAGCCTCCAAGATTGCCGCGAAGAACTCGGAGAACGGAGGAAGAAGGCCGACGACGGAGAAATCGTGGAAAGTAATCACCTCTCCTTCTCGTTGGGACCGCTCCCAGGGCGCACCACCACTCCCTCAGTACCGCGGAAGCTCGCGGCCAGGGATTGGCGGACGCGTTGAATGGCTTCCTCTGACGCATACTCGCTGGGAGAAAAGAGGGCCTGAGTCACCCTCCTTGAAGGCGGCGCCTCGGCCAGAGAAGCTTCCATCGCCATCTTCTCGGCGGCAGATTGTGACATCTTCCTCACTCCTGTCCTATCCCGCTTAGGCGGCATGGGCTGGGGGCAAGAACAAGGAACGGCGGCGGCCAAGGCGGGGGCGGCGATTGGCGAAGTCAGGGAGAAGGAGTCTCCTGCGCGGCGATTTGGGGATTTCGGCGAATCTGGAGAGGTAACGGCTACAGTGGAAGCCAGTCGTGGCTTATAAGGCATCCCACACGTCGCGTCGCGGCCTCATTACTCCGACGGACGTGGGGATCGAGGGGGCGTGCCGATTTCTGCGCGTTTCGCCCGTTGGATTCCAAGATAAGCACGGGGTCCGTATGAATCGCAACGTTCGCCGCGATTCAGTCAACGGGACCCGGGGGCTCGTCTCTACCTCGCCTCGGCGGGTCCCCAACGGAGCAGAGCAAGGAAGACCAGGTGCCCGGGGACCCACTTTGACCTATCTTTAGGCCATGGCCCCGGCAGCTGGAGCAAGAGCCGCCGGGACCATGCCCGGGGGCTACTGTCGCAGCAGTGGAACATGGGGTTCCCCTAGTGCTGCCAAAGTGGGTCCACCCCATGTGGGCCCAAGATGAAGATGGACAAGACCAAGACTCAAGTCAAGCTGGCGGGTTCACCGTCAGGACACGCAAGGCCTACGTCGACAAAGGGCTCCGGTCCTGGGGCCTGCCGGGTCCCCGAACCAAGCAAGAAGGCCAGGAAGGACCCGAGAGCCCGAGTTCCCGGCAGGAGGCCAGGCTCCCTCTCGGGTACTTCCCACGTCCCTGTGGATAAGCTCTCCACCTCACGCAGAAGACTTGGGAAGCAAGGCGAAGGCAGCGCGGGCGGGAAGCACATCCCGTGGTGGTGTCAGCTCCTGTCCACCCCAAGGCGGACGCTCCCACCTAACCCAAAGGAGACGCTAGGCTGAGGAGAGGCCACGTCTCCTCCTAAACTAGATGAGGAGGGTCCTTCACCCCGAAGGTCCCTCATGCCCCTCACGTGACCCTGTGGCAACCCCTTAGCCTATAAAAGGAGGACCAAGGCACGGAGGAGGAGGGGAAAAGAGAAGAAGACAAGGTCGAACCAAGGCACAAGTCAACCAGAGCAAGACTAGACTAGGGCTGCGAAGGTAGAGGGGAAGGTGATCTCCTCCGGGTCAGGATCTGTCCTTCTTCTACCTCCAGCCAAAACCCTTCCGGGTACCCCATCCGGGAGGTTCCATTGTAAGCTACACTATGAAGAACCCATCAATCCAGACATGCAGGAGTAGGGCTTTTAGCCTCCGGGCGGCCTGAACCTGGGTAGCTCCTTGTGTCCCTTTGGTTGCATGCTTTGATCGTGGAGAGGAGAGCTTGATCTAGACTCCGCCCGAGAAGACGACTCTCAGCCTCCTTCGCGCCCCGTGCCGAATCTAAAAGGGGGTATCCTATACTCCCGGTGTTCGTGCATCGAGACACGACACCAACTACCCAAGAGGGCAAGTTCTAGGTCCTTCCAAGTTTCTCAACTTCTTTTTCCACGTATCAGCATGGAGAACTCAAACCGATGCAACTAATGCAACGGGCAAGAACACATGAAGTGCTCAAGTCTTTGACTCTCAAATCCCACCAAAGAAAGTAATGCTAAGAGGGGAGAAGAGAGGAAGAACAAGGAAGAGAAGAACACCAAATCTCTTCAAGATTTAGATCCAAAAGCTTCCCCTCACTTAGAGGACAGATGTATTGGTGGAATGATAGATCTAGATCTACTCTCTCTTTTCTCTCTAATTTGAGACAAGAATCATGAAAGAATATAGAGAAAGCAAGCTCCAAAGGTCAATAATGGTGGGGTGAACAGCTCGAGAGTTTGGTACCTTTTAGGGAAGAAGGCCTCTTAAATAGGAGGGATGGAAATCTGCCGTTGGAGCATTGTCTGCGAGGGTCAGCCATGCCGGGCCAGGGGGCAGACATCACCCCCGGACATTTTGGGGTACCTAGGGCAATATGGCCGGGGCAATACTCCCATCCTATACCCAAAACGGAGACAAAAAGGAACTGCAATGCCCACCCCGGCCATGTCCGGGGGTATATCTGGCCATGAGAAGCTCGGCCCGGACCGAAATTTCAGGGCTTGGGCTTGTCCATGGGCCGGGCTTGGGCCTATGATTTTGGCCCGAAGGTCGGATGGGCCCAGGCTTTGCATATTGGTGTTTTAAGGAAGAGGCCCGACCCAAGGCCCAATGGGATTTTGCACTCATGGGTCGGGCATGGGCCTATATAGGCTCAAAAGTCGAGTAGACCTGGGCCTAGGATTTTGACCATGGGCTTTGTTAGGCCCGACACATGGCCAGGTATATCCGGGGGGCATGTCCGGGCCACACATAAAACTTCCCAAAACTAAAAACGCGATGTGTTTCGCTTATGGATTCCGTTTTTGATGAACTTGGGCTCGTTGGATTCATCACAACGAGCTCTAAAAGATAATTCAGAGAAACATCATGGTCCACTATGGGAGGATAAAACCAAATGATGAAAGGTTTGACCTCTCATTAAAACAAAAATCGGTAAAACATCCAACACAAAAAACTTAACAAGTTTTTCATAGGAAATCCGGTTTTTTTTTTTTGTAGTTGAGCTTGTCAAGAAGATCACAACAAGTACCAAAACCACACAGAGGGAAAATCCAAATAAGAACTAATAAAGTTGCTGCCAAGAAGTAAGGTTTGATCTTCGTACGAACGATACGCTAAAACTCAACCGAGAGCCACTCTTGATAAAATGGTATCTATCCTATAACCCGGTCTCTCAACTGGCACCATGAGACCGGTAAAATAGAAACCCTATCAACATCATACTTTTGCCCTGCGTATGCCACTTGAGCTTGATGATGTCGATCTTGATCTCTTCAAGTGGACCACCTTTCTTAATTGCACTCCGCTCGGTGAAGACTCACATATTTCTCCCCCATACTCCACTATGGGAGAGCCTATCTTAGGCACATCTTCACATGACCATTATCTCTAAATGGGTGGAAAGCTTCAAGCATAGGATTTGTTTGAGATGCTTCTCTTTAACTTGCACTTCTTAAGCTTGATGACGATCACCACTTGACGTCATCGACCATGGGCTATATGAAATCTTCCTTTGGATGCAAGGCCATGGAAATACACCAAACCACACATAGAAATACCACACACACATATCATGGGTTAGTTCACAAAGCTATATGGACAATTGCTTACCATACCAAGAGATACATGATCCCACTTGGTACATCTTGTAGCTTTGTGTGTTGATCAATATCTTGATCAACCTTGTATCTTTTCTTCTCTCTTGATTATAACGATGTCTTGAAGATAAACATGAATTATCACATGATCGTTTTATTCAAGACATACTTGCAATATGCTCAGCTCTCTCATCACCAATGTTCGGATAACCCCTCGAATAACACCTTTGTGATCACATACTTTTTTTCTTGATCATATCAAATATATCCATATAACTCGATGATCTTGATGCCAAATACTCCATTATATCATTTTATTCATGGCATCAATCTTGAATCCAACATATGGAGTTCAAGCATTGCTTATGGACAAACACTACAAGTATAACTCAATGCAACCATTAGTCCATAGGGATTGTCATTAATTACCAAAACCACACATGGTGGAGCCATGCTCTTACAACTAATAACCATAGTACAAACAACCACAAGCCCTATTAGGCCATCGGGCACATCACGACCATTGTGAGACGCCATGGGAGAATTAGGTGGTTATTTCTTGCATTTAGTAGTCTTTCAAAAAAATGTTAATAATAAACATTTTAAATTCTATAATTGAATTTTCAATTATGTTGTTAGACACTAGGTGGTTAGCGCACAATATACCATACAACACACTCTATTCCTTAGTTCACCATTGACCCATAAACCAAGATTTCTTTATTTTCTTCACTTTATCTCTCCTTTAAAAGTACCATTATACATTTGTCAAGAACACCATTCACCCTCACTTGAATCAAGGTGAGAGGCATACTCCCTCAAAGGGACTAGATAAGTATTAGTCATGTGTCATCCAAGTAACCTTGTAATGTGCGGGTCAACGGGAATAGAAGCATCGAGGTGGACTTGTCTTAAAGGTTCTTCCCACTAGCCGAGTGTTCTCTCACTGAGGGATCTTTGCAATGGCATCCACTCTCGACGGATCCTTCATCGCCTATCCTAACACAACAGTAGGCCACACTCCACCTGGTGGACGAGGAACCACTTCAAAAGAACATCAAAGTTGAGGCGCGTGTGGGTTTGTATCTGGGTGTCGTCTAGCGGTTTGTGACGGTTTTCTTCCGGTTTCTCGCTAATTAGCTAGGCAACTCTCTTCTGCTTGATTAATGGATGAGGCAAATATTTTACCTCTATTTAAAAAATGTTGAACCTCCATATTTGAGAAAAGAGATAACTACCATGAAGCTTAGATTTATAGTTTCTCTGGGTCATACGTACACACTACTATAAAAAAGAATATTCAGCTGATAACAGGAACTTGATTTCTTGCTAATATTTATGAGAGTTCCTCAAATTTTGTGCTTGCTTTCTCCATTTTCTCCATACAATCAGCTTCCCCGAAACCATTAAAGAATCTTTGCGTCGGACTTCCATGTCAGTAAGAATGTGATTCACCAAGAAAAAGTCGTTTAGACACCTTTCTCTTTCATCCGAGGTATCTCGGTGAAGTATTTATAGAACCACCCTATTTTTTTGTTTCTTCCGACAAGCAATCACCAGTATAGGTCTAGAACTACCGAGTTAAGTTTTCCCAGTACCTTCAAGTTGGGAATTAGTTATTTTTATCCAGTGTGTTTTCAGAAGGTGTTATGTTCAGTCTCAAACTTTGAAGTGCAAAATTTTGGTACTAATTAAAAATAACTACCGCCCACCCCCTCTCTACCCTAACCTAGACATGGCCCTGACATTACATTGGTGGTGTCCTCGGCAGTGGTACGGCAAAGCTAGGGGGCCATTGCCCCCCCCCCCCCCCCCCCCCCCCCAGCACATGGGCTTGTCATGAAGGATAGGCTTATAAATGGGCCATGCCCCTCCCCCCACCCCCCACCCCCGTTGGGCTAGCAATTCTAGATGGTCTGAAGCATGATATAAGTCAAGTGTCTACCTGGAAGAAAACAGGCTCTAAGGTCGCCTTCTACATTGCTGTCGTCGCCTTCAAGGGCAACAACGAGCAGTTCGTAGGAAGAAAACGTTTGATATCGCGCATTGTGACAATGTTCACCAGAATAATCCTCAATGTAATCGCTTATGTTTTTCTGAAGTAGTAGCCAGGCTTAGCTCACTGTTTGGTTTACGACCGTGCAGATGGTCGGACTCTGCTTTTCGCCATGTGAACTCTGTGTAAGTGTAAATCATGTCATGGTCGTCGTATTTCCGAATAAAATTACCTTCAAGCAATTTGTTGTTTATGTCCAGTCTGTTTTAAGAAGGTGTTATGTTCAGTCTGGAACTTTCGAGGACAAAATTCTCGGTACTAACTATAAAATAGCAGCCACCCCACCCTCGTCCTGCCCTAACTTAGAGATGGTCCATTTCTTGGGTGGTGTCCTCGGTGGTGAGGCCTAACTGAATACGCTTGTGACAGATTCCAATTCGCAATAAAATTGCAATCAATTGGCCCTTTAAATCAAAAAAAAATAACTTGCTGATTTTACCATATTTACTTCCTCAAATGAATGTTGTTTTCTGCTTGAAATTTTCTTATTAGTGGTGACGTAATCATCATTTCAAATCAATCTTGGGCTTTTTCCTCGATGATGAGGCATAACAACATGCGTTTGTGGTCAACTTCAATTTTGCAATTAAATTGAGAGGCAGGGGTGACTCTTTGAATGAAATAACTTGTTAATTTTTCCGGTTTTGCTAATTCTTACTTAAGTCTAGAGCCGTTTGACTTCATCGTTATTCGTGTAGCCTATGAGTTGGAACTTAGATTTTTCTTTTTCAGTTGTATGAAGAATGACTTTGTTCAAGCCCAACTCAAATCTATCTTTGATAAAGCATTCAATTTTCCTTAACAAAGGGTCCTCGTCAGCAGCAAATTAGTTAGTAGGGATTGGTGCCGTGGTTACCGTTAAACTGAGGTCTGTAATTCAATTTGTTGGACTAGGCGATTTGCTAACTTAGATTTTCACCTTTGCGGGTGGATTGCAAATGAATTCAACTTCGGTTTTTCGGTTGCACATAGCTTGCAACTTCGACATTAGACGACGTCATCTCAGTGGGAATTAACTTATTTAATTTTTCACGTATCTAATTCTTCAAATCACTGATTACACGTACATTGAAGTTTTTTTTGTTAATTTTAATGTAGTTAGCTTTTCAAATCAATCTTAAGCTTTTTCCTTGGCAGATATTAACGAGTGCGAGGTGAAGGGAAAGTACCCATGTATTATCGCTGATACCTGCATCAACACGATGGGAGGGTACACATGCCCATGCCCTGCACATAAACGAGGAAATCCTGACGGAACATGTCAAGAATACAAACCTGGAACTTTATACCAAATCGCAATTGGTATGCGCCCCCCTCCCTTGTGTGTGCGTGTCTTAAAATTACATGAATCGAACTCTCAAATTTCATTTACAAAAACTTTTTCTTCATTCCTTCAGGTGTTAGTATCGGCGTAGTCATGCTGGCACTAGGCACGTCCTGCACGTACGCGATCCAGGAGAAGCGGCGGCTGGCCGTGATCAGGACGCGGCACTTCCGGCAGCACGGCGGGCATCTCCTCTTCAAGGAGATGAAGAAGTCCATCAATAAGCAGGGGATCTCCTTCACGCTCTTCACCAGGCAGGAGCTGCAGGAGGCGACGGGCGACTTCGACGAGCGGCACGTGCTGGGAAAGGGCGGCAACGGCACCGTGTACCGTGGCACGCTCCGGGACGGCACGACGGTGGCGATCAAGCGTTGCCGGGTCGCCGGCGAGGACGAGCGGCAGCAGCGAGAGTTCGGCAGGGAGACGCTGATCCTGTCCCAGATCAACCACAAGAACATCGTGAAGCTCTACGGGTGCTGCCTTGAGGTGGAGGTGCCGATGCTGGTGTACCAGTTCATCCCCAACGGCACCCTCTACCAGCTCCTCCACGGCGGCGCCGCGGTGGTGCCGTTCGCGGTGCGCCTGAGGATCGCGCACGAGACGGCCGAGGCGCTGGCGTACCTGCACTCGATGGCGTCGCCGCCCATCATCCACGGCGACGTCAAGTCCCCCAACATCCTCCTCGACGAGGGGTACGGCGCCAAGGTGTCCGACTTCGGGGCGTCGTCGCTGGCGCCGGCTCCGGCGGACGAGGCGCACCTGGTGACGTTCGTGCAGGGACGTGCGGGTACCTGGACCCGGAGTACATGCAGACGTGCCGGCTCACGGAGAAGAGCGACGTGTACAGCTTCGGCGTCGTGCTCCTGGAGCTGCTCACCTCGCGGAAGGCGCTCAACCTCGCCGCCCCCGACGACGAGAAGAGCCTCGCCGCGAGCTTCCTCTCGGCGGCGAGGGAGTCCCGGCTGGACGGCCTGCTGGACGAGCGGATCAAGAGCGAGGTTGGGTCGGAGGCGCTGGAGCGCATGGGGAAGCTCGCCAAGATGTGCCTGGAGATGTCCGGGGAGAGGAGGCCCTCCATGCGTGAGGTGGCCGAGGAGCTTGACAGGATCAGGAAGACGTCGTCGTCCCCGCAGCAACCATGCCAGCTACTAGGTGAAGGTGAGGCGCACTCTATTGTGGATGTGAGAGTGATCGATTAGCCTACTACTCCGTAGTTGATTTGGATGTGATGAAGTTGGAGGTTCTTGATTAGATCACCAAACATGCCATGCAATGTACGCGGTTTGAGAACGATCGATGTAGCTTACTTACTATCAGGATTAGTGGTACAAGCAGGTTTGACAAATACAGCACAGTGATATATAATGACATGCAAAAATTCAGGTGCAAACATGCCATGGATTGTATGGACACTTTTCCACAGCTTCAGGTGACGTATTGTGTATTGGCTTGAGACGATCGAGTACAGTTCAGATTATAAAAAAGACGTGTCTATGAACATCATGTAGAGAGAAAAAACGAATCATACAGAGAAAACGTCTCCAAAACCTGAAGGCGTATGTCCTGCGGCTGTCTGGGTTCTGACTTCTTAGAGGCAGTTCCGTCTCTGCTCCGCACGTCGGCTCCACCGTCCGGTGACGCCTAGAAGTCGTGGCGTCGGCCGATGGCGAGCGCCCTGACGAAGCACGCGGATGCGCCGACGGAGAGCGCCGCGAAGGCGGGCGGCACGAGGATGTCGGCGCAGGTCCGCCCGGCCATCCTGGCCGGCACGCAGACGTGGTCACCGCCGCCGTCGAGCGGCACCCGCACCGCCCCGGCCGGGCACCCGTCGCCTCCTCCGCCGCCGCCGGTGATCGCCCACACGAACGCGGCCTCTGGCGCGAACGACGCCACGGACACGACCAGCGCGAGCGCACCCGCCCACGCCGCCGCGTGCCGCGCCGCGGGGCCCCAGCACGGCGGCCACCACCATGACCACCACCGCCGCCGCCGCTCCCCCGCCACCAGCAGCGCCACCACGAGCGGATGCATCGGTCGGTCGAGGATTCAAGATCGGTCGATCGAGCTCGATCCGCGCGATCAGCCTACGCGCGCGAGCCGGTCGTGACGCGCGTGCGGGTAGAGATATATATACTGAGATTTGGACGGAAGGGGAGTGGGCATCCGAGGTGAAGTGGGTGCGTCGTCGTGGGAATGAGAATGGATGAATGGAGAGGGTCGGTTTATGTTACGTTACGTGCGTGGTGAGTGGGTGAGCGGAGGAGGGAAGAGTGAGCAGGTGCCTGTTGAAACTCTGCGTATGGTGGTTTCTACTTTGTGGTGACGTGTTCGCCAGCCGGAGTATGAACCTTCCAAAGAAAGAAAAGGAGTGTGAAAACTTTGTTTTTGCGACGAGGGGTATTACCGTCGTACGCACACAATTGTTAACCAAGCAATCACACTACGATAACGACACAGAGATTTATTAAACCAGTTCGGCGAACTACATTTACGGGGCATGACTACGGGCACTCCTTCCAGTTACCGTAACACCTGGTTGTCCTACGCGCCGATACAAACCGCCGGCTCCCCTACGTGTCTGTTGCTATCAAGTCGTAATAAGTTACATCATGCGTGCCCCCCTAATTAGCAGGCACAGGTACAAGAGTTTGACTACAATACTATTTGTATACCCTATCTACACCTGTTACAACTCTAAATTCAAACGTAACCATACACGTACATACTATTCGACACAAACACAAAAAGGGGATTACGAAATATTGAGTTGTATCATAAACAAAAAGAACTTAATTCCCAAGCACATGAATTGTTTACGGTCTCTGTTAATTTAACAACTGAAGTTATATACTCCCTCTAATCTGAAAAAAGTGTCGCTAGCACACATATAAATTTGTGACTCGTAAGTTCATTTCTCCCAACACTTAATATGGAACGGAGAGAGTATTTATTTTTACTTATCCAGGTTGCCGTTGTGTATACGTAACTTTTGTGTTACCCTTGTAGAAATTCTACATCTTTATGATAAATATCGTCTCTAGTTTTTTTAGTTTTGCTTCTTATATGGATGAACTCATTTTTTATTTTCAAAACATACTTAAAGTTCTTCATTTTAAAAGGACCAAGTAAATCCAATTATTTCCAAATAATAAACAGGAGTGTACATGAGACATTCGCCCACTAATTGAAATTGCCCATGTGTGCACACTGAAATCGAACAAAAAAAATGCTTTATCAGTTCAAGAATACAAGCTTTTCTATTGGTTAAATTTTAGCATTCTACATAAATTATACTCCCTCTGGTTGGAAATAATTGACACAAATTTATCTAAATACGGATGTATCTAAACGTATTTTAGCGTGCAGATACATCCATATTTTTACAAATCTATCCCGACCATTTCCGATGAGAGGGAGTATTATTTACTGTCAACTTCGCCATTGTGTATATGTAACTTTTGTGTCACCCTTGTAACAAAAAAAATCTTTTTTCAGACATACTTAAAGTTCTTCATTTTGAAGGACCAAGTCAATTCAATTATTTTCATATACTCCCTCTGATCGATAATAGGTGTCGCTGATTTTAGTGCTTTATCAGTTCAAACATACATGTCCTTTTATCGTTTAAATTTCAGCATTAACACATAAATATATTGTTTACTATAAAATCTAGTGACATTATTGTCACCCAGCCAATTGTAACACATTACATACATATTGTCAGTCCAGGTTGATGAAGTTGGGCAGCACGCACTACAACAAGAACCCCCCTACAGCAACGCATTCATGCGTATCTAAATGTCCATATAGGCGTTGCTAGCTACTCTACCAACGGATACGAATCCGTTGCCTTATCTGGCGTTGCAAAGGCATAAGGCAACGCATATACGTGACCGTTGCAAATATAGATACAGATTTGAGGCAACAATTGTATCCGTTGGTGAGATATCGCTTACAATTGAAAATTATATTTAAATATTATTTTCTAGATGGTTGATCAGTTTGGAAGCTTGTAGAAGTTTTTTGAGCGAGTGCACATAGTTGGCAGGTGACATACCACGACACACAAATCATACAATATGAATGCATTTCCACAAAAAAATCAGTATTTATTATTAGAATCAACATTCCATACATGAAAAATATCTGACGAGTACACTGTATACAATTGTACATCAAAATATGATATTCTACCTAGTCCTAGCTAGATGTATGTCCATTCTAATATTTTGCCAACAAGTTCAAAGCTGATATCCGAATATAGCAAGTCTTCTGATGTATGAGACCTGCATATACAAAAGGTTTTTTTCAGTATCGAACTGGAAAAAAAATGAACCTTGTAGTGAATTAACTAGCTTAAAAATATGTAGGTATACTCACTTTCGTGCCATGCCAAAGCTAATTCAGCATGCAAGGCATGTTTGCTATCCTATGCATTTGAAATGGCACATCAGACTCACTACTAGTATTTACCATCTTCATATTATCCTCTGTCTCTACACAAAACAACAAACCATGAGAAATATTAACTCGAAGATAGGACGCGATAGTTATTGACATCTAGCAGACACAAACAAGAAAATATAAAGAAATCTGAAATCTTTACCTTCAAGTGCTCATTATCTAGATCCATTGATAATCTGATGAGCTTACCCCGCCTCTGAAGCTATAATGGATATTAATTCTGCAACTAAGGCAAACATTTGTGCTTATTTAAATATGCGTATACAAAACTCAAAATGGTTCCAGTTTGACAAAAAAAAACGAGCCAGCAGCCAGCTATACTGAATTTGAATCATACATAATCTACAAACAGAACCAAGTATTTTGAACCAATTTTGGATTTCATATTATCAACAGAAAAATATTAAACCAGATCATCCGTCAACGGACAGAACCTTAAAACCGGGGATACTAAAGTAGTATTGGCTACAACATACTACTACCTAACCAGTGGGAGCATTTGCCAAAGAAAAACAGTGGATACATTGTAATGTTATAAATTATATATACACTAATCAATTTTGAACATTCGCTCTCATACTAACTTTCAAAATCTGTACATACCATAGCAACTTTTAGAAAAAACAACACATAAGGCTAAATTTATGTTGAACAAGGAGGTAAAGAAAACAGAAGAAGCAAAATTACCCGATTTAAATGCAGTTGACTAGATTATAAATGTATAAGATATCAACATCAATATTAGTTTCTAGGACTGCATGATCAGAAAATAAGAGGTGAATCAATTCCTCACATCCTAGGAAAATGGAAACGTGAACATCACCTTGCAAAAATAATTAAATACCACATCTGTATTAAATAGCTTACGAAAGGTTCCTGCAGCAACCTTCAGAGAGCATTCTCCCAGGACTGGTTCTCCTCTAGCTCTAGCACTGTTCGTTTCTGCCAAATCAGATGAGAAACCGGCTTGAAATCAGATGAGAATCCCTATGTACGTGTATTTATATCGAAACAACACTTACCACTGTAAAGCACAAACAGTTGCAAGTCTGCCACCGACTAATCTCGTTCCTGAATCCTACCTGAGATCAGCAAATAATTAAAAATTGGAAAACTACAGATTTAAGTACACATGAATTTCGGAGCACAACCTCCCAGACCTGCCTAGATCACACCACCAGCAGTGGAACGAGGTCTCATGATAAAGTTGCGGTCGAGGAAGTTGGAGACGGCGACGAGCGTGCATGAAAAGGAAGTGGGCAGGCGGTCCTTGGTGAGGCCTTTTACGGCCGCACTGGTCACCGGCGCGAGAGGCACTGCTCGCCGGCGAGACGGCCGTGAGGTGCCCCGGGGGAGCGGATGGAGGCGGCTAGGTCTGGGGAGGCGAGTGGGAGGATGCGGGCGTGCGTTCGTGGCAGGTGGGGTTCGATAACTTAAAAGTCGTGCGTAGTGGGCTGGGCTAATTGTCTTTTCCCTCATACTTTGCAATCCCTATAATCAAGTAAAAAAATAGCGTGCTATCAAAAATAGCGTGGATCTTCTCCAGAAGCTATACAAGATATATCGTGATATAGCGAAGTTACATATAAAATAGCGTGATGAAAAAGTTGTAAGAAATAACCCAAATACTAAGGATTTCAACACTAATTTTTTTTCAGAAACAATACATGCATAACAAGGTAACCATATTCAAATGTCAAGGCCAAATCCATGGCACAAATACAAATATGAGGCTTAAAACCATGAAAAAGTAATAAACTAAAAGATAAATATTTTAAATTTTAATCAGAATCATTGACATCATCTTCAGAATAATTAGAAGAACCACCAGATTGCCCGCCATCATCATCACCTAACGTTATTTCCAGACTTTTTGTTAGCGTAGATATAACGTTACCATGTTTAGTGTGGTTTCGAGCGTATAAGACGAAAATAGCGCCGTAGCGTCAACTTTAGGCTAAATATAGCGTAGCCTCTCCAAATACGCTATATCGTGCTATTAACCGGGAAATAGCGTGCTATTTTTTTCGTTGCCTATAATGGACAACGGAATGGCTTGCGACAAATGCATCTGTATCTAAAATAAAATTTTACAACGAATATTTAGAGCGTTGCCAAGTATCTATTGCACTATGGGGGGTCTTTTTGTAGTGACGCAGGACATGTACTTCTTACGGAATTGGTAACAGACATCGGATAGAAGTTTCAGGCAACAGAACAAAGTTCTGTAAAGATGCAGTAACTAGCGACTGCTCCTGATACACGTTCAATCTAATTTCTCTCCGTATTAACTAGTTGGAGAAACTGCTTGAAACTTAAAGGTAGTGCTCTTTTTGCATGGGATTCAGAACGCTGGTCATCATGGTTAACATCGAAAATGCTATACGCTGGAACTGTCACTAACAGGAAGCACATTGCAACAATAACATCTCATTCATATTCTCCAAAGATGGTGATTTAAAACAACAGTTATGCATGTCATACACTACAACAAAGATTAAAACTAGAACAGATAAACAAATCTGGCTCCACCGTTGTTCTAAAGTCAGACAAAAAGAGACGTCCCTCTGTGTGGCCTGTAGGGTGGTACGCGAACCCTTCACCATCATATATGCCTGCCTGGTATCCATCGCCATCAACTGCCCACCAGTAACAACAGATGCTGTATGCTATCCACGACTATCTGATCCTAAAACTGTGCCTAAACAACAAAACCATCCCGTCGTCATCATCACGCCACCGATTCCAGGTAACTATGTCACTTGCAGTACACACAACATTCTAAATACAGCCTCCACCTGGTATATATATCCCGCTCCACTGATTCCATGTATCATGTCACTTCCAGTAAACGCAACACTAACTACAGCTCCTTCTGACACCCCTCGGCTTCAGATTGATGCGGCAAAGCTAGGGTGGCATAACATTCAGCTCAATACCTCGTTGCCTCGCAGCTTCGGCAATGCTCTCTGTGTTGCTTCCACTGGCCTTGCAGGCTGTCAAGTAGGCGTGCCATAGCTTGAAGGAGAAGGGATACACTGATGTTGCCTGCTGGTGGAACCGCTTCACAATCTCTGAGGCCTGTAGTTTCTCCAGGAGATTGGCACCCTCTATCCATACCGATTCTGGTGCGACAGGTACAGCGCGGAAGATGGCGTTGATCAGAACAGAACTTGCCCAGAATCTAGTGCCCATGGAGGTAGGGTCAGCACCAGTGCAATGCTTAACCACATATGTACCAACTGCCAGGGCTAGGCGGTAGTTTGCAGGAAGGATCTCCATCACTGATTCAACAAAATCAACCAAGTACTTTACTTCTATTTGTTCTGGAAGGAGACTCGGGCCATAGCACACATCAAGGACTGAGTTTATCAGAGAAGAATCTGCAGAAGCTGGACCTATAGTGTCATCTATCAACAGCCTAAGCTTATGCTTCTTAACATTCTGGATAAACCTTCGCGATAGCAGTTCCCTCATGGGCAAGTTTTGATGATCTGCAATATAACTACTGATCAGGTTTAACGTAGCTCGAGTTTGAGTGTCTGTACAAGATGATGGTCTCTCTAGAGTGTGAACTGCAGCATGTTCCCTTAAACAGTGCTCATAGCTCTCCCCTTGGGCCAACTTTAATGCTTTGTCCACAGCAACTTGTGCTTCCTGTAGGTTGCTCTCTAGCATCCTGTATAGTGAGAGGTTTAACAACCAATAGACCTGATCTTCTGATGCAGATGGACCAGAACTAATTTCTAGGGTAGAGGCAAGTGATGGTTCTTCAGACACTTCATTACTGACTTCTATTGTACCAACAGCAGCTCTACTGTGGATATCACCTTCTTTTCCATATTCTTCAAACCAGCGAGTCAGCACCTTCTCAGCTAACTCAATATTGTCTGCCAAAGCATGCTCAGCATATTGATTCCACAGATACTGAACTCCTTGCACATCTTTAGGCCAATCCATGAGCAACTCATCAAACCCTTTCAGACCAGAACATATACCATACTTTTGATATAGCCGAGCTGAGATAAGGAGAATATTAGGGCACCTTGGGTACTCCTTCATATACTTCACCAGGATATCAACAGAAGATTGGAAGCCTTCAATAGCAGTTAGACAACTGATGTGGCTAACAGCAAGGAATTGTGCCAATGTCAGGTAAGACGGATCCCCATTTTTAACAGTCTCATTAATATCTACAGCCATCCTATCAACAGCACATTTCAATAGTTCTGCAACCTTACCTCTGTTATCTACCCTAAGCTCAACAGGATGCCATACTAACGCATGAGGTAGATCTTTTGGAAATTCTAGCTGATCACAAATTTCCTCTGGAAGCTTCCTATAAATTGAGACATACAGGCATGAAATCCAAAATATGCAACGATCAGACACGGTCAAGCAAGAAATGGCATCCGCCAGCAACCTGTCACCAGGGCAGTCAGGAGTTGCGGTAGGGAGAATCCCATAAATCCTATAAATAGCCTTCTCTACGTTTCCAGACATGCACAGGAAGTAAATCATCTGTAAGACGATATCTAGGATGAAAGCACTTCTATCTTTCAATTCATTATCAGTGTCAGCTGTCATCTGGCAGAGCATGCTCAGAGCATCATTATAAGCATCCAATCGGTCATCAAAGCGCAACCTACTATTAATATACATAAGCCATAATTCATAGGAGTTAACATTGTGTTGCACCTAAAAGGAAAAAGGCATAACATTAGGTATCAATGACAACAAAAAAACTAAAGCAAACATGGATAGATTGGATGTAGACCAAATATGGATATCATGCCTAACCTACTGTAACAATGTTTTGGTCTGGTCAGCCAATTATAAATCACTTCAACTAAATATTTGAAGAACAAGTCGTATAAAAAAATGACAAAGCATTGGTAAGGTGAACCCACGCAGTAGCCAAAAGAAAAAGTAAAGGGTACGTTTGGTTTAAGCCCCAACAAAGCAGTGGCAAAGGATTTAACCGCTCTCAGCTCACCCACGCATTGGCGAAAAATGCACTGCCCTGCATGGATTGGGCTGGGCTGGCCAAAAAAAAGTGAACCCAACCAAACAACAAGGTCACGGGCATGCCAACTTTTTGGCAGGACTAGCTTTGGCTGAAAACCAAACGTACCCCAAAAATTATCTAGGTTGTAGCCCATGCATCCTACCGTGATAAAAGAGTACAGCATAATGCATATAAGTGGCAAGATATTGAAAAATGGTGTACCGCATGGGAAAACATGTCATCTTTCCCAAGTCCTTCATCCTTTTGATAGTAAATATGAAGATAAAACACCCAGAGGATAACTGTACTTGGATCTGCCTCAATGGAGCGTGCAAGAAGTAAAAGAGCCTACAGAATGCATGTTTGGAATTAGAGCTAAGCTGAACAGCTGATAGACGATAAATCCAATCCAAGTTTGATTGTGTAACTGTACATATCCCTAAGCAGTAAGCAATACAAAGATCACCTTGAGCCTGTCAGGTTTGTTTACTTTCCCACAATATAAACCAAGTGCAGCCTCTAAGAATAGTTCAACATCAACAGATCCCTGTACAATCTTATTCTACAGAACAAAAGGTTAAATAAAAAGTAATCAAAATATAAGCAGATCAGAGAGCAATGCACTAGTAATGGAAGTGTGAAACTAGGATTTCATTCAAAGGGAAGTGCCAAGTCACTAAAAGTGAAAATAAATGCAAGTGAATAATGTTGAACATGCCGATAGCAGGTTGAATGTTCTTTGTCCACTGTGGAGTAACTGTCCAAAGCATTCTAACTGCCAATCTTTTTGCAGGGGATAGCAAGAAAAGGGTGTGATATAAGCAAGTGAGTACAAAATATGACCTAATTCAATATTCTACATGGGAACATGAGAACATGCAAAGAAGCAAACTTCTAAGAGTAAGTTTAGTGTTTGGAACCAGATAGTGATATATGCGCCACTTTCGCTATGCGGTTATAATAGTGATACAGATGGACTTTACCCATTACCCACCTTCCTACTATCCAGCATCCGAAGATTTGATAGCTGTTTGTTCCTATCAAAATCTGCAACCGAACCATCACCAGCTTGTAAGAATGGTGCATCTGATGGAAGAACTCTCTGAACTGATAAAGGTAAAGGAAAGGAAGCACAAAATCCCCTTTGCCAATACTGCCAAATACTGCTGGCCAACACCGACTGCATCAAGTTCAGATCAGCTCTAATAAGATTGGAACCAACACGATATGTTGGTACTGGCAGATTATGCTGAAGCAGATCATAAGGACTCCGGCCTGCATATATGTACTGCAGGTATTAATGATGAACCTTCACCAAGCACAATGTTATGAAAGCCATATAGATGTATTTCAAATTAAGTATTAAGAGGATACAGTGATTGCACATAAAACAACCTGAAACAGAGGGCACATCATGGTTTTTGTGCTTTGGCTTTCTCCAAGGATGATTCTCAACATGCTGCCATTGGCACTCTTCGTCATTGCATTTTCCTCGAAGCTCAAACATGCAGAAGGGCCAGAAGGGATCAATGTCACTGTGCGTCATGTCCTTATCCGTTGATGAAGCTGTTGAGATCATCTTCAAATTCTCCTCTTCATGGTCTTGTATCATATATGGCACACTTACTGCTGCTTCAGATGCTATATAACTAGTTGAAGAGTCATTTTTATAATCTGAAGCCTCCTTACGAAAGGTGTGAAATACCCATTTGATGTGTCTAGCAGCATTTTTTGGAGCTGAAGAAGGACAAATGAGATAATCCACACTCGATGGCACGCACAATTCTCTAAGAGAGGAAACGTTCTCTTCAGGATCACAGTTGCTCATGGAAGGAGCATTACTAGAATTAGATAGTCCAGCCATCTTTTCAACACAATGAGCACCATCATCTGCAAGCTCCACTGTACCTACGCAATAGTGTCATTAATTTGTTATGCAGGAAGTATACATGCAGAGTAGAAAGGCATTGCCATGTGAACGAGACAGTAGTGGGTACTCAAGAATATGCCCAGCAGTTAGTTACTCCAATTGCATGCACGCGCAAAATGTATGGGATTTAGATCTTACTAGACATTCTTAAAAATTCAGCATAGAGAAAAGAACAATAATGTGATTTTACTGAACTCATTGTTTTTAACAGAGTACTCAAACATATTCATATCATGTGGACATTTCAAGAGCCGTCATTAAGAGGAGAGCATATGGCAATAACAGAAAATAGGAATATGAATGAGTTGGATAGAAATGTAAACCTTCAGGATTTGTCATAAGAATATCGTCTGCTTCCTGTAACTGAAGTTCAACATGTGCAGATTGTTTGTCTTGTTCAATCTCCGCTGCTTTTCCAACAGCAAGTTCTTCAGTGACTTCTGCAGAGTTACTCAGACACGATTTCATCCCAAATCTTTTCACCAATCTGGACCTCAAAGATGCCTCTAACAGCTCATAGTCCTGCGTGCTATCACCAGAAGGCTGTCTGTTTTCTTCCAAATATACTTGTATAGTTTCCTCCATGTGATTCTCTGGATTTGAAGTGCACTCTGATCTAGCCCGCTTAGGACGGAACAGATGATCATCCTCCCTGTACTGTGAAGGTGTGCTTTTATCATTGACATTACTCACAAATTTTGGATCAGCAGTGCTGACGGCAAGCTCATCACAATAGCGTGAACGTGCTTCATGCTTATCTACTGGTTGTTGAGGAAGTTCATCCAGATATTGACTGCTAGACCTACCACCCTGAATCTCAGGCATTTGACCATCTGTGTGGAACTGAGAATTGAGCAGCGATGGCATTACAAGGCCATGTCCAGCATTCTGGATATTTAAACACTGCACCAACGAAGAATTTTCTGCTATTAATCCATGGACTTGTGCAGAGCAAATCTCTCTTTTTCTACGAAGCATGGCACATCTTTCATTGGCCTCAATTAAATTTCTTTGTGCTTTGCGGTACGCTCTGAGAGCTTCTCTTTCTGCAATTTCACATTTCCGCCTTTGCTCCTGAGCATCATCCAATTCCCTCTCTTGGAGTTCCTCCATCTCAAACAGAGAGGCCAATGTTGTGTTCTGATCTCCTTTACCTGTCTGGCCAATATGGTTCAAGAGATCGGCATTCTGGCAAAATAAGAATGACACATTGACAAGTTACTCTTCTGTTGGGTTGTCATACAAAGATTGTGATAGTCAACATATGGCATTAAACATAAATGAATATACAACATTTAAAAGAATTTTTCAGGCGATTGTCAAATAAATAAGAGCAGCATAAACTACAATGCATTAAATTTTCAGTGACAGCATGGAAGCTTCTAAGCAATGCGTTAAATTTTCAGTGACAGCATGAAAGCTTCTCTACAAATTCAGAAAGTATCTTTGTTTTATTTTATCTGCGGCTTACAGACATGTAGCTTAAACAAGAGAGACAAGGCCAAGCATTTGCTAACCTTCTTTTACAAGAATTTTATCAAACTTCAACTGATTAGATATATGTCCAATAAAACGATAAATTACCAGTTTCATATAGGAGTGGCAAACTAGCACAAAGATGTTGCTTGCATTCTTTTCACTTTGATAATTAAGAGAAACAAAAGATCGATTTTCTATCATTGATAAAAACAATGCTGCCTAAAGGTATATAGATATCGCTCATAACTTCAGTTATAGCTACCAACTAAATACCACTGGTTCCAAAAGGAAAAGAATCAAGCTGGTTAGGAATTAGGATTACACCTGCGTATGCTGAGTTATAGGTTCAGTGTCAATGTATATATTCTCATATAACACATTACTCAACCATAGTATTCTAGAACTAGAGGAATTGCTAACGCAACTTCCTGAGTTATCTAATTGTGGAGCTTGTGAATTTCCTGGTTGCTAATTTTGAGACTAGTGTTGAATGGATTCAAATTCTTATAGTACATTTTAAGGTGTCAAACAATAAAAAACGGCAATAGAAGAGAAAATAGCAAGGACAAGGTAATGCTGAACTAACCTGCATACCAGGCTGCAAGTGTGGCCTGTCATTTGAAACAGTAGTGTCAACAGGCTTTACATGTTGCCCATCCCAAGTGGAAATCATATGATCCTTGGCATGATTAGATGACCTTTCTATATTGACCCCTGTTCGGACAGAGGTGACAGGAACCAAAGCACTAGTATCTTCAGCCATAGATTGCTCGCTAGTAAATGGTGGCGCTGCAGGCTTGCCATGATATTCAACTGTGCTATGGTTACCACCATCCTGTATAACCATGTGGTTACTTTTGGATGGCAGAAGGTTCTTAGCAGTACCACTAGGATGTGTTTGATCCGAGAGTTCTGCTGTGGCTGCATGTTCTGTTTCATTAACAGTACAGTTCATGGTAATTTCATTTTCAATGTGATCTATTCTTCCAGAAGATATTAAATTGTCATTTCCCAATGAACTTCCAGTTGGTACCAGTGTTGCCAAATCACCGCTTGCTTGGTTGTTGATGCATTGCTGATTGGGCTTAAGCCTTTTAACTGGTCTGTCATTGTGTCCAAACGGGGCATCAGGGTGAACAGATCCACCACTGTTGGAAGCTTCAAAGCCTATCTTCTCCAACGGCGGCCTTATCTGATCACTGGAGAACCTGGCATCCTTCACAAAACCAGGTGACATGGGTCTTTTCTGAACTTTTAACTCATTTTCTCTAGCAGCAATTTTATGGCGCAAACTTTCCAACTTATCATCTGCTGACTTTACTCCTGCACCATTTACATCCTTTTGGGTAGACTTCAGATGAGTAACTTGACAACTCGGTGGCTCTCTTCTAGAATAGGTAGCACCTGAGCCCCTACCTGCCCCTGAATTTCTGAGTGTGTTTTGATTAGCAGACCATTTTGAGGATCCTAGGTTTGCAGCATGGATCTTCTGCTGGGGTACTTCCTCCCTCGTAATTCTAGTTTGCATAGTAACCCCTGTTTTATGTGCAACTTGTGAGCTAGCTTTCGTGCTTTTACTTCTATATTGCTTTGCCACTCCAGAGTCAGTCTCACTATCATCATCAGAAAAACTTATCACAAGGTTATCACTTGGGACAGGCTTCAGCCAAGCAAGATTACGATTGGTGCCAAGTTTGAATTGCCCTTGGTTTCCCCTCAAGGTCTTCTTATAGTTTGGAGCAACTGATTTCTGAGGAAGAACATTTGAGAGGCTCAAACTGCTACCACCTGGTAAATCAAAAGTAGAGGCCGAGACAGGGGGTTCAGTTAAGAGAACATCCTTCCAGCAAGGAAACGACAGCAATATCAAGGACCAACAATGGCAGAAGATGAGACCTGAAATCAGGTGCAACTAAATGTAATAGATCTTACCTTTACCAGGGAAAGCTGCCGATGCACCTTGAGCAGCAGCATGCGCAAGTTTCGCAGCATTGGATAGAGCTGTGAGCTTAGATTGCAGAGCCTGCTCACAGCAATTGGGTAAACACGATAAGCTATAAATGCCCGCCGCGAAGCTACATGCAAAGGTGATAAATGCACGATCCGGTACAGAGTATGATACATAAAAAGGCAATTAGTACGCAAATACATACACAGATAGACAGAAGAAACTTCACAAGAGCCACAGTACCATCAATACAGTACTATCCTGACCAAATTTACCAGTGCCCACTTGGTAATAGAAACGGAGTACACAATTCACACCAATTATTTACTCAGATGGCTTCAATCAAGTACCAGAACCTAGGCAGGTGTAAGTTTAACGGCAGAAGCGTTGTCGTTACTCGGTAACAAGGTAACGCATAATCCATACTAATTATTTGCCTGTACAGCTCCAATTAAGTAGCAGTACAACTTATAGCTGCAATCAAGTTCCAGGACCTAGGCAGGTGTAAGCGAAACGGCAGAAGCGTTGCCGGTACTCGGGTAACAACGTAACGCATAATCCATACTAATTATTTGCCTGTACATACAGCTCCAATTAAGTAGCAGTATAACATAGAACAGCTCCAACTAAGTAGAAGTACCAAATTATGACAGCTCCAACTAGGTTAGCAGTACAACTTGGGACAGCTGCAACCATAACCCCAGAGGCGTATCACATCACATCACGCCCGTGTCAGTGTCAAAACCCTACTCCTGTTCCAACAACCAAGTGATAAGGTCATGAGCAGCATCTACCTCAACCCAAACAACAGGACCGCACGCGGCCATCGTCCCATGCGTCCTGCTACCAACGAATCGTACCCAGAGTAAACATCTCGGGTACTCCAATGCCGAGGAGGTCAAGCCCTACCCGAGGCGAGTCAAAAAAAAAACAGCTACCAGCAGATGCTACTTTTACTTCACCACCAACGCGCAGAACGCCGCGAGCAGCTAGATCCGAGAGCGACGTGGACTGGGGTCTCACCTCGTCGTCGGAAGGGCCGGAGGAGACCTCGCCCTCCTCGCGCACCCTGGCCGGCATCCTGGCCGCCGGCGGAGGAGGCGGGGGCTGGGAGCGCGACGGGGAGCTAGGGTTCGGCGCGGCGGCGGGTCGCGGGCCCGACATGGGAGGGGAGGAGGCGCTTAACGGGTCCGGGTTTTGGGAGGCGGTTTCCGCCGTGCTCGCCTCGTCTTTGTAGCCAGCCGCCAAAAGCAAAGGGAGTCGAGAGAGGATCTTCTCGAGGAGGGAGGAGGCGGAGAGACTGCACGGTGGCCCCGCTTGACAGAGAGTCGTGGTGGGCCCACGCGGAGTCCAAAACGTGGGGAGCGCTGGCTCTCTCTCGTATTTTTTGCCAAATCTGGCCGTTATCCAGAACTAACAACGGATCTGGCCCCTTCTCAGAACTAATTGCAAATCTGGCCCCTCGAGTCGGCGCCAACGCAGATGGCGCCGACATAGTGCAGGTCGGCGCCAGTGGAGCGGCTCGCCGAAGTTCGCCGCTGGGCCCGATGAAATCCGACGTGGCATGTCGGCGCCAGAGGAAATGGCGCCGAACCTGTGAGCGTTAACTGAATTTGATCGAAGTGTTCGGCGCCGTCGTGGATGGCGCCGACCCTTTAGGTCATAACCCGACCGGATCTGGACCTCCCTTGCCACACACACACACTCACGCAACCGTCGCACGCACTCACCGCGGCGACGCCCCCACCCGTCCCCGCCCCGACGCCGCCGGCCGCTGCTCTCCCCGCCGCCGGCCACCGCTGTCTCCGCCGCCGCGCCCCCCTGCCTCACCTCCGGTCGCCGCGCCCCACCACCTCGCCTCCTTCTCCGTCGCCCGCGCCCCCTGCCTCACCTCCGCCTGCCGCACCGGCCCACCGTGGCCCCGCCTCCTTCTCCGTCGCCGGCGCTGGCCAAGAGGCCGTCGACGGCCTCGCCTCCTCCGTGAAGGTATAATGCGTCCCCAACCGCCCCCTCTCTCCTACAACACTCAATTTTGACCGAATTTGAAATTAGTGTGTATTGCAATCCATAAGCTAGTGTTTGTGAATTATTTGGGGCCAATATGGTCTAGATTCGAGATAAAATGGATGACCGTCCTAGAAATTTGGGTTCCCGAAATTAGATTTGTGTTTCCGGTTGTTAATGGTGTCAATTGTGTGTAGAATAGATGTATTAGTTTGGAGAATAGATGTGTTAATTAAGTGTCAATGGAATGTAGAATAGATTTGTTAATTAATGGTGTCGATTTGTTCATAGTAGCTTTATTTGTTGGTATGGAAATAATTTGTTATTGAGAGCTCTTTATTTGTTCATAGTAGCTCTTTATTTGTTGGTATCTAATGGTAGAGTTGTATCTTGGTTCCTATTATAGATGGCGTACACAAAGATTGTTCATGTTCATCACGGAGGCCGTGTTGTGTCCTCTAGTTGCGGTGTTGAGTTTGAGGAGATGACGAGTAAAGTATTGTTCTTCCCGCATAGTCCAACTTTGCGTGAGCTTGTTGTGAAGATCGAAACGGCGTTGGGTTGGTTAGGCACTGCTGTTGGTTTGGAAGGAAGATACGATGCCGGTGGCTGTAGGTCTTATACTCAGATGATACCCATCCGAGACAACGAAGGGTGGGAGTTGTACAAAGAGCTTGTTGAGAACTCTCAAATCAAGTCAATTGTTGTTGTTGCCGTGAAGGTTGACATCAACAGTCGTACCGTAGTTCTCCCTGATTTGAACAAGCATCCAACGGTTGTTAAAGAAAACAATGATGACCGTAGTGAGCATGATTCGGGTCCAAGCCAGCCTCCCTTGAGGGAGAAGGAGAGTGTTGACCATCGAGTTAAAGTGGAGTTGCTTAGGGAGCAGAAACTAAAGGGTGCAGCACCACCTGCAACTCGTGTTGTGTCCTCTAGTATGCCTAGTAGAGAAGAGATCATTGAGGAGAAACCCAATGTTGCACACTTGGAGGCGGTGAATGACGAGTTTGTTGGTGTCTCTCCATTGACATTCCAGCACCACCGTTTGTACCTCAGGTGGCATCCTCTGAACTTGATGGAGACCCGTATACTTTCGAAGATCACAATCCCGAAGACGAGGGTTATGATCAGGCTTATGCGGCTGACTCTGATGAGGATCGTGAGGAGCCCCAGTGGTCCGTGGACGAGACAGATGCGTTCGTCAAGGTATGGGGCAGGCATCCTAGTATTCATGAGTTCAAGGATGTTAGGGAGGCTCACCTAGCCGTTTCCGACTCGAACCTGCGGGAATATGGCCCAGAGCCTCCTAAACCCATCATCCAGGATGGGGATGGAGAAATCCAACGGCCTAGGGCAAGGCCTTTGATATATGCGGGTCTAAAATTCAAGGGTCTATTGGAGATGCAGATCTGGCTGCAGGAGTACGCCGTTAGGCATCATCGGCAGTACATTGTGTTCAAGTCTAACCAGAAAGAGCGATATGTTGTGATGTGCGATGACAAAAAGTGTGGGTGGAAGGTGAGAGCAAGGAAGACTCCTCAAGGTCGGTGGAAGATAAGTAGCTACGATGGCCCACACACATGCGGCGACAAGGTCCTTGCCAACAAGGCCCCTGGCGAGAAGGTTGTCCGGCGCACACACCGGCAACTGACATCTACTTTTATTGCTCACCGGTGCGCCGAAGCCATCAAAGCTACGCCTACCCTCTCAGCGGCCTCTTTGATGAAGTTTATACATCTCATCTTTGATTATCGTGTCACGTATGGCAAGGCGTGGAGAGCTAAGCAGATGGCTATGAAATGGCCTACGGGGATTGGGAGGAAGCCTATGGAAGGCTACCAAAGATGTTGGCGGCTATGGCCATCGCAACCCTGGAATGACAATTTGTGTGCAACCGCATCCAACTTATACTCGCACGGTTGAAGACGTCAAATACCCAGTGTTTGGACGAGCGTTTTGGTGCTTCCGCCCTTGTGTCGAAGCATTCAAGCATTGTCGTCCATTTCTTTCCGTGGACGGCACCTTTTTGACAGGGAAGTTTAAGGGCTCCCTTCTTGTTGCTATCTCTTGCGACGCGGACAACCGTTTGGTCCCCCTTGCCTTTGCTCTGGTCACGGGGGAGGACACGAACAACTGGAGTTGGTTCATGCACTTGTTGAGGACTAAGGTAGTTGGCAGGGATAGGGTTGTTTGTTTGATATCTGATCGCCATCAGGGCATACTGAATGCCGTGAAGGATGAAATACCTGGGCATCCCCTTGTGAAGCACCGGTGGTGCATGAGGCATTTCGCGGCTAATTTCTACCGTGCTTGCCGTAACCGGGAAATGGCTGAGTATCTTCGTAGGCTTTCCATGGTGTTTGAGGAGGATGTGTTTGACCGGATGTACGCAGAGTTGTATGGCTTGACGAATGCGAAGGGTAAGGCTTTCCTTACGGAGCATTTGCCACAAAAAATGTTGTGGTCCCAAGCATTCGATGAGGATGGGGTTCGGCACGGTCACATGACAAGTAACATGGCCGAGGTATTCAATAAAGTTTTAAAGGGTATCCGTGCGTTACCGGTTAGCGCCATAGCAGCGTTTACCTTTGACAAGTGCAACGAGTACTGGGTTACGAGGAGGGACGAGATAGAAGTCCTTGTGAATGACGGTAAGAAGTGGCCAAAGACCGTGGAAGAAGAACTTGATTATCAGGAAAAGAAGTCAGAGACCCAAACGTGGACATGTTTCGACAAGGAGGTGTGGAAGTACGAGGTTTGTGAACAAGGAGGTACCAACGTTGGCGGTGAGCAATTCGGTGGCCGCAAATATGTTGTTGTCCTAGCCTCTGCGTCTTGCACTTGCCAGATGCCGTTACAGATCCATCTACTGTGCTCACATATAATAACAGCGTCACGTGCTAGGGCACTAGACCCAACTAGCTTGTCGTGTTTGTCCCGGTTCTACAAACTGGAGGCGGTTCGAGGCACATGGGCTGGTAGATTCGAGCCTTATCTAGACATGGCACAATGGCCTGAATACACCGGCCCGGTGTATTTACCGGATTTAAAACTCATGGTCAAGACGAAAGGGCGACGGCAGACCAAGAGGTTCAAGATGGACATGGACCGCGCACAGGGGAGCACACACTCCAAGAGACCGCGTGCAAATGATTATTTCGTGGAGGACACCGTCAAGAACCGTTGCTCCGTATGCGGCGAGGAAGGTCACAAGAACACGAAAAGGTTGAGCTGCGAGGACCGAAAAAAGAAAATAGCTGCCGAGGAAGCAGCGGCTGAAGCGGCAGCCGCTAGTAACCCTTCGTCAAGTGTACGTGGAAATAAGCGTCCACGAGGAACTAGACATTACAGAGGTGCTAGACGCCATCCCGATGCAATTGGGAAGTTAGCTGAAGCAATAAAACGTAGTAGCAAGGTTATATTTTCTTTACTATATGTTACACATATAATTTATGTTAGCATATTTTTTGCATTTATTGTGTTGATACTTTTCATTGCAATATTACTCACTTTGGCTTGTCTTTACATTGCAGAATGGAGGGTCGGCACCATCTTCTTGATGTTGGGTACGATAAGGATCACCGAGGTTGGAAGATTTCCATAGGCGTGGAGGTATGTACATAATGATGAAGTCAATTTGTTTTGTTGCCAAATGATTACTAACTTGTGTGCTATATAAAATGTTTTGCAGGAAATGAAGCATCTTCGCATACGTGGCCATAAGTTGCAGCATGATGCAATGAAGTATTCAGATAGGTACACTGAGTACATTGAGAGGGCAAAGTTGCTTCCCTTTGTGACCATGGCGAGGCGTGGGCTTCCAATCTACAATAGCTGCGCCCTCACGGCACTAGTTGACAGGTGGCACGTGGAGACTCACACTTTCCACCTTCCGTGTGGAGAGATGACTGTCACTCTAGAGGACTGGGCCATGATCACCGGTTTGCCTCTCGATGGGAACCCCGTCACTGGAAAGATAGAGGCACATAAATTCAGGGACATGGTTGAGCAGCTTCTTGGAGTAAGACCACCTGACAAAGTTGAAGGGCAAAAGGGTAGCAAGACTGGAGGGTTGAAGACCACTTGGTTGCAAACCCATTTCCGTGAGCTTCCGGAGGGTGCTGACGACGTCACCGTACAAAGGTTGTATCTCTATACTAATTTTCCGTTGCCCACCTTTTTGTTATGTGCTTTTATTTCCATTTCGCCGTCTGATTCGAGTCTTGTTTTTTATAGGTATGCTCGGGCATACATCATGTGGATCTTTGGGAAAGTGCTATTTCCAGACTCTGGGGGCAGCGACGTGTCTTGGATGTATTTGCCTCTACTCCGTGAGTGGGACGAGGCTGGGAGGTACAGCTGGGGCTCGGCCTCACTGGCTTACTTGTACCGGCAGCTGGATGAGGCATGCAGAAGGAGCAAGAAACATCAAACATGGGTGGTTGCGTGCTTGGGTTACAGGTATGGATGTGGGAGAGGCTTCCTGTAGGGCGCCCCCCTACGAGGGCACTTCGTGCTTGGCCACATGCTCATCCCGGCATGGCTCCCACCGTCGCGCACAAGTATGAGGATTCTGCGACCAATTGGGGCCCCTCCGAGAATCTGTATATGCAATACACCGATGAGATTGACTCTTTGCTTCCTAGCCACGTGAGTGCTGCACAATACATTCGTACATTAATCATTTCATTTTGCTTCACTCATGTTCTCACTTGCATCACTTGCATCACAGGTTACGTGGAGGCCCTACGCCGAGGTCGTTGATGATCCCTCGTTCAACTTAAACGAGATGTGCACTCGTGACAAGGAGATGTGGACTTTGAGGTGCCCACTGATTTGTTTCTATGCCGTTGAGTACCATCTTCCACACAGAGTAGCCAAGCAGTTTGGGAAGCTTCAGCACTGCCCCCCAGAGTCCTTCTCCACGTCCAGAGAGCTTCACGAGTAAGATCTCGAAGCACCATATTGTTGTCTATGTCTTTTCATACATGATTGCTGACCCTTTTCTCTACGTTCTTTGTTAGGCTTGACAGGAGCAAAACAAGAAGATTACTGACTGGGAACATCAGCATCGCGAGTACATTTCTGAATGGCATCAACGCAAGGGTCCTCACATCGATCCCACGCCGCACAATGCACTCGCGTTTGACAGGTATCTTGCTTGGCTGAATGGTGCAACCCGGCTTCATCTACGGAAGGCTTGGACCGAGCGAGATATATTGGACTCAACATCAGACTCGGCCGATGATACCGTCCAGTATGATTATACCCAGCGGAAAGGAAAGCGCGTGGACCTGGGCCCTGTGCGAGACCGTGTGGTAAGAATCTACTTCCACACGTTTCCAACATGAACTACTTGCTCTCTCCTACACTGATTTTTGGTTGTGTTGTGCAGGCCAATGAGCTTAAAAGAGGTATTACCGATGCTGAAATAGCTCTCACCGTTACACGGGCAGCGAAGGTGAAGTGTCCACACTGCGTGCTTGTCTACAGGTTAACTTCTTGCTTAACTTCTTGCTTGTGTAAGTTCTGATCTGGTTGTGGTGGCTGCTGTGCTCAAAGTTTACTCTTCGTTCTTGAAGAAAATGGTGAACCGTTCCCGTAAGTTGGTCAGTAGGCTCGCATGCCGGGATCCTACCGAAGACTTGGATGAGGTGCAACCTAGTAGCCATGAAAATTCTGCATCATCTGAATGGGACCTAGATGTGGAGGACTTATATGATGACCAGACGGTGTTGTCGCAGGTAATATTCTTGCTCTCATGTTCAGGTTTTAGTTCACAGCACCTAGTCACAGGTTATGTTTGATACTGCCTTCTGTCCACCACGACACAAGTTCATCTAGTGTTCCACTTTGTTACAGTATTTCTCTTTATTGCTAGTTAAGTTGGTTTCAGTATGTGATATATGTTTATCTCAAAAGGAGGTATAGCTACGTATTGTTCCATCCATTTTCTGATTAATTACAGATTCCGTGAATAAAATGTTACCACTTGTGATCTGAACATAGACTATTATAGTCTGTATGTCAAGTAGTTCAATAGAAAATTTGTTGCTGGGCATTAAGGCATTGTTGCTGGGCATGGCTTTGTTGCTTTGTTGCTGGGCATTAAGGCAGTGATCTCAACAGAAAGTATTTCCCACACCTCTTATGTCCATGGCTTTGTTGCTGGGCATTAAGGCATTCAGCGGTTCTAGTACACAGACCTGTGTAATATCAAACTCAAACAAATTTTATAGTTATTGTCCATGATTAATTATTATGCATGGACGTATTGTCGCAGGTGAGGGGTGCACCAGCACCTAGTCAGATGAGCCCGGGTCCCAGCCAGCAGAAGCGCAAAAAGAAGCAGAAGCGCCAGCAGCCTCTCCAGATCAGTCAAGAAAACCTCCGTAGGGGATCTCGTAACCGCAAGCAAGTCGACCACCTCACCCCTGGTACCGAAGCGCTAGGAAAAAGAAAGGCACGCAAGTAATGTCGCCATCTGTGTTTGGAAGTGCTTCATTATGTTTCAGACCTTCCATGTTTGAGAACTATGGTTTGTAATAACTAAAAACATGTATGAATTGTGTGTGATGCTTTTGTGAACCAATTTGGTATGGATTGTGAGATCTAAGTGACCATTTTGTTGTCTATTCTGTTGTGTCAATTATGTTGTTGTCAATTCTGTTGTTGTCAATTCTGTTATGTCAATTTTGTTGTCAATTCTGCTGTTACAGGTTTTGGCTAAAAAAAGAGGGGAGGCTCTGTCCAAATCTTGTGTTAAATGCCCCAGGATAGCAGGTCGGCGCCATCTGAAATGGAGCCGATCTAGAGTATGTCGGCGCCATCCCGGTTGGCGCCGATCTTGTTTTCCTGGAACTGGGTACTTCCAGAGAACTTCCAGAGAGCAAAATTTAGGCGAGGAGTTCGGCGCCATTCGCGATGGCGCCGACCATATACATGTCGCCAAACCAAATATTCGCCGAACTTCATACGTTCGGCTCCAAGGCAAATGGCGCCGACCATGCGCTGAGAACAAAATTTCCTGGAACTGGGTACTTCCAGACAACTGCCAGAGAGCAAAATTTAGGCGAGGAGTTCGGCGCCATTCGGGATGGCGCCGACCATATACATGTCGCCAAACCAAATATTCGCCGAACTTCATACGTTCGGCTCCAAGGCAAATGGCGCCGACCATGCGCTGAGAACAAATTTTCCTGGAACTGGGTACTTCCAGAGAACTTCCAGAGAGCAAAATTTAGGCGAGGAGTTCGGCGCCATTCGGGATAGCGCCGACCATATACATGTCGCCAAACCAAATACTCGCCGAACTTCATACGTTCGGCTCCAAGGAAAATGGCGCCGACCATGCGCTGAGAACAAATTTTCCTGGAACTGGGTACTTCCAGAGAACTTCCAGAGAGCAAAATTTAGGCGAGGAGTTCGGCGCCATTCGCGATGGCGCCGACCGTATACATGTCGCCAAACCAAATATTCGCCGAACTTATGAAGTTCGGCTCCAAGGCAACTGGCGCCGACATCTTGAGCTCCGATTATCCCAAACCAGACAGTCCAGTACGCAAATTGTTTGGGTCCTTAGGGCAAATTGTACTTAAGTTGAACGATTGAATTACTGCAGATGTTTCTCACAGTTCCGTCGTAGCAGACAACTACGTCTCGCAAGATGGCCATTAGATTCTTGAACATAGTACAACCACTTGCAAACAGTACACCCACTCGCAAACAGTACACCCACTCGAAATAGTACTCCCACTAGCAAACAGTACACCCACTCGCAAACAGTAAACCCATATTAATTTTACTTCAGTTCCGTCCGCTGCGTCCGGCTTTGTCAATAAATAGCAGTCCATGGCTCTGTGTATTTCATTCGAATCAACCACACTCACCCATTCAGATAGACAGAAACACAATGGCCGGTGCCGGAACCTCTTCAGGGAAAGGGAAAGAGCCGGCCATGGAACTTGTAGGTCCTCGTAGTGGCTCATTCGTGCCACCGGACATGCCACCAAGAGAAGAGCTACATGGTCATGTGCCGTGAATCATCCAGTGCGGTTGCGGTGTGGAGTGCTGCTACACGGCAGATGCTGAGAAGATCAGCAGTGGTGGATATGGTGGAAGCTGGGGATTTGTCTGCGGCTACACGACAGGACCCGCACCATATTTTGTAAGAGTTCATTCGATTTACATATTTACTAAATAAAAACATGTGGGTACTAAGTTTTGTACTCTCGAACAGGAAGGAGCTCGTTGTAGGAAGAAATACTTTTTCGAATCCGACAGACAGTATGAAGTGTATTGGTATGGAGAAACATATGTAGAGAACCAGGAGGCCAAAAAACTAGAGGAGAAGAGGAAAAAAGAACACAGAGAGTGTTACCAAAAACAGTTTGAAGCATGGGCTGCTCAAAAGATGGCCAACCGAAGAAACCGTTAGAACTCTTGTTTCGTATATGCGAAACAATTTTAATTCCTTATAATCTGTATTTCATTCCAAAAGGAGCTCTTGTATCATATATTTGAAGAGGGTCGATGGTAAACATTGCCCGAGCACCATCATTGTAATGTTTGCTTTTGTAACAAATAAGTGTAATTGTCTCCAACAGATTATAATGGAGATGTTGTTTTCCTGAACATGCCACCTAGTACCCAGAAGCATTCTCTCCAGGCATTTAAAGTATACATCCACGATGATCATACAATCAAAATCAATCCCCTTATATGCTCTCCTTTGTAAGCAGATTTTGACGGAGATTATGTGCATATTTATTACCCTCAGTCACTTGCTGCAAAAGCGGAAGCCTTGGAGCTTTTCAGCGTGGAGAAGCAACTGACAAATTCACACAACGGGAAAGTAAACCTCCAGCTATGTAATGACAGTTTGCTAGCTCTGAAACACATGTCTATAAGAACCATGTTAAGCAAAGAAATATCCTATTTATGCAATACCAAACAAATATCCAACATATAATTTGACATTAAGGTCCACACGAACTACATAAAACATTCAACAGAGTACTCAACATTACAATAATTATAAAATATTCCGACGATTTCTAAAATAAAACATCTTGGTTCAGCATAACCACAACATGATTAGAAGACAACCTCACAGATTTAACCACAAATGCTTATGGATTCCAACTCTTGAAATAGCCCGCGTTGTATTTCTTCAAGAATTCCTTACTTTCATTCATCTCATTCCTCCTCTCCTCTTCCCTTTCCCGTGCTTGTTCTTCCTTCCTTCTCTTGGCTTGTACCTCCCTCTCTTTCCGGTCCTTCTCTAATTCCTCCTCCAAGAGTTTTCTCTTCACAACTTCTTCAGCTTGCTTCCTCTTGCGCTCCCTTTTCCAAATCTCATTTTCTTGCCTTTGTTCTTCATCAAAAACCTTCCATGACTCTTCCAAAGTGTCGGGACCATAAAGGGGACACCACCGTGTCATGTCTTGGCAATGCTCACACCAAACCAGTGGAGGAGCCTTCGGTGTGGTTTCGTCTATTTTCCATAGAGCAGGTGGAGATGGAGGTGGACGCACAAGACGTGTCCAAGTCTCAGCCGGCCATGGGCCCTTATGCATCCACACATATGGTGAAAGAAGGTAGTCATCATACACCTCAGGCCCATCAATCCATTGGAAAAAGTAGCATGTACAATATTGCTGTCAGTTTTGTAAGCAAATAGGACATCAGATACAAATACACGTCAAATTCATAGTTGCTAAATAAAGAAATAAGAATACTCACGCGACGATCGCTGCACATGTAGAACGCACGACCGGCAGTAGCGGCGTGCATAGATTGTGAGATTTCACAAGCCTTTCCGCAAGGACAATTCGGAACCGGGTACATTGGTGGCACCGGAGCATCTTTGCATGATACATTGGGATACTTGCCTTTGGTTCTTTCTACTATCTTCATCTTATGTGCAAGCTCTTTGTAAATGTCAAGGGAATCTACCAACCAAAAATAAAACATAAGAAACTATATGGGAGAGCCTAAAAGTACACAAAGTTAGCCACCATGTACATATATGCAAGACAAATGAAATATGACAAACTATACAAACCTCCACATGCATATGTGGTAAAACAATATATTCTACAACCACTTACATACATTTATAATTAAACTAACCACACCCAAAGTTAGCCACCATGTACAAAGTGCCTCCTAGAAAGCTAACCACGTTTTACAACTATAATTCATCTAATGTCTCCTATAAAAATACCCACCTCATAAAATTCTAAAAGCACTTACATGTTTCCAACAAAAGAACTACTAACCACAAACCAATACACACATATGTTAACTACTTCAACAAAAGATTGCACCAAAATTTTAGGTCCTAGACATTGGAACCAAAATGACATGAAATTTCATAATAAAATGGATGGAAGAGGATGAAAAGAAGGAGATTTGAGAGAGAATACCTCCAAGAAGAGTTGCCATGGTCTAATTTGAAGAAATCCACAAGTTTTAAGTGGATTTGAAGTTTGGGGCGGAAGATAGGAGAGAGAGTGCTTGGGGGCGGCTGTGGGGGAGGAATGAAGTGGGGGGGAGAGGCAAGAAAACGACTACGGTTTAACCTAAAAGGTCGGCGCCATCGTGGATGGCGCCGAACACATGGATCTGGGTTCAGTTAACGCTCACACGTTCGGCGCCATCTCCTCTGGTGCCGACATGCCACGTCGGATTTCATCCGGGCCCAGCGGCGAACTTCGGCGAGCCGCTCCACTGGCGCCGACCTGCACTATGTCGGCGCCATCTGCGTTGGCGCCGACCCGAGGGGCCAGATTTGCAATTAGTTCTGAGAAGGGGCCAGATCCGTTGTTAGTTCTGGATAACGGCCAGATTTGGCAAAAAAATACCTCTCTCTCGCTGTGGTGGCCGTGGGGGTTTCGCGGAACCTTCCGGAATCCGGACTCACCGACGAGGCTTCGTGGCCGTCGGATCAAAGGACGGTCAGATCATCCTCGTCCTAAGTTTAACATAGGGTCGACTTGATTTGGCAATGAGAAAACTGGTTACCAAATTTGGCCAAATATAACTGATGCGTTTGGTTTGCATCTCATTCAACCCGAAAGAGGAAAGCACTAGCCAATATTTTGTTTTGGCCAAATAGGTAAGATAATGCATTGTCACTGAGCAAATGGCCTTCAAGGAGACACCAATGACAAGATAATGACAAAATGGAACCCAAAAAACAAAACATAATATTGCCAACACAAAATGCAAAAAATAATACTAGTTTCCTAATAAGTGCTGAATTTGGTTTGTGTCCCATTCAGAGCAAATTTTGGTAATGGTTCGGCTGGTGCCAAGCTGATCCTACCAAAAGAGGAATGTTTTTTATCACGAGTTTTACTTATTATTGTTTTGGCCAAGATCGGCAAGAAAATGCATATCACATGGCCACTTCAAGGATATAGCGAACACAAGATAATGACAAGCATAAAGCCAAGAAATATTGTGAACTCAAAATACATATTCTGGTGCCAAACAGAGGTGACCAAATTAAATGGGAGTTACAAAATTTGGTGAGCTTTTCTGGCGTCAAACTTAACAATCTGCAAATGGCACCGGTGGATGATGATGGATTTTGCAAATGATCCAATGGAACAGATTGATATTATTAATGTTTATGCATACATTAATGATGAATTGAGAATTTCTCACATAAAGTTGCATTAGATCAGGTAGGACAGAAGCTCGAGCTAACCTCCTCACAATATATAGAACACTAGAGTATTGTTACAAATTCTGGAATTACAGCGTAGCTAAGTTACAGTTCGGGAAGGTTTTCCCCCTGTTCGACATAGATGACACAAAAAGGAACTGGAATAGATTCTGCTCCTGGGCAAAAGGTTACATGGCAAACAAGGAACAGAATCTGTGAATGTTCGTTCATAGCTTCAGCTTCAAGTCTGGGTCTGAAGGCAGCGCCCTACCACGGTGGTTGAAGATCATGAAATCCAGGTTCGCCGGGAGCGATACAATCCTGAAATTTGCAATGGCGGATTAGAGGCATTAGATGGGTCAAATAACAGAGTTCCTCCCAATGCAGTGCGTGTCAATAATTGAATTTAAACAGACAGAGAACTGCAGTGTAGGCTTGACAATTCACGATAACATAATACGGGTGCAGAAGTGGCCCTTGTGTCTATTTCCAAATTCAGGAGCTTTCAGGTATACTAACTTGTGGCAGAAAAAGCTCATCATGATCCACAAAGGGATTAATTGACGCTACAACCTAAAAGACATGCCTAAATAACAACATACGCATTTCAGATCTTGAAATCTGTGCGAACCAACTTATTGGCGTAGCGACAACATCAAGATAACATAGGTTTAAAAATAGGCACATGATATTTTTTTTATGGTCTATCCTCAAACTAAGTTATCAGTTATCACTATACGAAATTCGAATAATGAAGAAAATAATAAGCTCACAGCAACATGAATATAAATCGACCAATAACACTGAGTGTAAATAGTTTTCGAAGGTCCAACATATTTACAAGATTTTCCTCTTCGATTAATTAACAGGTTTTAACACTCCATCAAATGCACATGTGCTTACAAAGTCAAGAATCAAGACTGCATAATTTGATCACAATTCTGACTTATGAGTGACACGACACCAACATTATGTTTTGACTTTGGACTGAAGTTTTGCAATTTCATACACCGCATCATGCATTATTTCCTACGATGCACTAATGCATTGTGCACATGTATCTCTATTCAGGTAATCCATCTAACTCCCAGTCTTACTTATGCCCTTATAACAAAATCATGTTATTGAGGATGTCTGCAACATAGTCACTAGCAGCTTGCAGGAAACCCAACAGCAACCATGTCTCCTATTGGTATCTCCTACAGGGAAAATAACTACTCAAGCAAAGCTGTATTGGTATGGAATCACATTTCCTGTATTGGCTGTTGAACCTCCTAGTTTCCTATTACACACTTTGCCAGTCGCAGCCTAAAATGGGAAGTACTACCTATGTTCCAAAATTTAAGACGTTTTGGTAGGCTAAAACAGCCTACAAAAACATCTTACATTTTGGCACGGAGGTAGTACTATTTTTCTAGCTCACATAATATTTGAATCTAAGTTGCGACCATCAGCCATGATTGCACATCAAAAGTCGACATAAGTTTAACACTGCTATAGGCTTACCTATTCTCCTCGGAATGTGGGAGCACCGAAAGGAACTTGGCTGGAACAGAGACACCGGCCCACATGCATAAGGCCAGCCCCACAAGTAACTGTATAATCACCTGCACAACAGAAACCGAAGTTACGCAATGCAACAGCACCTTGGTGGGTGGTGACTGAGGCATAAGCTTGTGGGGATAAAGTGCCCAAAGTATTCAGTGCTAACAAAGAATCGTCACTGAACAGTTTATTCGGTGAAAACTTGAATGTTACCACACAAATCATTGTCATACGTACACAATCAAAATTGACATACTGCGTAAAATTACAACCCTAAGCTACTGAGATACAGTACATAAGGGAAGCAAACAAGGATGCAACAGAATGAGTTTCATTGCAGGGGGGGAGTGCACGTACATCGACTGGCGGGCTCGAGAACTCCTCTTCCGTGATCTTCAGCACCGAGCGATCTGCAGCAACAACAGCACAAAAGAGCACGCAGATCAGATGCTGCAACCACCTAGCCACTAGCAGCTCGCAGGAAACCCAACAGCAACCTTATCGTCCAACCCCGCTAAAGCTAACCTCAAATCTAGCCGGGATCAGCGCACCAGTTAATTCAAGCCGACCTAGATCTAAACCCTGGCAGCATAACCAAAAACCGGAGCAGCTCAAGAACCAGGCTCGCCCGCCTAGGATCTGAGCGGCGGAACCGGGGGCCAGAGACCCTCTCCGGAGTTTCCACCAGCCGTCAGACAAGTAGATCGGAAATCAACTGGGGAAGGACAGGAGCAGCCCGGTTCAAGGCGCGGGGAGGAAAGGGGAGGAGCGCGGAGTTACATTGGATGGTGGCGTAGGCGGCGTGGGCGAGGAGGGCGCCACCGATGGCGCCGAGGACGTAGCCGATCCCCATGGCGAGGCGAGGCGAGGCGAGCTGCTTCTCCGGCCGCGCTCTGCTTCCTTTGCGCTTCCGATGCGGCTGCTTCCCTGATCCCGAATCGGGCTGCTCGATGCGACGCCGGGTTCTGTTGTGTTGTGCGCGCTGACGACGCGAGCTGACAGGTGGGACAGGGGACGGCAGAGGCTAGGAATAGCTGGCCAACCGTGCCGCACGGCACGGCACGGCACGAATAGAAGCGTGCCGTGCCCGTGCTCCGTCTCGCCTTCGGGCACGAGCACGCCGGCACGCGAGGGGGCAGGGCGGCCCGGCACGGCACGGCCGGCCCACGTAGGCCAGCAAACTGGAAAATAAAAAAATAAAAAATAAAAAATGGGGGCAAAGGTGATATGATTTTAATACTTTTTATTAAGCTAGCAAGCCGCCTCATTAAAACCTTCCGGTCCCCTTAGGTACCCTGAAAGGAAAAAGAGTGCGTCTAAAATTTGCTGCTCTCCGACTTAAAAAGAAAAATTACAAAGGTGGCCATGGAGCTCTTCTCTCCGACGCCAGCCGGTGCGAATTGACGTGTCGCGCCAAGTGACCGATACCGCACTTCGGGGGACAGGCCAGGATCTTGTTGCAGTCCGGCCAGTTACACAGCGCTTGGTGTATCTTCGTGCCATCTTCGAGTGTCTCAAGACGATACTCAAGACCCACACCCATGCGGTTCCCCGCCTCATCGGCTCCGGAATACCCCCATCGGGATGTGGGTTAAAGGGGGGAGGCGGCTGCTCCATAGGATGAGAAGTGTGGGAGGAGAAGTGTGGGATGAGTGTTAAAAATTATGTGGGTGAGGAGGCCTATTTATAGCACAAAATGTCGGGTGCCGAATCTGGGCCGCCGTGCCCAGCGTGCCCTGCGTGCCCCACGTGCTGGCACAAATAAAAAAATATAAAGAAAAATTAAAAAAATATAAAGAAAAATTAGAAAAATATAACAAAAATGGGGACAAAGGTGATATGATTTAAATAATTTTTATTAAGCTAGCAAGCCGCCTCATTAAAACCTTTCAGTCCCCTTAGGTACCCTGGAAGGAAAAAGAGTGCGTCTGAAACTTGCTGCTCTCCGACTTAATTGTCCATATTACAGACCAAGTTCAGTATAAGAATAAAAAAAGGAAAATTACAGAAGGATAAGAAAATTATTCTTCATCGTTGATATGAAGATACTCCACTGCAGCAGTCAACTCGGGGTCCTCCGGCATGTGTTGGGTTCTTCGCATCGCCCGATCGCGATCTTTCACCGTCATCAAACTCTTCACCATTTCGGGGTGGAGACTAGCTCTTCTTGGCTCGAGTACTCTTTCGCTTAGACTGAATGTTCCCTCTGACGATGTTGTTGATACGGGGACAGTTAACACATCCCGTGCAAGTATGGAAAGCACGGGATATGTCTGTTTGTGATCACGCCACCAGTCCAATATGTTGAAGTCATCGTCGTCGTGGACTGAAAGAGGACGATCGTGGACAACACTTAGATAATCTTGCTTAGCTCTACCGCTTCATATATCAGATGTTAATGAAACTGAAAATGTACAGTTCGCAAACTCAGCTTTTATATCATTTTGCATTTTTTTAGCTAGTTTTTTCATATCCCTAGATGTAGTTTGCCTAGAACTGGATGATACTTGTGGATTATGACAAGATCTAATCCAATCTACAACAGCGGGATACTCCCCAAAACCAAGCGGTAAATCATGTGCAGCAATAACATGGCATAGTCCTCTACGAGATTCAGCAGGATCGTAGTTGAAGTTCCTTACCTGGCCGTCGGGGGCATGAGGTAGATCGCCCTGTCTTCTCGCCGACGCCAGTGAGCTCGCCACCCGGTGCGACTTCAGGTGCCGGTCCAAGTGACCGGTACCATGCTTCGAGGCGCCGCTGAGGACCTTGTTGCACCCCGGCCACTTGCACAGCGCTTGGTGTTCCTTCGTGCCATCTTCGAGTGTCGCAAGACGATACTCGAAATGGCCCTTCACCCATACCTTCGCGGTTCGACGCCTCTTTGAGCCGGTAGAGGTAGAGGAGGGGGCAGCGGCACTATTAGCAGCGCCGCCACTACTAGAACCACCAGCAGCGGATGAGTGATGTTCTTGGGTACCTTGGGATGGAAATTGGGGTTGTGGTTGTGGTGTATCATCGGATTCTATGTAGGCGTAATCTTCGGCACTAAGTCCTAAAGAACCGATGGGAAAGTGGATCATCGGCTCTAGGGTAAACCCATGGGGATGTGGGTAAAAGGGGGGGAGGCGGCGGATCCATAGGATGGGAAGTGTGGGATGAGTGTAAAAAATTCTGTGGGTGAGGAGGCATATTTATAGCAAAAATTGTTGGAGTTTAGGGGTTCAAAATTCAAATTTAAAAAAAAACAGCCTCCAACGGTCGGCCGTGCCGAACCTGGGCTCGCGTGCTGCTCGCGACGCATGCCGCACGGTCAGGCACGGCCCGACAGAGGCTCCAACGGTCGGGAGCAGGCGAGCAGCGCCGTGCTCGCGTGCCTTCGCGGGCCTCGCCCGTCGCTCGCGTGCCTTCGCGGGCCCGTGCCCATGCTGTGACGGGCCGTGGGCCGGCACGATTCTGCCGTGCCGTGCCGGGCCAGCCCGCTTGCCCCAGCTCGGAGCTGGGCATGAGCACTAATGGGCCTCGTGCCAGCACGACACGATTCGTCGCGTGCCGGGCCGTGCTTGGGCCGGGCCAAAACCAGCGTGCCTCGTGTCGGCCCGTTTAGCACGGCCCGTTTGGCCAGCTATAGCTAGGATATGTTTCCTGTGTTGAGATTTGAGAAGCCTTGGCGATGGGGAAATATCCAAGGCTTGTCTTAGGGTGAAAACCAAATAAGAGTACAGTTTTCTTCTAGTGCTCCTGCTGCTTTTAAAAATTCATAAAAAGTTTCAGAAATATTTAATAAAAATAATGCATATTCTGGATGATGTATTCGATGGACGTCTAAAATTACAATGAGAAATATTATGTGTTCCGACCTAGACAAAATGACAAGTTTACAGATTAACAATGCATAATTTCTTTGAAAGGAACAATGCATAATTTCAAATCCTGAAATTTTTCATTTTGTGTAGACTGTAATACAACGATTGTTTTCTTTCAAATTTTGCATCTTTGTAGTATACATTATTGAGAACATGCATGATTTCTTAGATTTTTGTAAAAACTTTTAAATATAAGTTTTGAATTTTTTTAACAGAGAGATAACATTCTAAAATACATCGGGATGTAGCTAATATTGTATCCTACAATTGTGCAAAAATTTAAACCAATTTTTTTTTTCTAGACTATGTAGAAAAGAAAATTTCAGAAAAAAATCCGACAAGTTTTGGATGTCTACTGTTCACACACATAAATCTGCAATTTTGTCTTTTGGTGCAGTTTAGAATACAACGTATTTCAGATTGAGATTTTGAAAACTTGTAGAATACATTATTGGCTATATGTATATATATATATATTTTTGGAATTTTTAAATTTTCAAATTCTGTCATGTCTTTCGAATGTTTAAAATAAAGAGGTCCATGGAGACAGGGTGTCCAAATGCAGAACCGACAGGTTTGTGTTACTAGATAAACACTGGCTCAATGCGAATGGTGTCTGCCCTTCCAGGGCAGGGGAAGAGAAGCGTACTTGACGAAGCTGAGAAACATGGCCAAAATACACTGGGGGGTTTTCAACGAGCCAACGATCGTAAATCAGTTGCGTCAATTTGGGGAGACTTGTTAGTTTAACATGTACGCACCCAAAGGAGAAAAGTTCAAGCACGCGCAGAACCGAGCATGGGGCATCTATCTCTAGGACAGATATATGAACCAGTTCACAGGACCTCAAGGAAAGGTGGTTAAGTTTATTGCAAGTGTTAAGGAGATTGTTGACATCGGAGTCTTGAAACCCAACGTTCTGCAGTGTCAGTTTTACGAGCGAACTGAAGGCACAAAAAGAATAGAGCTAATTGGGCATCGCTTGGATGTTCAACCTCAGCGTATATTGCGAACTCAAGGTATCCAGTTTCTCCAATCTTGACGATGTCCCCAACAGCATGACCAATAGAGGACATGCAAGGCTCTCTCAGATAGAAGCTGAGCTGCAGGGTCTTGATGGTACGAAGGCATTTGCATGTTAGAGGACACAGCAGCCTCAGTGTCGCGTCCGTGTAGGCAGCCATTACCTGATCCACGCTCCGCCCAGGCTTGAGAAAATCAGCCGCTTGCATGATCACACGGGAGCGCTGGTGAGAGAGGTGCCTCCATTGCCTGGAGAGCACGCTGGCCTGAACGGCGGTGCGCTGATCAAGGCGTCCAAGAATTTGGAGAAGAACGTCGTCGGGGAATGCACAGATTCTATTTTCACCTTCGTACGCACCCATTCTTCCTTCATCTTTGCTCTGCAAAACAGTTCAATAGCTAACTAAATAAAACAGACAAGAGGGGGGTTTTACGAGTATCTTGGTATTCGTTAGGGTGAGGTAACATCGAGAAGCAGGGAAGGATGTAAACTTACGAGGCTGCGAGGTGACTCCATGATTGGCCGCCGCAAGAGATTGATCTTTTTCTTTGGCGAGGAGCAAGAGATTGATTACTCGGCGTGAACGAAACTGATACAGGAGGCCCTCTGCCCTGAGCCACGACTCGATCTTGACCTAGGCGACTAGGGTTTTCTGCCTCCGCCGTCGGAATCCGTTCCTCCGGTGGAGTTCATATCTGATCCGACACGGAGTTCTCATCTGATCCGGTCTGGCATATTCTCTAGTTCCATGTCTGGCCTGTTTCCCCTAGCCCCCCGCGTGACTAGGTTTTGTCCTCTAGGATTGTTTGCGTGATTGAACGGTCCAGATTTGTCGTTGAACGAGTTGAACGTTTCGTTCAAAGACCAATCTGGGTCTTTCAATCACGAAAACGGATGGCCCGAGATACAAGTTGTGCGCCATATGAGTTGGAGAAAATCCATGTTGGCTTGCATCCCTATGGAGCTGCATCCGACGCGGCAGCAGCTAGCGCCCGAACAACGCGAGGCCGAGACCACCCAGCTTGAGTCCAACCAGATTCACGCGTATGTGAAGATCAAGGAAGACAAGCTTCGCGTCAATTTTGACCATCGGCACAGGAAGCGAGGCACCGAACCCTCATCACGAAGGCGTCGCAAGGGTCAGGGAAGCTGAAGGAGGCACGGGGGCGTCGCCATAAATGATGACTACGTCGACCGGAGCGGAGCACGATGGGAGAGCTCGAGGAGGCTTCGACATGCTCCATTCGGTGCCACTGAGCCCTGGAGATCGGCGGTGAGGGTCGAGACTGCACAAAGCGACGTCATGGCCACCCTTGGTGACAAAAGTGCATGGTCGATGTCGGGGAACAACCCAGGCACACACTAGCCTTCGGGAACAGCTGCGACACCTTTGGATAGACCTAGGGCGGATAAAGAGGGGAACAAGACGGAGCGGAGCGGGACATCGACCACTCGACGCCGCAAGCAAATAAGTTGATAAACATGCTGGAGATTGAGGGGGAGACCTGGATCAATTCCTTGGATGTTTGAATCTCGAACGAGGTGGTGGAGCTTGTTGGCAATGTTTGGGCGGCCGGAGGGGACCACATCGGTGGGAACGCGAAGCATGCCGACGGTGGCGTGAACCGACAGCCGTTGCGTTCTTGGCGCTCAAAAGGAGAGAGATACAAAGACTTTGGGTAAAGATAGGGGATGGCATGGTTGTTCTAAAGCCTTTGAATCAACAAAAAATGCAAAAATCTAGATAATGTATAGTTCTACAAGACTATCGACCGATAAATCGCCGATAAGTGACGAAATTCAAGCTAGATCGGCTGTCTGATTAATCCGCATATCGGCCGATTTTTTAAACACTGCTATTTTTACACATGTGGATAAGCATTTCTACCACGAGACCCCAAATTTCAACTTGTTGTACTATTTTGCTTGTATCACTGTTACCTCTATTTTGAACTGGTGAAAACAAACTCCGTTCCCCGTTATAGTGTTTTTTTTGCAAGTTAGAGAGAACACAAGTAGAGGCTGAGTCGGAGTGGTGGAACCGCCCAGACCCTCCTGGAACACATGTATCCTCCTTCGCCATCGATTGCTACCACTGAAACGAAGGAAGCATGCCTCCTATACCTACGACTCCACAATCGAACCACCAGCATGGCACTGGCATCCGATCCTACGTACAAGCTTGCTCTCTTTTTTCTTCTTCTTTTGCTCTCTCTTCTCTCATTCTATACCATTATCCTACATGGTGAATTTACCATCAGTATTGCAAATCTAATAACTCTGAAAACTTTTGAACCCGCGAAAAAAGCATTTCGAACCAAATTGACCCTAAAAGGAAAGTTTTTGCAACCTCTTTCCATTTTCAAGCTCAATTGCTTGATGCAACCACAAATGTGTACTGTTGCAACAAAAAAAAATAGAGACTTGGGAAAGGCCCTCACTTTTCTTACCTAAAGATCCATTGCACAGCATTTGATGCGAAAGATTGCATTGACTAACATTACGAATATATATTTTTTCCACTTTACTTTGGTTCAGTCAAGAAACATTCAATCACGTTGAATACAAAATAGGATGACAGTGCAATACAGTGTGTTTTTTTTCATGCGTTTTTGCAGATGGTTAGTACGCGCATTGAAACTATAGTCCAGAGACGTGACACGCAACAGAGCCGGGAACATGTAGTGAAGACAAACAAGTTTATCCGAGATTGCATTGTACCTCATCACAAAGGAATCAATATTATTGTGTTACGACAGTAGTTCCTTTCCACCCACAAAACCTATGTTTCTCTGTTTGTTCCGCTCGAACAGTTCTTCATATTTATAGGAAACAGAATGGACACCACATGAAACACCCGAACTATACTGTGACGAACTAAGCTTCGGCCATGACATAATCGATGGCTTGCTTGCAGATTGCAGTCATTGTGGCCTCTGGTCCATAGACCTGCATTGAATTGTTGGGCAAAAATTAGCTCATTTGTTACGGGGATGCGGATGGCCGAACAACCTCCTCTATTATACTAAATTCGCAGCCAACAGACTTCAGCATCAAGTATGAAATGGAAGATATGAGGTTCATGTCCGAGAAGCTGACATCATTCGTTTATCAAGAAAAATAGAGATGGTCGAGTTGTTTTCACATACAAGAACTAAGGAGATCATACCTCAATTGGAAGACCAAGCTCTGCACCTAGAGCACGCATTTTGGCGAGTCCAGTTAGGTAGTTCGGACCACCTCTCCGGACATAAATGTTCACCCTTGCAGCCTTCAATTTGGATTCCTGGCACCAGATTTGGAAGCAAAGTGATAAGATGGGTGAGGATTTCAATGTAGACCGCTTCAGTGGTTGGTGAATTGAACAGCAATCCAACCAGACGGTCCAGCTTACCTTCTCTCTTAAAGCCCGAATGATGCCACTAAATGTAGCAGCAACATCAGTGAAGTTTGCTATGCCCCCTCCAATGAGAAGAGCTCTCTTCCGGCCATCAGGATCAGCGGTGACACACTACACAGTATCAAAATGGTATTCAGAACAGAGGAAACGTATATGCAGAAATAGTGAGCTATAAGATTCCAAGTTTCTTACATCCAGAAGCACTCTAGCATACTGCAAAACCTCCTCCTCTTTGGGAGCTCCACTGTACTCAGCATAATTTCCTAGCTCTGAAGCATATCCCAAATCTCCAACCTGGAAATAAGATTAATCTGTCAGCATCTTGATTAACAGTTAGAACCTATCTAAAACATCTGGAAGAAAGCAAAGTTTACCGTGTCAGCGTATATGACACTGGCACCACCACCTGCCACCATTGTCCAGATGCGACCTTTTGGGTTCAGAACGGTGAATTTCAGTGATGCGCTTGTCTGAAAGAATGAAAAATGTCACATTACATGTATCTACATTCAGTACTAAATGAAGCATGCCATATCATGTCAGTATAATTTAACTTCTAGGCAAACTGTAGACTCGAAATATATTTATAGGAAGTAGACTTATGAAAAAAAAAGACAAGAATGAAAATGTGTATACCTTCTCATCCAGTTCATGGATATAGCTTTCTGAGGGGCTCATAACTCTTCCAAAGGGTAGAGGGAACTCAACGTCACCCCACCTATAAATAGTAAACAATGGTCAGAATGATGAGTTAAGAAAAAATTGCACTACTCCATAAGCTAGACTTGAAGACTAAACCATACTTCTTAAAGTTCTTGAAAGCAGCTGTGTCATCCAGTTCACCTCTCATATCCAGAGGGTATGGTTCCCCATTTACCAGGGTGAATGGATTCATCTCCATAAATGAGAAATCCAAGTCTGCCGAAAGAATTAATGGTTATACATGATTTTGACAGCAAAGGAACAACTTCAGTTTAGATGCATTCGCAAGTGCGAGCTACCTTGGAAAACAGAAAATGACCCTCTAATGAAATCGCCTATTTTCGTGCGGACCTGGAATTTAGATAGAAATTGTGAATGGTCGTTAATGGAGAACTAGATTATTATTATCAGCAGCAAAGTACTTCCTAAATGAAAGAAATTAGAACACTACAGATGGCATGAGATAAGGAACACCATAGTACAATGCAAATGCTTACTTCCAATGGAAGGGTGGCAATCAGTGGGGCGCATGCATCAAGTGTCATTATCTTCTCCGTGGGAAGAAAGATGGTCTTAACCTTATCCCAGTTCTCCTCGATCTCAATACCTCCACACTCTGAGAAGCTAATGGTGCAACCAAGCCTGTCTGATAGAATAGAGAGATAATACTCCTGATCATGTGGCACAAATGGCTCGACTATGAATGTTGTAATTGGAGCCTTACAGCCGCCCATCTCGACCTGGATATATAAGCACACGAAGATAGATTAGAAATAGTTCTCATTATCAAGATTGGTCAGAGAAGTATGCCATGGTATTAGTTCAGTAGCTACCTCAACTCCTAACCGCTCCTTGACAAATTGGCGGACTTGAGCAAGATCTAGGTTGAGGGCCACAAGGCCGCTCTTCCCTCGTTTACCAAACAGCATGTCAGGCTTAACAACCAACTTCATAGATGAGAGCCATGGCTCCTGGTTTGCAAGCTCCGTGAAATCCGTTGATTCTGTGACCTGACAAAAAGCAAGTTGCAAATTCAGAAATTGACCAGTGAACGTATAATATCAAACTTTAGGATTGTTCTACAAAATAAACTAACACAAGACCCAAAACAACTGAATTATGAGCTTCGTAATTCAAACAAATTCTTTTCAGCTAGTAAAATCACCATAAAATTGTTGCTATTCTCTGATTAAACTCAGAAATAAATAAATTTTCTGTTCCTGAATGAAGAACTGACGTTTGATAGCAACTCGGTAATGGGCCGGACGCCACAAAACAAAATATCTTTTGAACTCAATAGCACTATTGCTAGCTAGTAGAAGTTAGATCCCACAGAGGTGGACACTTCAAACCTTGCAGGCAGCACCATGACATACATTCAAGTGGCGAAATGACCATATGGACCGGTTAGAGGCAGGAAAATCCCAGCTAAACCACTAACTGATTCACCTACCACTATCAAAACTTTAATCTGCAAACCGCGCACCGGATAAATTTCCGTTGATCTGAATTCAAAACTATACATAATACTCCCTCTGTTTTTGTGTACAAGGCCACTATCAAATATACATTTTTGCTTCTATACAAGGCCACTATCTTTTCCTAAGATGAATTGATTGAATTTCTGCCTCGTACAGTGGTGCTAATTAATGCTAACATTGCATGTAACCATAGAGAAAGAGCTACCACATGCACAAAATTTAAGTAGCATGGAACACAAAGACTTTTGACACACTTAGCCATGCTATTTATTAGTTGGATTTGTTTTCTTGGTATCTGAAAAATGTGATAGTGGCCTTGTATATAAAAACGGAGGGAGTATATGGAGACTTTACTAGGTTCTAAGCTGCATCACAAAAAATTAACAGATCTGATGAGCCCTCAGATCGCTGATTTTGCTACTTGTCCCGGACAAATGAAAACTAACAACACGCCACATCGCAGATTTTGCATTTTTGACTTCTGCGCAGCAAGTCAATAGCTCGGGCGCATGATTGTAACAGAGCCTCGGTCTCACACGTGCATGCTCCGAGCCAATTATGTGAATATACCGACATGTCCTACGTTTTCGGCAATCCCAAAGCACGGCAGGTTTGGCAGTAGAAACTCCCAAAAATCCTCCAGCGCCGCGCGCCGGGCAGGGACGCCGAGAGGCCCGAGATCCACCGGCCATCCCGCGGGATCCACCCTGATCACGAGCCAATTCCAGAAGAAGCTAACTCGCAAACAGAGACGCGCACGGGGAGAAGGAGGCAGAGAGGTGGGTCAGGTCATCACCTGGGCGGAGAGGATCTGGAGGTCGATGCCGGCGAGGCGCTTGAGGTGCTCCCGGAGGAGGCGCTTGGAGTCGTACTCCCGGATCTTCTTCCGCGCCATGTCCTCGCCGAAGCTTCTGGGAGTCGGAGGAGGGTGGGTTAGGTGGAAGCTGCGGCACTGGTGGTTTGTACTACTACTGTACTTACTGGCGCGCCGGAGGTCGGGGCGCGGGTCGCACCTAGGACGAGGGATATATAGGAGGAGCTTTGGTTCTCACCGGCTAATTTGGTGCTGCTGCTGGGTAGATGGGATCTGGGTAGCTGCCGATGGGAAGGTGTTTGGTGTGTGCCTACCGTTGCTGCTGCCTGCTGGTCTGATGAGCAGAGTAAACAAATTCAGAAGTAGACCATGATGAATTCCTTAGGCCAATTCAGCAGCTTTTGTTCCATTTCTCGGAGTAAAAAACTTGTCATCAGTACGAATCAAGGGAATGACCCCTGGCCCCGGATTTCATATAAAGGATACGACGAGGAGAAAGACCTTTTTTTAACCTGAATTCTAATTGATTGGAGGAATCGACATGAGTTTCTACTCAAAAGAATCGCCACAATACACCCGGACAATTAGAATTCAATTTTTTGTCGTTATTGTTGCAAGCATACGACTCATCACGAAATAAAGAAATAGGAACATCGTGCAAGAAAAGCTCGTGCTGATTTAATCAAGGACATGCCCAAGACTTGCGAAGAGTACATCCAAGGTTGTTTAACTTGTCACCATCTTCCTGAGACAGCGGCTGCTGCATTGCAAATTTGTTATGTTAATACGTACAGCAAGGGCCGTTGGAAGATGATCATGTGATGTCAGATGAGATGCTGCGCCGGATATGTTGGCCTTTCGATGCATAAACAAGCAAATCACAATTTGCATAAACAAGCAAAGAGTGTGACTACTGCACGGCACGATTACTGGTGCAGGGAATAGTCAACTGCATACTCATCAAGATCAGGGTTTCGTTCAATAAACCACGAGCTCAGTTTGGATTGAGAGAGGCACTAGCAATATTGTACCCGGGCTTCGTACACATAGGATACCGATCACGTCAACAACAAAAGGCCAATTATTCCTGACAAACCTACAACACTGTCAAGGCAAACACAACATATGCCAACAACAAAAACAAAATTACTTCTGTTGCCATTTGCACATACTACTACCACTTGCATTTAATCCCAGTACGTAGAATCATCTCCGTTAGTACAAATTCCAGCATCACATCTCACCGAAGCAAGGGATGTTCTTCAGAACAATTAACAATCACACGTGAAGGAAGGCCCAACGGCCCTGGGAACCAAAAAAAAAACTATTACAACCTACTACTGCTGACCTCCGACGATCATGCCGCCGCTGCCCAAGCAAACTCGACCTGCAAACATGTTACCATGAGGGAATGAATGAGATCACAGACCATCCCTGTACAAGCAGTAGGCTTGAAATATTTCATTTGCCTACCTGTTGTGAATTGCTTGGCAGGAGCGAGTTCCTGAAGCTCAAAGATCGTGGGGCTAAGTGAAGATCATTCGTCTTGGTAAGAACTAGGAGCTGGGGCCGATGCAGGGTTCCGCTTGACAAAGTGACCACCAGGGCGGTGGCCCCTGTTGTGGCCGCGCTCCCTGTACACCTGTCCTGGAGCTGGAGGGCCCACGTTCTGTTCATCGACACTTGGGTTCTGCTGGAAGTCTGAGGGATTATTGTACGAGCCGACTGGCTGGTATTCGAGATGAGTGCCGCCCCTCCGCCTTTCTGCGTTTGCGCCATGGCTTGGCTGCCCAGCATCATAACCCCTCCCCCTGTGTGTGCCGCTTCCCCTCTGATACCTCCCGTTGTGATGTCCCTGGCGACGCGTTGACTGGTTAAGCTGCTGCTGTTCTGCATCTTCATGGCTCTCCCTTCTGGTTATTACCTGTATGCGTCATGTCGCCTTTACCATGGTTACTTTGTGCATCCTTTTCACCATTTCTGGAACTGTTTCCAGCAAGATTATGATTGCTGCTGTCTTGTGGGGTAGTGCTATCCACTTGACCTTCCATAGTATTATTTCCCTGTGAGTTGTTCTGGGAATGAGAGGATTTTGGTTTCCAGGCTCTGGAGTGTGTAACAGCTGCGCTGCTCTTCACCTCAGATCTTGACATATTCCTATGTTCAGAAGATTTTGAATCCATTACCCGTGTTACCATGTGATTCACATCTTTCCTGCCTTCTCTTTCTCTGTTCTCATTTGAATGGTTACTTGCATCATTTTTGGGGGCCTTGACATGCTGCCTCTTTTGCCTGGCAGCATTTTCTTTAGTGGCACTGGCAGGTAACTCAACTGCTTGAGTTGGGGCCAAACTGTTCCCAGCAGTATAATCTGCTTGCTTGTCATGTTCAACCTGCTGATGCTTGTCAGAAAGCCTCTGAACTTCGTGTGATTCTTGACAGCTATCTGTTCGCTCAGCAGGATTTGATACCACAGAAGCTGATTCAGCTGTATTCCTCCTGCGCCATGAAGGATGAGACTTCCCATTCCCATGCCCTCTACTAGTTTTCTTGTCCTCCATTTCTTGGGCTCAGTTGCAGCATCAGATTTAGCAGCAGCTAACCTCTCATTATCATTACTCTTGTTCTCCACAGAGGATTTCTCTGAAGGTAAATTTTGTTCGGAATTCTGCTGTTGAAGCTCTTTGGACAGTGGCTTCGGCACATACCTTTCCATTTCGGCTCTCTTGGTTCTCGTAACATTCTCCCCATCGTTGGCACCCTTTCCAATCGGTTTAGGACAGGCTGCTACTGCCACGTCGGCTTCCTCAGATAGTTCATTCCATCCTGATGGCTTAACTGGTGCCCAGACAACACTCTCGTTCCCATGTGGCTTCTCGACAGGTCGGACAGCATGATGAGTCTTTCTTGATCCTTTTGCTTGCTGAGGTTTTGGGCGGTTGTTTGCAGCATTCTGAACTAACTCTGGTGATTTCAGGCGCTCCTGGTTGAAAGATCCAAATGAAATACCACCCACAGTTATACTTCCCACAGTGAGCATGGTATTTTCAGTAGGAAGTATAGAACTACTAATGATAACACCAGCAGTTTTTGTTTTGGGCTCGCTGGAGAAGCTCAGTATGCTCTGATGATTAGGCACCACGGGTGGATTTTTAGAAGTGGCAGGAGCATCATCTACTTTTTTCTTATTTCTGGAGTTCCTGGCACTCTTCTTGTTGTGGGCTGGGGGGTCATCATTTGATCTAACAACAGCAGTTGATGTGTCCAAGGAAGCGTCAGCAGCTTTCATCACATTTCTGTGCTTACTACCAAACTAGACGTCTCACCAGGAATTTTATCCTCTGGAACAGCATGCCTTCTTCTGTAGCCCTGCTTAGACTTTGGAACACCGACATCATGTGACTGTGATCCACTTTTATGGGCTACATGCTCCACCATGTTGTTCTGTGTGTTCCTACCTGAGGATGAAGTGTTATGACCAGCAAGATCTTTTCCAGTACCTGCAGCTTGTGGTAGAGTAGACATGGGCTGTGCAGGAACTGCAGTATCCTTGGGACCATTTGGTGGCCGAAGAATACTAACATTATCTATTGCAATAACATCATGTGATTCAGTAGTTGACCCCGCAGGTTCAGCAGTCCCATCAAGTCCAGCCTTTTGCTTATTCTGCACATCTGCATTTTCTGGTTGTGGATCACTGGAGTTCTTCTGATGTACTGATGAACGCTTGTTCAGTTCCTCCAATTTTGCAAGAGCTTTTGCCTTCTGTCGCTTTGTCCGTTCTTCTTCTTCAGCTTGCAACTGTTTAGCACGCTGTACAGCCAACTCCTTCATTTTTACACGCTGAATTGAAAAGCAACAAAGATATATTAGTTAGTAACCAACATGGTTTTGTATTCCTGGGCATCAGGTAGCATGTGTGCTGCTTTCTTTTTCTGCATATTAGATTGCACAGGTAATTAAGAAAGTAACTTGATATAATAAAACAGCTTGATCTATTCTGATACAATTATGGTGAACAAGATGTGCTGTTTAATAGCATACGACCAGTGAGCAGACAACGTATGGCACAAAACCAGATGTGGCCTAACAAACTTTATGGAATAAAAGGATGGGAGTCTACAGTACAGTCATGTAACAGGCAAAACAGCAACAGCATATGATACAGAACTGTTTTTTGTTGTAAAATTTTCACTTGCAAGGTTTGAATTTTTAGATTAAACCTGGGTTCACAACAACAATGAAATACACAATATGTTAAGTGGTAACAAACAGCACTAACCCTGACTTAACAGCAACATCTGTGAAATGAAATGGAGTCCAAACAATACATCAGATACAAATAAACATGATAGGACAATGTATCATAAACTAACAATGCCAACAGGACAAACTACATCCTCTTTGAAATGCACTTGATAGATGTGAAATGATTAGTTCAAGGTATTAATGTCATGCTTGGTTGACAACCACAAGTCCGTTGCCACCTTGCAAGTTTTCACAAAAGCATGAGATCTCACATCTGGTCTGCAAGGCTCAATTGTGTCAATTAACATATATGTGAATAGCTGTACAGTTTTGAACTCCCTCTTAAGAATAGGTTGTTGTGGGCATGTGCAGTCAAACTTTTCAAGTACTGACCATTTATATGCATCAAACTATATAGATTGACTATATGGAAATAATTTCATTGGATTTTCTTGCAGAAATACTTTCCTATGCTTGTATCAGGGACTGACAAGTTAAACTCAAAACGATCTGTACTCATGTACAGAGGTGGCACTACCTTTACTTCGTTAAACAGAAAGTATTATCAGAAAAATCTAAGCATATACCTGAAATTCATAATCGGGTGAACCTGGCATATCATCAGTGACTGTCACAGGTGGCATCTGTGAAGCGTGCTCAGGAGGCTGGTCAAGATGTATATTCCTCAATTGAACTACTGATGAAGATTCAGTCGTAGACTTCTCTCCCCGACCATGTCCTGCAGAGTTGTTTGGTGGCATGTCTTTAGCAAGACCATGGAGGTATTTCTTGAAGAATCAACCCTCCTATGTGTGATCATGACTTGATCCACCCAGCTTTCCAGCTTTGATTGCTTCAGCAAAATTTGAGTGTAGCGGTCCAACAACAGCACCATCACTAGGCTCCGTCACAATTTCTGTACCACAGGAGAAATAGGAGAAACACATACTGCCTGGCCAGATGCAGAAGCAAGACCGGTGATGACAGGAGTAGATGAAACATCTTTTATCGCCTGATCTGGTTTTGAATCAGCACTTTTTAGCTGCTTCTCTTTAATGTCTTTACTTGGAAATGGTTCTGCAGCATTACGTGCATCAACATTTCTACTTTGTTGTTCAAACTGCCTATTTTCTCTATCAAAGCTGCATTCTTCTTTATTTTGGTTGCTGGTCAAGTGGAAGATTATCCTCGAACTTTTTCCGGAGGGTAACATCATCAGTTTCCCTGGGATGAGAATGTGCATTTTCCAGAACAGATGAATGACTTAAACGATCTGGGCCCCTCTCTCTCTGGTCATGCACAGACTTCATAAGAACCATGTTCCTTTCACTAGAGGTATTCCTTGTATCCGCCCTGAAGTTCACATCGTTCCGCTTTCCCTCTGGATGTGGAAGAAGTGGCGGTGCAGGCTGAATCTTCCTTTCAACTTCACCGGGACCTAATCTCTCAGCGTTATCATGCAAAATCCTAGTTTGTCCTCGAGAAACCAAATGTACTGTATCAGAATCCAAGAGCTCCTTGGGAACTACTTCATGTTTGACTGGTCTGCTCTGAGAATTTCCAGGCTGGAACTTGTCATTATGATTTGGGAATTGATTCAATATTCCTGGTTGATGAGAGCCTCCAGTGAATGACGCATCTCTTACATTGGCATTATTGAATTTGCTCGTTGAGGGGCATAGTATCCATCATAAGGCATTGGGCCTGGTAAACTGGTCTGACTGGAATAACAGGTTGATTCATAACATAGGAATTAGGGCGCATAGAATGATATGCATCTCCATTTTTAGAGTGATATCCACCATGTCCAGAGACCTGCCTTGCTGCTGCTTCTGAGTTGGGTGGGAACTGACCATAATGATTGAATGGTTCAACAGGGAAACTGCTAGGGGGCCTACTTGTCTGTATGGGCCACCTGGTCCTCTATGCCACATTCCCTCTGGGGGGTGACCAGGAGGTGCACGCCATGAATCAAACTGGGGAGGGGGCATACTATAGTTAGGAGGGTATTGCTGTGGCTGTGGCAGCTGAGCTTCATTTGGTGGACCTGTGGCAGGAAAGGGAGCACCTCCGTCATGTGCATGCTGATCTGTCTTCATGATATCCGCAGGTTGATTATTAGGTATGGAATCACCTCGCCAGATCCTACCACAGAAACAGTATCCCATCAAGTGGTAAGGAAATAAATATATGCAATAGCAAAGGGAGTAGGGACATTAGCAACTATAAACCGGTGTGGAATTAGTAATACCAGCAGTTAGGCTCTTCCCCAAATCATTTTGGGATCCATCTTTACCAGAACTAGAAGTTGGGCGCCCTTTTGAACTGTGGCCTAGAATAAAAGGGTGAACTGTACGGTCAAATCATCTTGTATATCAACTGAACATACAGAATTCGAATTTGTAGCATCAGAGCAGTCTGAGCAAAGAACTGAGATTTGCCAAAATAGGTCTAAACAGCTATAGCATTGATCCACATAGGTAATTAAGAATTCCAAGTGTCAAGTTAGAAGCCATGACCATATAAACAAAATCATTAAATACATTTTATGAGCAGGTTACCTCGTTGACTGTTTGACTCAGAGCTTTTCTCGGCACCAAGTGTTGGGAAATCACCGGTACTTAGAGTAAACCCATGCCCATGTGAAGATCCCTACATAGTTAAGACCAAATATTAAGTAGGCGTCAATTGCTGACCCGCAAACCATCTAAAATCTGGTGTGGTGCATTACCGGTTTCTCAACGGTCCTTATTGATATATTCATATAATCTGAGGTATTATCTGCAAACCGAGAAAGTTGTGAGCTTCCTGGTCTTGTCTCTGCACTTCGAGGACGATTTGTGACCACTGGTAAATGTTGTGACGGTAATGTGCCAGACGCTGAAGACGGTCGAGAATTTGGACCCCAGGCGTTGGGAGAGTCAAGGGATTCACTTCCAGCTGTCGAGGGTCTCGAACCTCCCCCAGAAGAGGGACGACCATTAAATTGGTTCGGAGCACCAACACTCCCTTCCTTCTTGGGAGATAGAAGTGAAGAGGAATTCCATGCATTTGGTGTTGTGGGTCCCGGCTTGCTACCCCATGTGTGGGTGCCCCTAAAATCCAAATCATAGCCTCGTCAAATAAAAATTATTGAAAAACATTGAGAACTCTCAATGACTAGCATTATAATATCTAAAACAGTGAATAAAAAAATTGTGCATGAGGGTTTGGGCTCACTTTGGAACAATTTCCACACTGGGGTCAAGACCTTGATTTTCCAACCTTCATGAGAACAACTAGATCAATTCACAGACATAGAGGTATATAAGGTTAAGATTCGGTTTCCAGTAAATAAGAAAACTGTTACCTTTGACTTGGCAAATTAATGGGCTTTGGAATTTTTCCAAGAACAGTCATGCCAGATTTCCTTGTAGGAGCAGCCCATCTGCACAAAACAACACAGATTAATAAAGTACCACAGACAATGCATCATCAGCAGTTCTATAGCTACATAACAATTATTAAGAGCGTTAACATGACACTGTTTGTTGCAATACCACTTCGCCAGTACAAAAAGGGCTCACAAACAGAGAAGTGAAAACAAGTATGGCCAAAAAGCTGGACTCTGAAACACCTCTGATACAACTGCTGAACGTGATATGAAACTCAACTTGCATCTTGATAAACACCGTGTTCAACACACTTAATACATACTGCAGAATATCATTAACTAGGGTCCAATGACTGAATTAACACAAACCTGAGCAGTGTGCCTTTGGACAAAGACAGCTCTTTTTTTCCTAAATACTCCAGATAGGTTACATAATAAACTTGAGAAATAGATAAATACACTGGGGGGAAACGAAGCAGTTCAGCTATAAAACAACCCAGCAAGAGGGAGTTGCAGTGCTACACTTAAAACAAGGCACTCAAGTTTTTCATGCCTGAAGCTTTTCATTCAAAATCGCCACATAGATAAAATCTACAACAGCAAAATGAACACATATGGACTTGGCTGATCAAACAGCAAAGGGTGAATTTGCAGCCATCGTCATGCCATGACGCCGCCGCACAAATAATATCATTGTCACACAACTGGATAGCTCAGCCGTGGAACAACACAGAATTGAACAAATCACCTAGAGAAAACAGTACACGCGGCTTGTCATACTTCCGATCCAGAAACTACGACGGCAAAGCTAAAAAAAAAGTGATAGCTTTTTAAAAAACATAACTAAATCAGCAGGCGTCAGCAGAATCAGCGCACGCAACAATGCACGGGCTCTACGCATCCGGCCGAGAAATCGCGACTACGGAATTCAAAACGACGAGTAAAAGGAACCCGCATCGCGCGCGGACGAGAGGGGGCTGGGGGTAGGGCGTCGTCGTCGAACGAACCTCTTGTCCGTGGTGAGCAGGCTGGAGGCCATGGCCCCCCTCCTCCCGGCGAGCCCGGGCCGCGCGCCGAATCGAGCGTCGCCGATCGCCGGGGCGGGACCCTGGCGCAACCCGGGCGGAGGAGATCGAGATCTCTAGGACGGCCTCTGAGAGAGGAGCCGCGAGGACGCGAAACCCTAGAGACGGACGGACGGACGACGCGATCGGCCCGGGGGACCAGCCGGCCAGGATCGGCGCTGGCGGCGGATGCGGAACCCTGGCGGCCGGGCCCTGCCGTCCGGCGAGCGGCGGCGGCGAGGTGGGTCGGAGGCTGGCAGGTGGGCCCCGTGCGTCAGGTGGAGGGGAAGGAGGACAGGAGAGGAGAAGGTTGGGGAGGCGTTCGTGAGAGCGATATAAGGGGAGGTGGCAGGGGACGCGTGGCGGTGCTGGGATTGGTCGGCCCGGGCCCGCGCGTCGGGTGCGTGACAGACACGTGGAGCCGTGCCAGTGGTGGGCTCTGCAGGGTTACTGTGTTCCCTTCCGCAGAGGATCCCGATCGCATCATCAAAGCTGGAGGACTTGCGTGCTTGGATTTGGATTGGATTTGGGTGGTGGCTCGGCGACTCGGGCGTTTCGTGGGAGCCAAGATTGCCACAAGTGACGGGACAAAGACGGGACATGGTATCACTTATCCGTTCTCGCCGAACTAGCGTGTGTTGACATTTGTTCATCGGGAACGTATCACCTGAAAATGGTCTAAGTTCTGCAAATCTGCAAATGCCCACCAGACCCGTTGGATCAGTTATAAGTGGTCAGATCTTGTCTTACCCCTCAGCCACGGTACACTTTATACAAAACCCCCTAAACATCTGTAATTATTTTAGTTCAGTCCCTGTCTTTCGTGTACTCGTACAGCGGATCAGATCACGAATTCCCCACACCCATCGGCCATCTCTCTGAGCTCTCCAGCACGAGCACCATGGCGGCGCTACCCAAGCTGGCCTAGTCCAGCTCGCCACCTCCGCGCAGCTAGGTCCTCGCTGGACTATTCAAGGCCTCATTCTTCGCCGCCGCAGGACACACAGAGCTAGGTCCTCTCCTGTACGAGCACCATGGCGGCGCTGCCCAAGCCGACCTAGTCTAGCTTGCCACTGCCGGGCGGGTTCAAGGCCTCATTTCTCCGCCGCCGCACGGCGCACGCTGTAGGTCCTCGCCCAGTACAGGTCCAGCAGGATCTACGTGTGGGCACGTGAAACTAGGGTTTTCGATTCAGTTCATTAGTCCACCATGAGGTGAGTTTAGTAGTGTCGTTTTTTTTTCAGGTGCAATATTTGGATTTAAACCATCTCAGTCGTTTGGTCATTATTCGATTTACTTCTTTATACATTTTTGGTTAATTTCCCTTTGTAACTTCATACCTCGAGAAGTTATACACAGTATAAACAAATGCATGTACCTTGCGTCATAGGCAGTCATTTTTTTAGTGAACTGGCAAATTATGTTGTTTAATTGAAGTTATATCATCAGCAGCTATGTACGAAGTGTCGTCTTTGGTTGCTCTGTTTTCACATCAAACTATGTTGCAACGCTACTCCCTGAATACACACTGTTTCAGACATCAAGCTATGTTGCAACGCTGCTCCCCAAATACACACTGTTTCAGACATCAAGCTATGTGCCAATGTTCCAGTAGTCAATCAGCTGCAGCTTTTTACCCCCATCTATTGAGTAGAAGTGCATCAACTTGCATCTTACTGCGTCCATAATCAAATCGTAATCAGACCATGCTTGCAGTCTTGTTCGGAACAGAATTACAATGATTGTGAAGTGACTTTTCACTAACTAATGCTGAAAAGTAGCGTGCAAACGGGATTTTGGTTTAAGAGGGAAAAAATTGAGCTTGTCTTAGATTCCAGCTTGAATTCCTCCTTACAGGCTTATGACTCAATACGGGTTGTTGAATCCATCTGTTTCATTCTCGCCAGCGCTACGCAGCTAGGTCTTTGCTGGGCGGTTTGAAGTCTCATTTATCCGCTGCCGCAGGGCGCATGCTGCTAGGTCCTCGCCCAGAACAGATCCAACAAGATTTACGCGTGTGCTCCTGAATCTAGGATTTTCTATTAAGCTCATCCAGACGTCCACCACGAGGTTAGTTTAGTCTTGTCGATTTTTTGCGGTGCAATTAGTGTATGGAGTACAACCATCTCACTAATTTGGCCAATGTATGTCCATGAGTATATCAAGTTCTGCTGCGCATTTCCGAATTTCTTTGTAAGCCAAGTTCGCCATATAATTTAATTTTTTATTCATTGTTGATGATGGAAAGTGATATGCAGCGGGTAACCTTATTACAGACATAACCACTCTATGTTAATTTGTTGATGATTGTAGTACATATCTGTGCTGTAGATTCGTAATAAGAGTAGAGCTCTAACTATTATTCTAGTTAGATACAAATGTACAACTGGCATAATTTTTTCTTAGATTGGAATTGTATCGTGTTTGCATGCAATTGAATCAGATATCTTTGTGTAGTTCTAGAATAATTAAGTATGTTTTCATTTCGCCTAGATTGTACGTCGAATTTATTTGTCTACGAGATGATAATGGTTCAGGAAACATTCTTTTCCTAATTATAAAAGAACTTTTCTTGTCACGGCAGCAACACAAATGTATTGAGTTCAACTCCAGGTTATCCAAGATTCATGACCTTGGTAGTACCCAGAACTTTTAGCCCAAAGCGTCATCTCAGCTTAGATAGCGTAAGTGTAAGATTTTTGTATGTGCAATATTTAATCAAGTGTTACTTTCAGAGAGATTCGCATCAACGACTTGCTTGTATTGTCTTCTTTCGTATTTTTTCTTACTTCTGATGTATAAACTTGACCTTATTATCCCCACATCACTTATCTGTGGCCTTTGAGAAAAACAATTCAAAGATCAGAATATGATCCTCTCCTGCAAATCTGTAACTTAAATGCCTGAATTGTGATTGAACCTGTCTTCACCACCATGAGTGTTATTTTACAAGTGTAAGCACATGTACCAGAGAAATGGTAGAGTGATGACTTGGTGTAAAATTTCTTTAACTGAATGTGTGCATATACCGGAGAGGAATATCTCGACAGACTTAAATCTTCATGATATCCTTCTTTTTGACTTAAGAAAGATACTTGCCTGCTTATACATGCAACCAAACATTTCTATTATTTCTGCAAGTCACACATAGGCAAATTCCTGGAATTTAAAAGATTTTTCCAATGTCCTCTCATTGTCTTCTCATTTAACTTGTGCATTTGTAGGTCCTTTCAGATGCAGATGCCGCTCCGAGAGAGCAGTTTTCTTTCAGCATTCGAAAGATTTATATATATTATCTAGAACCTATGTATTAATTTATATATGTAGAACTAATCTGAATGCAAGTTTGCTGGCCACCTGATGGCTGGTGACCATGCTCCGTTGAGGTTTCAGACTCTGTAAAACAAACATGTGTTGGACATGATGCTTCATTGATCATATGTTACCTATGGGTTGAGAATTAATGCATTTTTTTAAATATCAAGATTCTTGTGCAATGCCGTAAAATGAATTATCTAGTTCGATTATTCAGTTCTCCATCGGCACAGTACCTGTCCAGTGAGCCAACAACATTAGTGCTCGCTTTAGCTAAAATATTTACTCACTTTAATTGAAGCAAATCTTTATCACTTACACACAGATTTTATTTTAGTCAATTTTATTAAACGTAAAGAAAAATCAGGTCGTCCTATAAGAGCATCTCCACTCGGGGCGCCCAAAGGGCCGCCCAAAGGCCTTTGGGGCGTGCCGGACAGATTTTTACTTCCACTCGCGGCGCCCAAAAGCAAATTTCGTCCGGAAGCGCCCACTTTTCTGTCCGGCAGCGCCACATGAAGCCCTTGGAATGGGGAGGCCTTGGGCGGCCCCGGACACAAACTCTCCTCCGCGCGACCCACTCAGCAAACTCCACGTGCCTCCTCTTTCTTCTCTCTCCTCTATCCCTTTCTTCTCTCTCCTTTTTCCTCAATCCCATCCGCACGGGCGCTGTGCCCGGCTGCCGTCGCCGGTCGCCTTGATCTCGCGCGGCGTGGCCGCTCTCCCACGGCCTCTACGGCGGCGGAGGAAACGAGGCTGCGCGGGTGGACGGCGAGGTCGGCGCCGTGGACGACACGGACACGGGCGAGCAGACGGAGGAGGCCGCAGACCAAGGGCGACGCGGCGGACGAGGAGGAGGCATGAGCTGGCAAGATGGAGGAGCTCCGGTGCTCGTTGGTGGACTGCACGCGCCACCACCGGAAGCATGGCCACGACGCGCTCCTCCTCATGCTCGCCGGCTTCGCATTCGTATCCTGCCTACTGCTAGTGCTACTCCTCCCCAGCAGCCCCTTCTCCGCCGCGATCGACGACTTCCTGCAGCTGGGGCGGACGACGCGGTGCGACTGGGGAAGCACCGCCCGCGCCAGCGCCAGCCCCGTGCTCGGCGGTGGCCAACGGCACCATCTGCTGCGACCGCACGGCGACGCGCACCGACGTCTGCGTCATGCGCGGGGACATCCGCACCCAGGCCGCCACCAACTCGCTCTTCTTGCTCTCCGCCGGCCGGGCCGACGACGAGCGCATCCGTCCCTACACCCGCAAGTGGGAGTCCAGCGTCATGGGCACCATCGACGAGCTCCGCCTCCGCGCCGTGCCCGAGCCCAAGGCGCCGGCGCGCTGCGACGTCCGGCACGACGTCCCAGCCGTCGTCTTCTCCACCAGCGGGTACACCGGCAACGTGTACCACGAGTTCAACGACGGCATCGTCCCGCTCTACGTCACCGCGCGGCAGTACAACAGGAAGGTGGTGTTCGTCGAACTCTAGCACGCGCCGGTCGCAGCTTGCGCTGGTCATGGCCGTGCTCCACGCCATCCTCGTCGTGCACCCGACGCCCTGCCGCGCAAGGTGCCTTGTCGTGCTTGAGTTCGAGGAAGAGGAGTAGCTCCTGCTCCTCCCGGTCGTGCGTGCCAGCGCCGACGTCGACCTGGAGCTGGAACTGGCTGTCCAAGCCGGACGAGCGCGGCCACAACGCCGCACCAGCCACGCCCATGAACTGTTTGTGATAATGCCTAAAGCAAAAAAAATGAAGAATTGGGCGGTGCGACTGGGGAAGCACAGGCCCCAAACTCTTCTGTCCGTCCGGACACGCCCCAAAGCACTCGTCCGGAGACCGTTTGGGCGGCCGTTTGGGCGGTGCGACTGGAGATGCTCTAAAGCTAACAGATTCGCACATGTGAACAAATCAATTGGCAGATGAAGTATCAAAGAAGGTCCAGCAATGTGATGCCTGAACTGTACGGTGTACCAGAGATCAAGGTGGCAACGAAGAGTCTGTTTTTTCAGAACGAACAGATGTGAGGGGGCTTATTGCAAATCGTAACGTCTAGCTGCGGGCGGTTCCTTGTAAAATGACCGGGAAGAGACCAGCAACAGATCTGAACCACTGGTACAGGATCCAACGGCCCTGAGCGAAAATTTGAAGGTTTTCAGGATCTGTCCATTTTCACCTGATACGTCCCCTCTTTGTTCATCTGTTCCCATCTAGAAACAACATATGTTTTGTCTTTTGTAAATAATACACGAACATGGTCGCGAGATGAACGGTGAAGCTTTTCAGCTGGCTAAAATTGCTACTCCCTCCGATCCATAAAGATTGGCGTGACCAGTGAAGAAATGTGTACTACCTTCGTACGTTTTCATGACAATCAATTCGGACCGGAGGTAGTAATTGAGGTGACAGATAAAAATGTATTACTATTTCGTATCCATTGTGAAGTGATGTAAAACTATTGTCGAAATAATGACAACAAAGAAAGTAAAATCTACGCACAGAGACAGAAAAATACCATCTTTTGACAATCCACCTTGGTAGTTGTAAGAATGGTGCGGCACTGAATCCCGGTGAAGAAAAAGAAGAATAAGAACAAAACTAAGGGCCGATGGAAGCAGTGCCTAACTTTTAACCTGAAATGCTTTCGCTCTAGCAACACATTAGTCATGAGGAAATCAACGGAAAAAGGAAATTGTTTCATTCTCCTTTTAGGAAGTTGTTGCGATAGTTGGATAGAGTGAACTTGCCGATCTTGGGATTGAATTCTCTCCAGGAAGTAAGTCCCTACTCAATGATGGAGCTTAGAAGCCTTTGGGTCGAGTGGGCTTGTGAGTTGTATTTCCACTGGATTCGATTCTCTTCTTTTTCCTGAGATGGAAACAGAAAAATCCACACATCTGGCAAGGTTGATTCCTAAGTGGATATCGTGTGACGAACAATGAAACTCCATTTCTTCAAACACAACCTTGTGCCATCAACAGTCGTTTCACCATGGTCGGGCTGGCAAAATCCAATACATGTGCGAAGATCTAAAATGGGGCACTATCTCATTAGAAAATTGAACCAATGAACAATTATGATGTATGTGACTGATTATCAGAATGCGCTTGTCATTCTTTTATAATAAACCTCTTGATCCCTCTTCTTTGAGATTTATTTAAATATTCATTTTATTTTGTCAGGCGCTTTTGGGCACCGGATGGATGTTTTTCTATGGTGGCTTTGAAGACCACTCCATGCAAAAAATTGATCGAGATTGGAGTATCCAAAAAAGATGCACCCACCTAGGTTGGACAAGAGAAGACGCATTCACGGACGCACCTAGTTTGATCCAATTCGCGGAATCATTTTTGCAGAGAGCCCGAGAATGTCGAGTAGGCACCGGCGAGAAGACGAATCAGACAAGGAAGATCATGCCTGCCTCACGATGTAGACGGACACGGATTCCGTCAGTCCGTTCGTTTCGCGCCGCTAGGAAGCCCTAGACGGCTAAGCGGATGGGCCGCTCAAATTAGCCGGACTTGGCGGAAAGCGCCCGCCTGGCCGCCGAGGTACGTGTCCGTCGTCTTGCATCACCAAAGATCGTGGTCTCGCAGTCCGGCAGCATGTCACTGTATCTTGGTTCGGCTGCCGTATTATTTTATTTATAAATAGAGCGGTAGTCTGTTTCGTTAGTTTATTCAGCTAGCCGCATATTCATGTGCTAACCAGGTTGAGCTAGTACTTCTTATGATCGATTTCCACGTGCCAGTATACAAAGCTAGGCATAGCAGCTGCTACGCAAAAGCTAGCTGCATAGCGGCGACGGCTCGTCCGTTATGTCCGCCGTGCACAGCGGCCAGCAAAATTGGCGGAGGCGGAAGCCGCTAATCCTGTCATTAGCGTTTACGGACAAGGCGGATGAAGCGGACGCGCCGGCGGCTTGTCCACTTGCATCCTTATGCCTGCCGCAGGATGATCGATCGATCGATTTGATCGCGTTTGGCGTGCACGACCAAATCGCAAAAAAAAAAAAAAAAGTGTCCCGTCGATGCAAGGAGGTCGATCGCGTGTCCGCCTAACGTCCAGGCTGCGTTGCTCGCGTGAGGCCCAAATATGGCCAAGCCCGTTACCAAGCTAATATGGCTATATAGGCCTTACACAGACATTCTGGGCACCAAAATCTGGCGCCCCGTGCGGCCACACGGGCCCAGCCCGCGTTTCACTTTGACTTAGTTTTTCTTGAAGAGCTTGAAGAGCAGAAGCGGAAAGAGATATGACCATGGACATGCATCGCAACGTAGTATGGCTTCGTCCTCGTCGTATCACTGGCTGAAATCAGTGGTGACTGGTGAAGGGCGAGGGACAACGTGCGCACACCAGTTGGGTGCATTGCGGAAATCCCTCGAAATGAGCACGGTAGGGTTGGCGGCGCCGACTTCGCCATCGGCCTGTGCTGAGGGATCGCTCCTCGCGCACCTAATACTTTATTGGACATAATGTTTTCCTAAAAAATATGTTTTGTGGGGCACACCAGTTAGCGAACTTTCAGAACTTGGGTATACTAAAATAATAATGTAAATACAAATTAAATCACGAATGCAGAGGATGTATATATGCACGTATGTGCATTCCAAGTTTGTAACTTTATTAGTATAATTTTGCAAAAAATACAAAATGATCGAGCAGCATTACAAAACACTTGGATATTTAATTGTGCTCGTTTTTTCTTCCACCCACAATCATATCTTAGCTGAGCACGAACGGTAAAGCAGTCTGCAACCTGGCCGCGAAGAAACGGCTGATCGACTGTTTTCCCAAAACCACCCTCGTCACGTGCGAGGAAAGACAATCGGGTCGTACGAGTTTGAAGATGACGCAAGCTCGCGCGCGTTCATAAAAATACGGCGGGAGGAATTTCTCGAACAGGTGCGACAAAGGGTTTGAGATTAGGGAGGATGCAAAGAAATATTATTTCAACCCTTAATTGCTAGATACGAGCCACGGTGCAGGTGAGATTAAGTTTGTAGCAGGATGAATGATTTCATAATCCTCATCCAGTTTTTCGTCATCGTGCTTTTGTTGTTGATCATATGTAACATGTAATGATATCAGTGTTAGAGATAAGCTCACAAAACGTGGGGGGTATAAGGTAACCATAGCGGGCTAAACGTGTGCAACTAAACAGAGCTATTTACATTAGATTAGCCCTCAAATCCGAAATCTGGACAACCAAACACTCGGTCGGTTGTTTAGCAACTAGATGATATGAATAACATGGTCCAACATGTTAATTAAGATAATTAGTTAAGTCCTAACAGAGTCATCCTACTTGGCGGTTAGCCACAAAAGGATGAAGGACATAGTATAGTTGCAAAGTCGATATTCACCGGACGAGATGATCGGATTTCGCTCCTTTATTTTTAGAATAACAGCCTCCTATACTGCCGGATTAACCGTCCTTTCAAAAAATTCTGGAATTTTTTTTAGATGTAGATAATGATGATATCTACAACCCTACGAAATCTCAACATGATATATTTTCATTCCGGCCAACAAAAAATAATGGAAAATCCTGACAAGTTTTACATTTCAAAATTTGCATTGTTCACTACATGAGATCCAAAAAAAAATCATTTTACACAGTCCAAAATATAGAATATTTTATATTTGTTTTTTTGCACACTCGTAGAAATCATCATTATCTACATCCAGTGTCCAGTTTTTTCGTAACTTAGCAGTACTGTTTTAGATTATTTTTTCCTCCAAAACGACGCGCTCATGCAGTGCCCTGCTTCACAACTGCTACGACGAGACCATGTCACTTGCAACAACATGCATTAATGGTTCATGATAGGGTGGGTTCACACTAGAGAGACCATGTCATTTTGACTAGTCACAAAGCTCACAGCACAATTTTGTCACTTTTACCTTTTTGCGTCTAGTTGTTTTCCAAAAGATGTTATGAGAAGAGGGTGTTCAAATCAAAGATGATTTCTCCGCCGGGCTGGCTCCATGCGATGAGGTCAAGGATCATTGCCCCGAGTGGAAGTTGGTAGGCAAGGGTAGTTTAGCTCGAGTAATTCCTTGGAGAGCTAGGGTGCTCTTCTTTCCAACTATGAAAGTGTCAAGAGATAATGGCAACACGTAGGCTAAAGTGGTCGCAAGCACGGGTGTAGAAGATGGTGCAATTGCAAACTGTTGGCGCTAATCTGTCCGCCGCCCACGCTAGACTAAATTAGCAGAATCTTGTCCCCGCCACAGTTCTGAGAAGGCACTCTTTTCTTGCCAGCCGAAGACCATCACGGCACGCCAATAAGGCTTCTGCAAAAACAGTAACGCGTAGGATACTCTGCCACTCAACACTGAAATTTTCATGAGGAATCTGTGCTCTTCTGTGTCGAGAGATCATGTTCTCACACGGTAAATAATAAAATTATCAGTTGCCTACCACCGTCTGACCTCATCTACACGCGTCTCTACCTACTAAGTAGTATATTTGTAGTCTTTATTTAACTATGCGGGTACATATTTGGTCAACTAGTTTTGATACTATAGAAGTTTGACTCATTACAGTCAAATCTTTTTTCTGGTGTACATGAGTAGATATCTCGTCTCCTGGCCATTAACTTGAAGTGGTTTTGGTGGTATGTAACATAAAACAATGAATTTAGAAACAAGAACGGAATAATAAATATAAATACGTTTTGGATCTCTATGTGAGCACCTAACTCAGCTGACGTATACTTATGTCCAAGTCTATGATTCCTTTGATCCGGAGAAGAAAGCTCTAGGTTCCTAGCCTCGTAATCCCAACACATAGACGTTTGATAGCATAGGGCGTCGACTTAGTCCTAAAAAAGCCGATGCCACTTAGATCCAATCATAGTTTAAAAACTGAACCGAAAGTTTCAGCGAACTTTGGAAACTAGAGGACAAACCCGAAAATTGGAAAAAAAAATGAAAAACTAGCAAGAAGGAAATTTCAAAGCGAGTAGAAGATTTTGTTAAACTAGATAAAATAAGGAAGAATTCAAAGTCAGCCATTTACAGTGTTGAATTGGCAGTATCGTGCTTTTGGCCGAATTTACTGCACGTCTGTGCGTAGATTAACCTCTATATAAACGCACGAGCACCTCGACCTATATACACCAGCTAACTCACACAGCCACACACATAGTTGATCATTATTCATCGTCATCTAGCGAGCTACTACGCTCTAGCGAAAAAAAAAAACGCAAAGATCTAGCTATAGCTAGGCAGCTCCAACTCCAAGAAGTCCAACCATGGCAGTGGTGGTGGAGATCACACGGAGGACGGTGCTGAGGCCTTCATCGGCGTCAGCGTGGGGCGACGGGAAGAAGGTCCCCCTCACCGTGTTCGACTGCGCCTCCACCGACGGGTACATCCCGACCGTCTTCGCCTGGAACGCGCCTGCGCCGGCCAACAGCGCGCTCATGGACGGTCTCCTCGCCACCGTCGCGAGGTTCCCGCACCTCGCCGGGAGGTTCGCCGTCGATGACCATGGCAGGAAGTGCATCCACCTCAACGACGCCGGGGTTCTCGTGCTCGAGGCCGCCGCCGCGACGGACCTCGCCGAGGCGCTGCTGCATGACGTTTCCGTGCACATCAGCGAGCTATACCCAAACGCGGAAAATGTACGTATACGTACTATATATAGTGCATGCAATATGCATGCAAAGTATTTTTACACGTACGTATGATATGAACCGCAAGCTTTTGAATATTGCAGGGACGTGCGGACGAGCCCCTCTTCCAGGTGCAACTCACGCGGTACACGTGCGGCGGGCTGATCATCGGCATGGTCAGCCACCACCAGGTCGCCGACGGCCAGTCCATGAGCGGCTTCTCCACCTCCTGGGCCACCGCCGTCCGCACAAGCTCCACCGTCCTCCCGTCGCCGTTCATCGACCGTGGGACCACCGTCAGTTCACGCCGCCCGCCGGAACCGGTCTTCGACCACCGAAACATCGAGTTCAAGGGCGAGCACAGCTCCAGCCACTCCTACAGAGTCCTCCCCATGGACAGGATCAAGAACCTCGCCGTGCACTTCCCGGACGAGTTCGTCGCCGACCTCAAGTCCCGCGTCGGCGCGCGCTGCAGCACGTTCCAGTGCCTCCTCGCGCACGTGTGGAAGAAGGTCACGGCGGCGCGGGACCTGGCACCGGAGGATTCCACGCAGGTGAGGGTCGCCGTCAACTGCCGCGGCCGCGCCAAGCCTCCCGTGCCCATGGATTTCTTCGGAAACATGGTGCTCTGGGCGTTCCCGAGGATGCAGGTCCGGGACCTCCTCTCCGCCAGCTATCCCGTGGTGGTCGGCGCCATCCGCGACGCCGTTGCACGAGTCGATGACCAGTACATCCAGTCGTTCGTCGACTTCGGCCGCGGTATCGAAGACGGCGGCCAGGAGCTAGCTGCGACGGCGGCCACGCCCGGTACGGTGTTCTGCCCTGACATGGAGGTAGATAGCTGGCTCGGGTTCCGCTTCCACGACATCGACTTCGGCTGCGGCCCGCCGTGCGCGTTCCTTCCGCCGGACCTGCCCATCGACGGAATAATGGTCTTCGTGCCGTCGTGCGCGGCAAAGGGCGGCGTCGATTTGTTCATTGCCCTGGATGACGAACACGTCCAGGCCTTCGAGCACATTTGCTACTCCATCGACTAGATGACGACATCCCGCGTGTATAGATATGTAAGCACTATGTGCAAATATGTAACAGCAATAAACTTAGGGTGAGTTTGGCATCACTGTATTTTTAAAGTTTCCTCGGAATACTACGATTTATTGAATTATTACAGTTTAATTTACTCTGAGATGTTTGGCTCCAATGTTGCACTTTTGAAAAAAGTATGGTACCCTCAAAAGTGCTACTCCCTCCGATCCAAAATAAGTGTCGCAGTTTTGAACTGAGATTAGTTCAAAACTGTGACACTTATTATGAATCCGAGTGAGTATTTTTTTTTTGAAGTATTGGAAACGGATTTGCTAGTTCTAAGTCGCTTGAGAACTCGTTAATTCACAGTCACCTTGGTCACCGTTGGATCTGTGTGATAAGATTTGTGCAGTTTGACTTTTTTATTTAACGAAGCATGTCGTTCCGATGCGGATTCTTCATGCAGCTGCTGCTGTTGCCGAGCGGATGTGGGCTGTGGGCCTGGGCTGCTGTTGCCGTGCGGGTGTAGTTGATTATTTTCTTGTGCTGGCGTGGGCTTTTGTGCTGTTGTCATGTGGAGGAGGTCCGGATTTGTTTTGGTCGTTGGCTGTGCTCTTTGTGGCTCACGTCACGTGCGTAGCATAAGTTGTACTATTTTTTTTCTTTTTTTCGCCATGGTGTTCTTAGTTTCAGGTCTATATTCAGTACAAGTGGAACCCAACATTAGACAAGTCCCTATAAACACACGAGATGCTGCCAAGTTTTAAACATGATATTGTTTGGTGGTAGTTAGAGTGTTGTAGTTGTCCTAAGCTAGTGAGAAATATACCCGATACACCGATACTTGAGTTAGAGATTGGCCGACTCTGTGATTGTGGGGGAGTTGCAAGGGGGTTGTAACTGGTGTTTTATAGTTGCAAGTGTATTGCAACTGAGTTTTTTTTTCAGTTGTAAGTGGATTTCAACTGAGTTTTTTCTAGTTGCAAGTGGGTTGCAACTGAGATTTTTCAGTTGCAGGTGGGTCGTAATTAAGAAAAAAAATCGGTTGTAACTGCTATTTTTTAGTTGCAAGTGGGTTGCAATAGAGATTTTCAGTTGCAAGTGGGTTGTAACAGAGATTTTTCGGTTGCAAGTGGGTTGCAACTGATTTTTTTTCTCATTTGTAAGTGGTTTCCAAGTGAGATTTTCTGGTTGCAGCTGGGTCGATATCGATTTTTTTTTCGAAAACACCGATTTTTTTCAGTTGCAAGTTGGTTGCAACTGAATATCTTTGCAGTTGCAAGTGAGTTGCAACTGAGATTTTCCTGTTACAAGTGGGTTGCAACTGAGATATTTTTCATTTGCAAGTGGTTTCCATTCGATATTTTCCGATTGCATGTGGGTTGCAATAGAGATTTTCAGTTGCAAGTGGATTGTAACAGATATTTTTCGGTTGCAAGTGGGTTGCAACTGATATTTGTTTTCATTTGTAAGTGGTTTCCAATTGAGATTTTCTGGTTGCAACTGGGTCGATATCGAGCTTTTTTTCTTTTCGAAAACACTGATTTTTTTCAGTTGCAAGTTGGTTGCAACTGAGTATCTTTGCAGTTGCAAGTGGGTTGCAACTGAGATTTTCCTGTTACAGGGGGGTTGCAACTGAGATATTTTTCATTTGCAAGTGGTTTGCATTCGATATTTTCCGATTGCAAGTGGGTCGCTACCGAGATTTTTTTTCTAGCTGCAAGTTGGTTGCAACTAAATATCTTTGTTAGTTGCAAGTGGGTCGCAACTTAGATTTTTCAGTTCCAAGTGAGTTGCAACTAAGTGTTTTCAGTTTCAAGTCGATCGCAAGTGAACGAAGATAGTTTCTGAGCATTAAATTTGCGTCATGATTCATGATGACCAGGGAGTTGCAAATAAATTGGAATTGAAATTTAATGACATCATTAAAAAGTTTCTGATTGCTTTGTATCTTTTTATTTATTGAGTGTAGAATGTGTATACTTTGTTTTACCAGTCGACCTATCCAATTCTCTCTTTTTTTTACAGGAATTTGTTGCTATTACAAAGAGAAAACCACCGTGAAAATAAAAGGCAAAGAAAAATGGTACTCTACGTTTTTTTAGCGCAAAATGGTACTCTATGTGCAGCTACCGCTAGTTTATATTGTTGTAGGCCAAATCAAGAGAGAACAGATCAAACGGCCCATGTGCAGCCCAGTTGGACCCAGCAAAAACAGCAAGCAACAACGTGGGTCAGGTGAAGAATAAAATGCACAGATTGCACGGGAGAATCAAGGGAAAAACGATTTACATATATGCCTACCCTGGGTCGACTGAGAATTAGTGAATTCTCAGTCGCCTGAGACACGCCCTATTGGAAAAGGTGGTCTGACCTTTTTTTTTTCCTAAAACTGAAAGGTGAAAACTGAAGGATTGCGTGGTCACTTTGGCTTTGAAAAACCTGATGTTCCAAACAGTTTAATGACAGTGGCGGAGCCATAATACGAATATGCATGTGATGTCAATTAAAAATTGTGATGTTAAACCAATGTATTTATATGAAATTTGTATTTTTTTTGCATGTTTTTACTCAAAATATGAAATTGACTACACGGTTTAGAAGTGGCTCCGCCACCAATATACTTTTGTTTCAGAAAGGAGGATGTAGCCAAATCTCTGCATTGTCTGATATACATAGTTCCATATTATTAATTATTAAGGACGGCAATATCGCGTAAACAGACCCATATTTGTGTGAGCATACGACGCCATCTCATGCGATAATACGTCAGCACGTCTGCTCCATGTTAGCCAAGGTCTTCCTGCATGCATCCCGAAACAGCGCACACGTGGACGCGGTTGTGCTACGGTGCTACCTAACACAAAACACGAGAGGGTTAGTAGACTTAATTGTCATGCACTCATGCTGCACTAGGCTACAATATGTGTAGATCACATGAAGTTTTATGTCCTTCTCCATCCGGTACACTACTTGGTAATTTCTCCATCTTCCTTTTCAATCCAAAACACTAAATCGAAAAATAACCATGATATTTGCACTAAATCCACCAAAGCTACAAGCTGGATAACCAGAACATTCTACCAAAATTATCGTACACCACATATATATGCACAAATAAACAATATACCATGAACAAAAAACATATCATATTTGCATTGAAAATTTCCAACCTATGTGTTGGAAAAAACATGTCATTACTACAATTATTATCGCCACATATTTATTTTAAAAACAACAATACAACAAAAATAAATAAGTTGCCATCTGCCGTGCCACTTTGTTGAGTGTTGCTAAGCTGATTTCTCCATGTTCTTCTTTTCGAATTCAGTAAACTAACTGTAAAAAGGTGACCATGATATTTGCACTGAATTCACGACTCTACTAGTTTTAAAAACTTGGTCCTTGCAAAAATTGCCATGCACACACCACATAAAATAATTTAGGATAGACAAAAAGATATCATGATGTTTATATTAAACTTGCTAGTCCATATGTTGGAAAATAACCATGTCATTACAACAATTATACCACCACATATTATGAAAAAAACAACGAATTAACACAAACAGAAAATTGCCATGGTAGATGCAATGAAGCTGCCAATCTATGTGTTAGGAGTAACTATGTCCTTACAGAAAAATTATTGCCACAACAATTAGCTAAACAAAAAGTTTCATGCATTTTTGTATTAAGGGTGCAAAATAGATTGTGCCTAACTTGGAGTTCTGTCGAATGTCAGCCCCGGAGTTGGAAATAGCATAACACACATGATCCCAAGTCACATTTAGGCCCCGTTCGGAACGTAGGGGGAGAAAACAAAGGAATGGTGGAAAATGGTGGAATAGGAAAGTTACGAATGTGTAAAACTAAGGATCGGAAAATGAAAGAAAAACACATTGGCAAGTGTTCGAAACACAGGACGATACCATGTCACAACCAAAACGACGCGCTCATGCAGTGCCCTGCTTCACAACTGCTACGACGAGACCATGTCACTTGCAACAACATGCATTAATGGTTCATGATAGGGTGGGTTCAAACTAGAGAGACCATGTCATTTTGACTAGTCACAAAGCTCACAGCACAATTTTGTCACTTTTACCTTTTTGCGTCTAGTTGTTTTCCAAAAGATGTTATGAGAAGAGGGTGTTCAAATCAAAGATGATTTCTCCGGGCTGGCTCCATGCGATGAGGTCAAGGATCATTGCCCCGAGTGGAAGTTGGTAGGCAAGGGTAGTTTAGCTCGAGTAATTCCTTGGAGAGCTAGGGTGCTCTTCTTTCCAACTATGAAAGTGTCAAGAGATAATGGCAACACGTAGGCTAAAGTGGTCGCAAGCACGGGTGTAGAAGATGGTGCAATTGCAAACTGTTGGCGCTAATCTGTCCGCCGCCCACGCTAGACTAAATTAGCAGAATCTTGTCCCCGCCACAGTTCTGAGAAGGCACTCTTTTCTTGCCAGCCGAAGACCATCACGGCACGCCAATAAGGCTTCTGCAAAAACAGTAACGCGTAGGATACTCTGCCACTCAACACTGAAATTTTCATGAGGAATCTGTGCTCTTCTGTGTCGAGAGATCATGTTCTCACACGGTAAATAATAAAATTATCAGTTGCCTACCACCGTCTGACCTCATCTACACGCGTCTCTACCTACTAAGTAGTATATTTGTAGTCTTTATTTAACTATGCGGGTACATATTTGGTCAACTAGTTTTGATACTATAGAAGTTTGACTCATTACAGTCAAATCTTTTTTCTGGTGTACATGAGTAGATATCTCGTCTCCTGGCCATTAACTTGAAGGTGGTTTTGGTGGTATGTAACATAAAACAATGAATTTAGAAACAAGAACGGAATAATAAATATAAATACGTTTTGGATCTATGTGAGCACCTAACTCAGCTGACGTATACTTATGTCCAAGTCTATGATTCCTTTGATCTGGAGAAGAAAGCTCTAAGGTTCCTAGCCTCGTAATCCCAACACATAGACGTTTGATGGCATAGGGCGTCGACTTAGTCCTAAAAAAGCCGATGCCATTTACAGTGTTGAATTGGCAGTATCGTGCTTTTGGCCGAATTTACTGCACGTCTGTGCGTAGGTTAACCTCTATATAAACGCACGAGCACCTCGACCTATACACCAGCTAACTCACACAGCGACACACATAGTTGATCATTATTCATCGTCATCTAGCGAGCTACTACGCTCTAGCGAAAAGAAAAGAAAAGATTTAGCCAGGCAGCTCTCCAACTCCAAAGTAGTCCAAGTGTCCAACCATGGCAGTGGTAGTGGAGATCACACGGAGGACGATGCTGAGGCCTTCAAAGGAGTCAGCATGGGGCGACGGGAAGAAGGTCCCGCTCACCGTGTTCGACTGCGCCTCCACCGACGGGTACATCCCGACCATCTTCGCCTGGAACGCGCCTGCGCCGGCCAACAGCGCGCTCATGGACGGTCTCCTCGCCACCGTCGCGAGGTTCCCGCACCTCGCCGGGAGGTTCGCCGTCAATGACCTTGGCAGGAAGTGCATCCACCTCAACGACGCCGGGGTTCTCGTGCTCGAGGCCGCCGCCGCGACGGACCTTGCCGAGGCGCTGCAGCACGACGTTTCCCTTCATATCAGCGAGCTGTACCCAAACGCGGAAAACGTACGTACTCTAGTGCATGCATGCAAACTACTCCCTCCGTTCCAAATTACTTGTCATCCATTTGCCAAAAAGTGGATGTATCTAGTCATGTTACAAGTATAGATACATCCACTTTTTAACAAATGGATGACAAGTAATTTGGAACCGAGGGAGTATTTTACACGTACGTATGAACCGCAAGCTTTTTGACACGCTTGAGTATTGCAGGGACGTGCGGACGAGCCCCTCTTTCAGGTGCAGCTCACGCGGTACACGTGCGGTGGGCTGATCATCGGCATGGTCAGCCACCACCAGGTCGCCGACGGCCAGTCCATGAGTGGCTTCACCACCTCCTGGGCCACCGCCGTCCGCACAAACTCCGCCGTCCTCCCGTCGCCGTTCATTGACCGGGACCACCGTCAGTTCACGCAGCCCGCCAGCACCGGTCTTCGATCACCGGAATATCGAGTTCAAGGGCGAGCACAGCTCCAGCCACTCCTATAGAGTCCTCCCCATGGACAGGATCAAGAATCTCGCCGTGCACTTCCCGGACGAGTTCGTCGCCAACCTCAAGTCCCGCGTCGGCGCGCGTTGCAGCACGTTCCAGTGCCTCCTCGCGCACGTGTGGAAGAAGCTCACAGAGGCGCGGGACCTGGCCCCGGAGGATTTTACGCAGGTGAGGGTTGCCGTCAACTGCCACGGCCGCGCCAAGCCTCCCGTGCCCATGGATTTCTTCGGAAACATGGTGCTCTGGGCGTTCCCGAGGATGCAGGTCCGGGACCTCCTCTCCGCCAGCTATCCAGTGGTGGTCGGCGCCATCCGCGACGCCGTTGCACGCGTCGACGACGTGTACATCCAGTCGTTCGTCGACTTCGGCCGCGGTATCGAAGACGGAGGCCAGAAGCTAGCTGCGACGGCGGCCACGCCGGGTACGGTGTTCTGCCCTGACATGGAGGTGGACAGTTGGCTCGGTTTCCGCTTCCACGACATCGACTTCGGCTGCGGCCCGCCGTGCGCGTTCCTGCCGCCGGACCTGCCAATCGATGGAATAATGGTCTTCGTGCCGTCCTGCGCGGCAAAGGGTGGCGTCGATTTGTTCATTGCCCTCGATGACGAACACGTCCAGGCCTTCAAGCACATTTGCTACTCCATGGACTAGATGACGCCACCGTGTGTGTATTGATTTGTAAGCACGATATGTAACATCAATAAACTTAGGGTGCGTTTGGCATCACTGTAATTTATAGTGTCCTCGGAATACTTTGATTTATGAGAATATTACAGTTTAACATACTCTGAGATGTTTGGCTCTAACAATGTTGCAGTTTGAAAAAACCATGGTATCCTCATAACTCCTATCTTTTTAAGTACTTCTCGCGTCCCGAATTAGTTGACGCAGATTTGTCTAGATACGGATATATGTACACACTAAAACACGCCCAAGTATATGTGTATTTAGATACATCCAAGTCAACTAATTCAGGGCCACTATGATGTTCTTGTCGATTACCGTGCGATGGTGGGTCAGATTAGGTATTCTGTGACACTTTTAACCACCCTTACAAGATTTGTTGTCATATATTTTGTTGTACTGCATGCGGTGGTAGGATGGGTAGGTCATGAGTAACAAAAAAAAAACAAACAAAGATGGATGGGGCATCTGCAATACGGCATATACAATCTGACCCAAATTTAAATTAATAAAAGCCATCACTCGTAGAGTACATACATAGACAACTTGATGGGATTTTAGCTTAAGTTTTACATATCGCGATCGGCCAAATGACACCAAATGGAAGTAGCATACAACTACGCAAAAGAAGATAACGCCTATAGAAGGTTAGGCTCCAGGTTATTGCTCAGGTGGTCGAGCGACGCAGTTAAGGCTTTGAAGCAGTTGCACCGGCTCGGCCACCAAGGGCATAAAATTAGGCTTGACTAGGAGCCTCATTGCTACAAGAGAAGTAAGGATTTGAAGATAACAACAACAGGTTGACGCGAGAAAATAGTCTCACTAAAAAACTTGTTGCGAGTCATCCATATATAGCGCCCAACGTTTGGGCCGCAAACATGATCCATTGGACTCATCTGGTTTTACCAGAGAAACCAACATGGATAGTGTAAAACTTTAAGAAAGACGTGGGCTGCCAAGGAGTCTCAAGTATTGCACTAATACCACTCCGCATGAACTGAGGGACAACACAATCAAAGAAAATGTGGTCTACTGTCTCGTTGTGCCCACACATGGCACAAGGGCCGTTAAATGGGCCACACATTTTCGCTACTTGTTCCCTATACTGTACACGTCCCCTCGCTAGCTGCCACGTGAAAATCTTGATCTTCAGCGGAAGTGGGATGGACCAAATATCTTTTGCCTTGGGGTCAATCTCTACCTGTCTGATCTTGGCATATAAGGAGTTAACAGAGAAGTGAGCCGACAGATCCAAGGCCCATGACACACAACCCCGCTCGGTCAATGCCTCGATCTTTTCGATGTCAAGCTGCAGATCCAACCGCAACCATTGACGCATCTCATCAGGGCCAAAAGCTCTACAGAAAGTCAGTCATCATCCATAGTTTTAATAAGCTCACTATAGGCTCGTTATAGCTTTTGGCTTCCGCTGAAGCTATGCACTTTTAACACTAAATTGAAAACACCGCTAATAGCCCGCTAAATCCCACTATAGCGCTAAATTTGGAGTCATTTGACCCGCTAAGCCTCTATAGCCATAGAAGAGACACACTTTAGTACCATAAAGTCATCCATCTACCGTATTACTTCTTCCTATTTTTACTGTAGTATATATAGAGCATTGATGCAAAGCTTACTTATTGAGCTGAGATTTCTAATCAATGTTTTGCTTTAAGACATATGTGAATGTGTATGTGATGCCCGCAACTATAGGGGATCGCTGAAATCTTCGTCGGGAAGTATTACCCAAATTTATAGTTCGACTCAAGGGGAACACAAGAATACCAATAAGACTTTAGCAATTGAGGCGTCACTCTCAACCACACCTGTATATCAATAAACTCGCAGCAGCGATAGTGATGGCAGTAAGGTGATTCAAGCAAGCAAAATAAAACAGCAGTAGTAAACAAGGGTTTCCCAGTTTTCATCGGAAAAGTGAAAGTGTAACTCAGAGATTTAAAACGTAGGCATGAGGTGATGGCGGGGTGTTGCATGAATAAGATTGATCATATAATAAGATACAAATAGCAATGGGACTTATCTCTAACTCTGATTTATGTAGGTATGTGTTCCGTAAATAGTTGTGCGTACTAACCAAGAGAATTTGCACAACATCTATTGTCCTACCTGCCCATTTCACCGGGGCCAACTTGGAACTACAGGTAATTAAGGTCTACCCTTTCGAATAGCCCGGATCAACGCATTAACACTTCATGAACACATAGAATCCTCAAACTAATACATCTCACCCTTGTTTTCCCTATATGTCACTTTTAGGGTTCGCAGGTTCAACATAATAGCAGGCAATACACTTTGCAGATAAATACCAAACTCAATTATATGATGGGGAAAATAAGTTCAGTACTGAAATCATGCCACTCGGGCCCTAGTAGCAAGCATTAAACATAGCATAAGTGCATCAACACAATACAAGAATATCTTCAAGATAAACCCCTAAGATCTAGAACAACGGGCATCATTACATGATCAATCTCAACCAATCCCCATCCACCTCATGTGCCTACAGCGGACTACTCACACATGGTGATGGTGAGGGAGCTCATGGTCGATGGAGATGAAGGCGGTGAAGATGGCGGTGAAGACGGCCTCCGGATCCCTCCTCCGGGGAGAAATCTTGGATCAATCTGTCTCCGAAAAATGAAGATCGTGGTGGCGGCGGCGCTCTGTTTCGCGAAAGCTCCCCCTCTTTAGGTCAGCCACTTTTCCGTATATATGAAGGGGTACGCGAAAGCCGAAGGAGAGGCGGTGCCCGAGGCCCCAGATGGGTGGGCCCACGCGGCCAAGGAATCTGGCCGCGTGGGGCCCACTCTTTTGGCCCTCGGACGCTTCCTCGTGTCCATCTTTTGCACGATGCCCTTCTTTTCCATAAAAATTGACGTGGTATTTTTCTCCGATTTAATTTCCTGCAAAAACAACCAGAAAAGAGACTTTGCTAAAAAAACGTCAGATTCAGCAGTTTTATTCAAATATGGGAAGATTCCGGAGTAAATTATGAAACAAAGTGCTTGGAAAAGTAGATGCATTTTGGGTGCATCAACTCCCCCAAGCTTAGCTCGTTGTTTGTCCTCGAACAACTCAAACATAGTGCAGAAGCGATAAAAAGACTTTGACAAGAACTTTGCATTGCATATGTAACACCGTTTAATACCAACAAGTATTCAAAACATAACTTCCATAACAAATAACAAAATGCTAGCAAAGGTGCATCTAATCAATGTTAAAGCATTTATATTTGTTGCAAGAGAAATAACATGAAGTGTCAGCACTTAGATGAGTTTGCCCAACTGTAGAAATAGACAAAGGTTCTTGCATCGCTTTTGATTGAATCATGTCAAGATTTTTGAGATCTTTCGATTCTTTCTTTTATTGACTAGTGAACTCATTGTGCTTACAACCTTGCTTTCAGTTTTATAAATCCATTTGATGTTCCCTATTATGACTCATCTGCTTGACCAACTAGAGGTTGAAAGTCTCATGCCCCGTGAATACGAGTACCTACACCACGGTGTTACTCAACTCGGGTCACAAAGCAAGTTCAAGTTAAAGTCATCGTAAGTAATATAATAGCGTCATCAAGAGCGTCAACTGGGGTACCTCTTGCCTCATGACATGGAAACTAGCCCATGTCAAAATGACAAGACAAACAGACAATGAACAATCTCAGCACTCTTTTATTTACTATTTGTATAGCTTTTTATTATGATGTGCATCAGCGAATGTTCACTATGACGCGCTGTAAATTTCCACCATGAATGATGCACGGCTTAGGTTAGCGGCCCAGGCGTCTCTCTAGCCATTTATACAAACTCCTCAAACTCACTAAGTTTCCGCATTTATTTGGCACCATGATAAGCATCCATAAACAAAAGTACATGATATCAACTAAATATAATTGAGTGCACGTTGAAAGCTTGCCATGTGTCAGCACATATGAACTAACTCTCAACCCTAAGCTTGTCAAGCGTATGACTTCATGTTTAACATTTAAAAAGCTCTTTTACTTTCTCTTTGGTTGGCAAGTTTAGCAAGCACAATGGGATGCGTAGACCTTTGTTTAGAACCACAGTTACTCAATCCACAGCCAAGTGTTGTCACTAAATAATATCTCTCTTGCATCATAATATAACATACTAGATCACGTAAAAGATAAACATTTGCTACCACTTCCCTAGATGTTAAAGAAACTATGATATGCGCACTTGCCGTTATTAAAGAGTCCACATAAGCACGACAAAGGTGTCATACCTTTCATCCACTTCATGCACATCAACTCATCATCGTTGTTCTCCTCTCCCAACTTGAACTGCGCAATAAAAACTCAAATCTGCCATAAAATGTCACTGCATACAGTACTGTTTTTACCCTACCTAAACACCTCAGAATAATCTCATATTTTACGGGTGCGTAGGTTATGTAAAGTTGCAATAGTGGTTAAATTTTTAGCTCATTCAGAGTTACAGAAAAAATATGAAAAATAAAACAGTGAGCAGATTTCAGCAATTCCTGCACCTCCGTTGGATTCAAGAAAACGAAAAATATTTTTGCTCTTTTTAATTTTAGATGCATAAAGTAAATGACCAGAAGTAAATAAGCAAAAGAAACAAATAAAATCTTTTTGTGTTTTTGTGATTTCCAGAACAAGAAACTAAAACATAACAAGATAAAAGTGATATAAAACAACGAATGGAAAGGGAGAGAGGTACTCCCCCAAGCTTGCGATCAAGCTAGTATCCTGGGTGGTAACCGTATCCACCACTTCCACTTCCTGGGATGAAACCATACTGATAGCTTTGCATTTCTGGATTTTGGGGCTCCTCTTGAGGTTGCACTTCCTCCACGGTCCACTTCCTAGGATGAAACCATACTGATAGCTTTGCATTTCTGGATTTTGGGGCTCCTCTTGAGGTTGCACTTCCTCCACGGTCCACTTCCCGATAGTCTCTTCTTACTGTGTTTGTAGTTCTCAGGGTCCTCGAACCGGAATGTGGAGAGGAATTCTCGCGAGAGTTCTTCGTATGTATTCCATGGATGACGGGAAAACTCAAGTAAGCCAGCTGCATCGGCGAAGGCGTTGAAGTCCTCCGTTATCCCCCAATGATCAAGAACAAAGGGGTCTTGCCATTTGGTTGCATGAATCCGAAGCCTCTCCCCTGCATACACTGCACCATCCTCCCATAGATGGTTGTCATCATAATTCTCGGAGACTCTAGATTGTCTTCTCCTTGGTCTCGAAGTCATTCCAAGCAATCCCTTATCCTTGTTCATCATGAAACCTTGCTGTCCAAAAATAATATCCAACAAAAGTTAAGATGTAACACTCTAAAACAACATTGAGCCATCCATAACTAGTCTCCACATCAATATCATGCACCAATATCAACTAGAAAACTTAAATCCATGGATCTCTCAAGCATATAAGGTTACACTTAATGCAGCAAAATACTTCATACATAAAGCATAAGAACAAAAAGTAATTGGATGGGTGGAGGACTCACATACCAAGGAGCAATCCCACCAAACAGATTTGAAAAATCTGCCCTAAACTTGGAGATCCAAGGATAGCAGAAAGAATGAGCTCGGGAAAATTTGGGGAAAATACCTGGAGCTGGTTTTCTGTCGAGGGGGAGGAGATGGGCACAGATCACTCACCTACCTCCACATGTGGCCAAAGTTAGTGGGTCCCACGCGGCCAAGGAATCTGGTCGCGTGGGACACTCTCTTTTGGTCCCTGGTGGCCTCCTGGTGTCCCACTTCTGGCTGTTGGTTCCCCTGGTAAAATAACTTACCTCCAAATTTTACTGGAATTTTTCGAGAAAAATTTCTGAAGAGAATTTTTCAAACTTCATATGCTGGAATTTCTGAACTCTGTAATAATTATGTTTATGCATATACTCTAAAATTCTAGGATAAGTAAAATTAAAATGCAATACAAATTTTTATGGGAATCAAGTTTTCATCATTTCCACATTAATAATGAGGTTGATCAAGTCTCATTAATAATATGTAAAAGATATAATAAATGATTCTTATTTTATATATATAAGAAGAAGTTCAGGATACCTCAATTTTGATTGGAATGGTTCCAATCATCAAGGTAACATATTTTGGTGCAGGAGGTGGTAGTGCAAATTCAAAACTTCCAACTATAAGAGTACTTCTTTGAATAGAATTCACACTCTTGTTTATCATTGTAACAGGATTCTTCTTGGTAAAATAAATAGTATGTTCATTTCGTTTGACATTAAATGTCACTTTGCTCTCAGTGCAATTTATCACAGCTCCTGCAGTGTTTAAAAAGGGCCTTCCAAGAATAATAGATAGATTATCATCCTCAGTCATTTCTAATATAACAAAGTCTGTAGGAATTAATACATTAGCAATAGAAATAGGAACATCCTCACATATACCTATAGGATTAGCAGTTGATTTATCAGCCATTTGCAATGATACTTCAGTTGGAACTAATTTGTTTATGTTAAGTTTCTTATATAAAGAAAAAGGCATAACACTAACACCAGCTCCTAAATCACATAATGCATATTTCACATAAGTTTCTTTGATATGACAAGGAATAGTTGGAATACCAGGATCCCCACGCTTTTCAGGCAATTACCCTTCAAATGAATATTCAGCAAGCATAGCAGTAATTGCATCATTAGGTATCTTTCTTTTATTAGTGACAATATCTTTCATATATTTTGAATATGGAGGAATTTTAATAGCATCAACAAGAGGGATTTTGATACGGCGTAGCGGCCGCAGATTGTTTTGCTGATCTTTTCACGGTACAAATCTAGTATTGCCTGTAGAATATTCCAACTCTTGTCTCACGTCAGCCACCAAGCAGCAAGAATTCAGTTAGCCAACAAACAGAACTAGCTAGCTTCTCAACAACTTGCGATCGATCAAACTAGTATCAGGAATAAACAAATCAAGAGCTTGGTTACTAGCAGTAGATGCGAACCAAAGCAGAACTACACGCACACCCTGGCCGGAAGTACGCGGATGATCCCTGCAGATGGATCGGCAGCAGACTAGAGGCGACTTGCCTCAAATCTTCTCGCCAAGAACACGCAACCAGATCGGTTCCTCAACTGATATCACGCACAGAATTGGCCGCCGCAAACATGGCGATTTTCTGGTATCTTTTACTCACGAATAACTTGTCTGCCCTAGTCTACAACGTGAAGGAATATAAAGGTCCAAAGGAACGACATAAACTCTAGTCGGACACGTAAAAGAATAAAAGGCACAAGCGCCAAAGAAAGCCAACATGGCCTAAGACTCTTATCTAAATACGTTACTAAGAAAAAGGAAGCTAATTAAAATATGGATACGTCCACCACCGTGAATATTCTTTGGTTGCTCCTCGATTCAGTCCAGGGACGTTGAACTCCTCAAGCAACTAGCTCCAGTACATGCTAAAAACGAATTGGGATTTTAATTGAGCCAATCATCAAGTACTCACTTGGGGTTCTGAACCGTGGTTGCACCTTGTCTGTTGGAGTGATCTTGACAGTAAATTTTCCCATAAATTTTCCCATACCTTGACGTCTAGCTGGTACAACATATTTCGGGTAACCAGCTTCTGCTAACTCCCTCTTCACGCATAGAGTCTTTGCTGTAACTTCAGACGGTGCCGCATCATCCTCCCTCCCTTGAAGGGAAACCGTCCTCGGTTTCGACCTATGTCTTGCAGACTTTTTCTTGAACACCTCGACAGTACATTTGATATCTTTTGCATTTTTGGGAACAAGAGCATAGAACTCACCCTTATGCATAAATGTGTACCTGTTCGTGCGTCCATGGTGAAGTGCATTGACATCGTGTTGCCACGGACGTCCCAATAAAAGATGACAAACATGCAATGGCAGAACGTCGCACTCCACTTTATCAACATATCCATCGACAGAAAAAGGAACCTTCACTCTATGGGTGACCTTCAACTTGCCCACGCCATTGATCCACTGCATATAGTATGGCTTCGGGTGCTCCCATGTAGGCAAAGAAAGAGACTCTACCACATCTTTACTAATCATGTTGCTTGCACTACCACCGTCAACAATCAGCTTGCATATTTCCCCCTTGATGGTACATGCAGTTTGAAAAATGCTACGTCGTTGTCCTGGTTCAACGATGACCTTATCATCGTGCTCGACCTTATGCGCCATCAAACTCGGCACATTAAGTTCAGGCCAACAATCCACGGCATTACTATCATCCTTACCAGTAGCATCTTCTAATTGAGGCATCTCATCTTCAGATTCTGAAACATATGCATTATCAACAAGCAAAATCTTCTTCTGATTCGGACACTCACGCATCATGTGACCTCGTCCCCCACACTTATGACATACAATATGGCTATGATGAGATGTGCTTGATGCAGTTTGAGAGACCTCCTTAGGTGCAGCAGCCATCTTGCTATGTTCACTTGCCAGCTTGTGCGAAACAGCCGGTTTAGCACTAAACCCACCATCAGCATGAGAGGAACCACGCCGCACACCACTGTAGGTTTGACGACTACCTGCAGCTTGCTTTTCATGAACCCACCGTTCAGCGCGCTCAGCTTGGTGAATCAACTCATGAATATCATTGTATTGCATCAAATCAACACGGTCACGGATATCTTCATTCAACCCCTCAAACAGTCGTACCATGGTTGCCTCCGCAGACTCACGTACCGCTGTCCGTATCATTAATGTTTGCATCTCCTTATAATACTCATCAACAGTTTTTGCGCCTTGCACAAGACGACGCAGTTTACTATGAAGTTGACGAGTGTAACTAGCAGGCACAAATCTGTCCCTCATGACACGCTTCATGTCAACCCATGTTGCAGCTCGCTCCCCATTGCGGTTCAGATTATCCCACCAAACAAGAGCATACTCTGTAAATTCCGAGGACGCAACACGAACCTTCTTTTCTTCGGAATAATTGTGGTTGTCAAAAATCTGATTGACACGCATCTCCCACTCTAAATATTTCTCCGGATCAGAACGCCCCGAGAACTCCGGTACGGTGATCTTTATGCGACCGATACCATCATCCTCCCGAGCAGCTTCACCACCCAGGTTACGCCGTGGAGCAGCACCATGGCGGCCCTCAAGACCTCGTCGTGGTCGGGGCTGCTGGCCTGCACGAGCATCCAACAAATCAGAAACATCAGCATCCGAGTGGCCTTGGCTGCGCGCTGGTGACCGGGACTGCCGGCGTGGTGCATCCCTTGCCTCGAGACGCTGAACAACCGCGGTCAACCGATTAAGGCTCTCGTTAACCACTCGTAAACTGTCATCCCGCTGGCGATCACTTGTTGTCAAACGCTCATTAAGCCTGTCCTCGACGCCCGCAATATTTGTAGACAAATCCACAACTTTTGCGCGAAGCTTTTTATTGGCATCTTTGATTGACATCAAGTGTACACGCAGATCTTCAGTGACTTCTGGACCCAAAGGAATTTCCCCTCCTTCCGGATCAAAATCCTCATGCTGCGACATCTTGACAAAGCAACAAGATCAAACAAGCACTAGCTGAGAGAGAAAAAAAAATCTGCACCGTGAACAACCCTGCTCTGAATACCAAGATGATACGGCGTAGCGGCCGCAGATTGTTTTGCTGATCTTTTCACGGTACAAATCTAGTATTGCCTGTAGAATATTCCAACTCTTGTCTCACGTCAGCCACCAAGCAGCAAGAATTCAGTTAGCCAACAAACAGAACTAGCTAGCTTCTCAACAACTTGCGATCGATCAAAACTAGTATCAGGAATAAACAAATCAAGAGCTTGGTTACTAGCAGTAGATGCGAACCAAAGCAGAACTACACGCACACCCTGGCCGGAAGTACGCGGATGATCCCTGCAGATGGATCGGCAGTAGACTAGAGGCGACTTGCCTCAAATCTTCTCGCCAAGAACACGCAACCAGATCGGTTCCTCAACTGATATCACGCACAGAATTGGCCGCCGCAAACATGGCGATTTTCTGGTATCTTTTACTCACGAATAACTTGTCTGCCCTAGTCTACAACGTGAAGGAATATAAAGGTCCAAAGGAACATCATAAACTCTAGTCGGACACGTAAAAGAATAAAAGGCACAAGCGCCAAAGAAAGCCAACATGGCCTAAGACTCTTATCTAAATACGTTACTAAGAAAAAGGAAGCTAATTAAAATATGGATACGTCCACCACCGTGAATATTCTTTGGTTGCTCCTCGATTCAGTCCAGGGACATTGAACTCCTCAAGCAACTAGCTCCAGTACATGCTAAAAACGAATTGGGATTTTAATTGAGCCAATCATCAAGTACTCACTTGGGGTTCTGAACCGTGGTTGCACCTTGTCTGTTGGAGTGATCTTGACAGTAAATTTTCCCATAAATTTTCCCATACCTTGACGTCTAGCTGGTACAACATATTTCGGGTAACCAGCTTCTGCTAACTCCCTCTTCACGCATAGAGTCTTTGCTGTAACTTCAGACGGTGCCGCATCAGATTTGCAAACATAAAGTTTTAATCAACTCAAGAAATTTCTCAAACCTAGCATCATCCAAAGATTTTATTACCTCTTGGGGATATGGTATGGGTCTTTGTACCCATGGATCCCTCTCTTTACCTTTTTGTTGATTTGGATGCTTCTTCTTTTTATTCTTCTCAATATATGGTTGAGGGTCTTCTTTTTCAGGAGGTTCAGGTTCTTCAATATTTTCAGCTTCATGTTGTTCTTCTTCAGGTGGAGATGATTCCTCTCTTCAATATTATTATCTTCAGTCTCAGCATCAGAAATAGAAATATCCTCTTGGGAATTCAATATCTCTGTTTTTATTGGGAGATTTTCCTGCAGAAGATTTCTTCTTGAGAGCCTCTTGCTCTTTTCTCTTGGGATGGTTTTCAGGATAGTCAGGATCCTGAGTACTTGCACCACCTCTAGTACTAACTCCACAAACCTGTTTCTTCTCAATAAGATTTTCATACAATTGATTTTGAAGAGAAACCATTTGTTCAACTTGATTATTCATCATTCACAGTGTTTAATAATTCTTCTAACTTCTCCACACTAGCATTTAAACTTTCACGAAGAAATTTAATTTTATGAGAGTTTTCCATAATACTCATTCTAATACCATGCTCCTTAGGATTATGATAAGCAAAATCATTAACGTATGATACATCAATAGGAGGTGTTACCTTTTCATTACCTTCCATAGAGCTAATAGCATTGACTTGGATTGGAAAACATGGTTGATCAATAGGAAGTTTAACACCCATTTCAGATAATTCCTTGAGATGAGAGGTTTTAATTCCCTTCTCTTTAATATCCTTGGAAGCTTCTTTCATTGTCTCATGTTTAATTTAAGAATGCCTCCTTTCTTCTCTGGAAATATCTCTCTTTCATATTTCTTCAATATTCCAATCTTCATAATTTCTAGAGATAGTCTCCAATAACTCAGTTGCTTCATCAACGGTCCTTTCCCTGAAAACATTACCTGCAATACTATCAAGATAGCCTCTAGTATTTTCAGTTAGTCCATTGTAAAATATATCAAGTATTTCATTACTCTTGAAGCCATGGGTAGGACATTTCCTAACCATCTTACTGTACCTCCCCCAAGCTTGGGGTAAATCCTCCTTCTCTTTCTGTGAAAAGTTGCTAATCTCAATAGTTAAACCATGAATCTTATCAGAGGGAAATATTTATTATAGAATAGCTGCAAGCATTCCTCTTTGCTAGTAATAGATCCAGGTTCTAAACGATTATACCAAGTTTTAGCATTTCCTCCCAAAGTAAAAGGAAACAACTTTAAGAAATAATAGCGTTGGTGGATTTCATCTTTACCAAATAACACAGATAAATCATGCAAAACAGCAATGTGTTCAAAAGGAAACTCATTGTCTCTCCCATAAAACTTAAACTTCTCAGCTTTTTCAATTATTTCAGGATCAACACTAAACTCATAATCTTTATCTTTAATTTTAATAGCTGGAGCATTCATTTTCTTAGTAACAGGGAAATAATCATCAAGAGGAGAATTTTTATAGCTATCAAGTTTATCCAATTTATCATAATTCGAATCCATAAAAGCCATAGTAAATGCATCTTCTTCCTCAGAAGAAGTTTCATGTCATCATCACAATATTCAATATCTTCCAACTCAGACTCCACATTTTCAATAATAGAAGATTCAGGTAATTCAGGTGTTTCAGTTATCTCAGATGTTTCAGGTGTCTCAGGTGTCACTTCTTTGTCTATGCTACCACATATTAAATTATTTTCAATACTAGTAGACATCTTAGACAATGGTGAACTAGATAAAACTTTTCCTTTCTTTTTACTAACAACAGCAGAAGCAACATTAGGTGAAAAGTTTGGCCTACTTAGCAAATCAGTACCTCTACGAGTAGTTGAAGGCCTCTTCCTTCGGAGTGTTCTTTTCCTTTCCCATAGTTGGGAACAAGCAAGTGCAGCAAATAAATGATAACAAGTTGTCTTACCAATAAAGCTAGGTTCCCCGGCAACGGCGCCAGAAAATGTCTTGATGCCCACAAGTATAGGGGATCGCTGAAATCTTCGTTGGGAAGTATTACCCAAATTTATAGTTCGACTCAAGGGGAACACAAGAATACCAATAAGACTTTAGCAATTGAGGCGTCACTCTCAACCACACCTGTATATCAATAAACTTGCAGCAGTGATAGTGATGGCAGTAGGTGATTCAAGCAAGCAAAATAAAACAGCAGTAGTAAACAAGGGTTTCCCAGTTTTCACCGGAAAAGTGAAAGTGTAACTCAGAGATTTAAAACGTAGGCATGAGGTGATAGCGGGGTGTTGCATGAATAAGATTGATCATATAATAAGATACAAATAGCAATGGGACTTATCTCTAACTCCGATATATGTAGGTATGTGTTCCGTAAATAGTTGTGCGTACTAACCAAGAGAATTTGCACAACATCTATTGTCCTACCTGCCCATTTCACCGGGGCCAACTTGGAACTACAGGTAATTAAGGTCTACCCTTTCGAATAGCCCGGAACAACGCATTAACACTTCATGAACACATAGAATCCTCAAACTAAACATCTCCCCTTGTTTTCCCTATATGTCACTTTTAGGGTTCGCAGGTTCAACATAATAGCAGGTGATACACTTTGCAGATAAATACCAAACTCAATTATATGATGGGGCAAAATAAGTTCAGTACTGAAATCATGCCACTCGGGCCCTAGTAGCAAGCATTAAACATAGCATAAGTGCATCAACACAATACAAAATATCCTCAAGATAAACCCCTAAGATCTAGAACAACGGGTATCATTACATGATCAATCTCATCCAATCCCCATCCACCTCATGTGCCTACAGCGGACTACTCACACATGGTGATGGTGAGGGAGCTCATGGTCGATGGAGATGAAGGCGGTGAAGATGGCGGTGAAGACGGCCTCCGGATCCCTCCTCCGGGGGAGAAATCCTGGATCAATCTGTCTCCGAAAACGAAGATCGTGGTGGTGGCGGCGCTCTGTTTCGCGAAAGCTCCCCCTCTTTTAGGTCAGCCACTTTTCCGTATATATGAAGGGGTACGCGAAAGCCGAAGGAGAGGCGGTGCCCGAGGCCCCAGATGGGTGGGCCCACGGGCCAAGGAATCTGGCCGCGTGGGGCCCACTCTTTTGGCCCTCGGACGCTTCCTCGGGTCCATCTTTTGCACGATGCCCTTCTTTTCCATAAAAATTGACGTGGTATTTTTCTCCGATTTAATTTCCTGCAAAAACAATCAGAAAAGAGACTTTGCTATAAACAACGTCAGATTCAGCAGTTTTATTCAAATATGAGAAGATTCCGGAGTAAATTATGAAGCAAAGTGCTTGGAAAAGTAGATGCATTTTAGGTGCATCAGTATGTCAATTGTATGTGATATATACTATGTGGTGCTTGATTGTGCGGTTATGTTTGACAAATTTTTGTTACTTAAGGAAACACTAAGTGAGCTTAGTTTCGCTATAGATCCCTTTCATGACTTCTGTCGGATGAGCATGCGAGACCATCACATCAGGATTCGAGCAAAAGGCAAACAATCTCTGGTAACGGTCTTTTAAGGGACACTCCCCTATCCATCAGTCCTCCCAAAGGAAGGTGGACGATCCCAACTTAAAACAGTGCTTGATCATGTGGATGCTATGCCAGAATTGGGAGCTACCTAGGGGATTAGAGGAGAATAGGCTTTCCATGTTGTACTTGGCTTTAATAATCTGATCATCCTCCGCAGTCGTAAGCATGCTCCACATCCACTTCCGTTAAAAGATAGCAGTGGCGGCGCCAGGAAATGGCGCCTGGGTATTCCACCCAAATTTTTTTTTTTTGCTCTAAAGGTAATATACGAATCAAACACTAGTAAAAAAAAATTTGCCAGCAGTCCCCTTTTTCTTCATCTACATTACAAGAAATCAAGTAAAACAGAAAATTAAATCTTACATCTACTCAAATACTAGTCAAGAAAACGAACTAGCAATAGCAAATCAATCCACAAAAAATGGGGGCGAGGCTGGCCTTACCTTCTGCGCTGTTGCGCTCGGCCGAAGAGGAGGAACGCGGGAGGGCGGGGGGACGGGGCTAGGGCGCCGCGGGCGCGGGCGCAGGCGGGGCCGTCGGCGTCGCCTGTACGCATCGGCCGGCTGGCGGCGGCGGGCGGCGAAATCCCTGGGGCGGTGGGGCGGGGCGGCGCAGACGGGAGGAGGGGCGCGGGTCGGCGGGGGGCGGGGCGCCGCCGCGGGCGCGGGGCCGTCGCCTGCTCCAGGCTGCATCGGCCGGCGGCGGTCGCAGGTCTAGGTCGAGGAAGAAAACGGAGCGAGCCAGTGAGGGCAGAGGGCGTCTGTGCGAGTGCGATGTGTGCGAGTGCGATGTGCCAAGTGCGGCCTCCGTTTCTGCCTTAGTGGGCTGGGCTTTTTTCTACGACGACGCGACCGCGCGAGACGGTTTCGCCTTTGCGAAGCGAGACGGCTTCCGGCTTTGCGACGCGAGATGGTTTCCGCCTTTAGTTTCCGCCTTAGCGACGCGATCACGCGAGACAGTTTCCGCCAAATATATACGTGTTTTTTTCCTCGCCAGAATCTTGGGTATTCCACGGAAGACAGGGAATACACGCTGGCGCCGCCCCTGAAAGATAGTACCCGTGCCCGAAGTATCAACTTCCCATTACACGACCATACTCCAGCGACCTACTCCCTCCGTATCTTAATATAAGACGTTTTGGTAGCTTAAATTTCGCTACCAAAACGTCTTATATTTAGTTACAGAGGAAGTAGTTGTTTTACATGAACACCACGATTTTCCAATATAAGTATTTTAAGTAAACTCAGACCATAATAAAACTACCGTATAGGTTCTGTTGCTTGATAGCATGCGACGGGGGTGCGTGTCCAACTGCAAGGCGATACATGGCGACAAAATAATGTCATGGGCCCAAAGGCTAACGGGCCTGACAACGAACCAGGCCAGCGTCTACAGCGCAGGCGGAAGAGCCCGTGCTACCCTGCTGGCTCGTTGCGTACGTCCGTGTGCATCGATGAACAAACCAGGAACTGCTCTCTATTCAATCCCACTTTCTAAACCTCTACTCCCACCTTGGTTCTAGATCACAACTCTCTTTTTGTTGTGAACTATTTTAGCCGAATTCTATGCCTACATGATACAAACACTAGTTACTCCCTCCAACTGCGAATAAGTGTACTTCTCGAAAGTCGAAGTTTAATTTTTGATCAACTTTATACAAAATAATAGTACTAACATATATAGTTTAAATTGGTATTCCCTCTGTTTTTATTTACTTCAGCGTTCTGAGTTTTTTTAAAGTCAAACTTTTCAAAGTATGACCAATTATATACGAAAAAATATCAACATTTATAATATTAAATATCTATGATATGAAAATATATCTTATTCGGATTCTAATAATATTAAATTTTGTTATAAATGTTTATATTTTTCCTCTATATTAGGTCGAATTTCGCAAAGTTTGATTTTGACAAAACCCAGAATGCTAAGTAATTGTAAATGGAGTGAGTACATTACAAAGGACCCGCCTAGGTCACAGTCGACCGAGAAAAAAGAGAACACCTGGTCGATTTCTTCCTTCGCTTTCTTCCTCCCATCCGGCGACCCCCCACATCCACCACCGGTCGGACCGCCATCTTCCCCCGCCCGCGACCGGTGTGCTGCGGCGACGCCTCGCCGCCCCGCCGTGGCCCGGCCTCCCCCTCCACCGGTCCACCACCACCTCGACCATCCCTCTAATTAAATCCCGGCCACCCTTGGTCGTGTCTTCCCCGGTGCCGGCACCCCACCCCCCATGTTAACTTACTTGTTCGGCTCCACGACGGCTACGGCTCTGGCTCGCTCCAGACCTCGTCGCCGCCGCAGCCAGCCGCGTCATCGCCCGTCGCCAACGAGGATCTCCGCCACCTTCTCTCTCTCCTCCTCCTCTCAATTGGTACTGTTGGGATCGACCGAGCGTTAACCTAAATCTCGGTTGCCCGAGAGTTAGCGGAAGCGTATTACAAAAGCACGTTTCAAAACGGATCTAGTAATGGTAATTTAGTGTAAAGTTGTTACCTTTCTCTATAAAGTTGGTCAAAATATTAATTCTTTGACTTAGCACAAAAAGTAGATGTACACTTACGTGGACAGAGGGAGTAGGTTGTGACAAACAGGTTTCACTAAATTAATCCTTCATACTACCCTAGTACACTTGGAAATTACCAAATCATCACAATAATTGGTAGCTAGGTTGAGCCTCGTGACATAGCTAGTTCAGTGATGGTCTGGTCGGCCGATGTGGGACGGTGGTTCAGGTTAGGCATTTCACCGGAGAGCGGCGTTTTGTCGCACGGGTGCCATGGCACATTTTTTTTATTATTTTTTTGTCGCCATTTTAAGTTTCCAAAAAATCCGAAAAAATACTGGACATTGACAAGTACTGGATCTATGATTCTGAAAAGTTTCAACGCGAAATAGTTTATATTGCGCCCTACACAAAAATGACAAAATTCTGACAAATTTGAGAGGATTTGAATCTCCACCCAGATCTATAAATTTGTCATTTTTGTGTAGGGCGCAATATAAACTATTTCGTGTTGAAACTTTTCAGAATCATAGATCCAGTACTTGTCAATGTCCAGTATTTTTTTCGGATTTTTTGGAAACTTAAAATGGCGACAAAAAAAAAAAAAAAAAAAACGGGTGCCATGGCACCCGTGCGACAAACCGACTATCCGATTTCACCGACGCTTTCAACCACTGTCGCGTGAGTTGTCGTCAAACACCTCCTCTTTCGCCAACGCTTTCAGCGGGATGGACAGGTGAGCTGTATGTCGGGCATTCCAGCGGCGAACGCGGAGGTTTTGGTTTGGTCCAATGCCGCCGGCGGTTCGGGGCAGCGGCAGTGCAAAGTTTGGGCGGCCGGTTGGCTGCTTATTATCTGCTCGGGCCGTGTACCGCTGTTCGCCCGGATGTATTAGCCATTCGGGGACGTGAGAGTATAATCTGATTGTTTGCCTACACCTACATCCTAACAGAATATTATTAACTAAATGAAAAGTAACCAGATACTGTACATGCCACGATCATCATCATTTTCCTAATCAATGAAAAACCACCTACATCTTGATTTTGATCAAGCAACAAGGAAAGCGAACATGATCATTTCTTATGTTCTTTGCAGACTTGATAAACAGCCTCGACAATTTTCTTCCTCTGTATTGGCTTGGTCAGGTGGAGATCCATGCCTGCTTGGATGGTCTCCTGCAGATCCTCCTGCTCGGAATGCGCAGTCAGTGCGATGATCGGGGTGTGGATTCGGTAACGGCATTCTTCCTCGCGGATGCGCTTCGTCGCCTCATAGCCGTCCATCACTGGCATCTGAAACAAAGCAGATCTAATTGTCAGCAATGTCAAAATGAAAACCAACGAAGTTTGGCATGGTTGTTGCTGGAAGAAAAATAACCTGACAATCCATGAAAACCAAATCATAGGGCAATGCCACTACATCTGCCTGGTCATCTAAAAAACCACCATTTGCAGCCTCAAGAGCTCTGGTGAACATGGCCACGGCCTTGGATCCATCCCCTGCGATCTCCACGGCTGCTCCGAGAGTGGTCAGCATCTTCTTTTGGATTGTCTGCAGCACCATGGTGTCCTCCACCAATAGCACGCGCATCCCTTCCAGCGGCTTGTCGTCTCCAAGACTGGGCGGTCCATGGGGCGACGCCGCCGCCGCGCACCTGTTTTCAGACGACGCCGCAATGGTTTGATACGTCTCCGTGAGTTCACTGATGGCGATCCCGACCTGATACGGACGCTGCTGCCGAAACGGTGAGGCCTGGAGGTCCATCATGACCTGGAGAAGCTTGCTCAGCCGAGAGCCGTGGATCGGCTTGCGCAGATCGAGGTCGCAGCTCGCCGCCTCCTTAAACCTCCTCAGATCCTCGGAGGAGGTCTTGAGGTCTGTCAGACAGACGACCCTGCACGGCGCCTGGTGCTTGATTCTGGCGAGGCTCGCCGCCTCCCTGGAGATCTTGTCGAGCCACCCGCCGGAGATGTCCACGACGACGAGTAGGCCGAATGGGTGGTGGTGCCCTATGTGGTTACCGCTGCCGTTCCACAGGACCTGGGTGACCATCTCCTTGGGGCTGAAGCACCGGTCTGTGACACCGTCAAAGTCACCGCCGCTGCCCCTCTGCGTCGACGACGTCGAAGCCGGCCTCGACGGCGACGCGCCCGAGGCGGCGCGTGCCTTCTCTATGGTCGGGCCGAGGAGCTTGACGCGTGGGACGGGCCAAACCTTCATCCCGACGCTCTCCATCCATGTCTGCAGGATCCGCCGGGTCTCGTCGCCGTGGACGAGGAGGACGCAGTGCCCTCCCTTGAAGCAGCCGGGTTCCCTGAACAGCCACGGCGTCGTCCTCCCTTGCGTAATGTCCTCTTCAACCTCTGGCCTCTCGCTGATCTTGAGGAAGACATTGAAGCCGAAGCACGTTCCCGCTTCTCCTGGTTCTTTGTCCTTTATGCTGATCTCTCCACCCATCAAACGAACCTACGAAAACAAGAAGAGCAAATAGTATTGGTAACATCTTAAGTAAAACTAAAAAAAAGTAACATCACAAGTGAAACAAGAAGCAATAAGACTGAAAATTAATAAAACAATAAGCAACAAGACTGAAAATTGCTGTACGACGCCAACAAATACGGCACACACGCACACCAAAAACAGTTTAGTATTTTGGATAAAAAACAGTATAATTATCCTTGTTCATGCACATAGAATAATTACATTAAGACATACTACCTTGTGTAGTTGTGTTATACACAAAGTAACATTGCCTGAACTTGTAAGTCTTGAGAGCAATTATCCTTTGGAGTGATATACAGCCATCCTAATATATCCACAAAAAGTAACTACAAACTATTTATAACCTACAAACAAAAATTACACTAACATTTTTATGAACTCTAGGTGACATTTGAAATATGTTATAATTAGTAAAAGTGTTACTTAAAAAGAATGGTGCACATGTGTTAGTTTTAACATGCATGAAAAAAAAAAAGGTTAAGTCACTCACAAAGGATTGGACAATTCCTAGTCCTAGGCCGGTGCCACCATGTCCTTCCTTCACCTGAACATAGTTCTCGAACACCGACTCCCTCTTCTCATTGGGTATCCCAACACCAGTATCAACCACCTCGAAGTAAAACTCAACCGAGTTGGGATCATTCTGAAGTGACCTACAGGCATTCTCCTTGACACCGTCCTCCTTCGTTCCAAGTAGCCACACGGAACCCACTGGCGTGCCAGTGGGGGGCGAACCTAGATGGGGTGCTGATCATGTAGCTTCTGGCGATGGGGCGGTTGGCCCATGCGCGAAGCACAACATGTCCTCCGTGTGTAAACTTGATGGCGTTGCCTAGCAGGTTGTCGAGGATTTGCTTGAACCTCTTAGAGTCGCCAATGACAGTGCTGCACCGGAGCACAGAGAAGTCGCAAGGGTCCCATACCACCTCAACGCCTTTGGACATGCCGACGACATTCGCCATGTCCATGGATTCCTCAAGGACGTTGGCCATGCTGAACTGTACCTCCTCCAACTGCATTTTTCCAGACTCCACTTTGCTCATGTCAAGTATCGTGTTAAGTATATCTGCATGTACACACACGGAGGTTACATATGTGGATGATGAATCAACATATGTTAAAAAGAGGAACATGTCGCTTTTACATCCGAAAACTCACACAACCAAGATGAAGCATAAATGTGATAAAATATTTGCATAGCCACAAAATAGACAAAGGCTAAACACATCGTGTTACTAACATTTTATTATTGTAAAAGCGTATTAAAAAAACATGGTGTGACTAACATGGTGGTACGTGACTGCTTCAACTATCCTAAATGTTAGTCTTATAAATAAAGCTTAACTCGTTAGAAAACATAAATTGGCTTGTTTCACATTGTAGAAACTATGTGCAACATTTGTACTTGCATACGTACACCAAAATTGTGAACAAGTTTTGCCCAACTAAACCTTTTATGGCATGCAAAGCTGTAGTTATCTCTACTATATAATACGAGCAATGTTTCTTCCTCCCAATTTTCGTACGTTTGGTTCGGTGGTACGTCGTCCTTGTCCCTCCGTGCAATGCGAACGAACTAGGCAAGGTGGTACTAAAAAGCTGTCCTCAGTTTTTCGTTCTAACGTACACAAGCGCTGGGATCGATCGAACCCTGGGATCGATCGGCCCAATAAAGAGCCAAAGCGCTTTGACCGATCGGCCCAATAAAGAGCCAAAGCGCTTTGACCGATCGGCCCAATAAAGAGTACGTCGTCTTTGTTACACGATCAAACGCAATCGCTGGTCCTCTGTCCAACACTGCAACTGAATATCAGACTCAGCAGTGGCGTCTCGAGCGAGTCCGACGGGAGAGTTGGTCGGCGCCGTCCAGCTCCCGTTCTACGCCGGACTGGATGGGGTGGAATAGGACGGGCGGGTTACTTATAAAGAATAGACAGAGATGGGAGACGATGGTACACCGGCCCTCACCGGCGCTGGGAGGCTGTAGGGCCGGCTGCTCACGCCGCCGCCCTCACATCCTCCTAATCCGGCGAGGAAGCCGCCCGCAGAGAGACCATAGACCCCGTGATCCTTCTTACAGCCGGCCCCGCCTGACCTCCTATGGCCGCAGTGCACGCCTCAACCTCGATCCTCGGCCTTCGCCACCGATTCGGTCGTTTCGTACGTCCAGGTTTGGGCGCCAGTGGCCATGAGCGAAGGGGTGAAAAGGGCGACGGGAATGTGGTCATGTTTGTCGGCGTGCGTCCTTCAGCCCCTGGCGGCCAAGTCTGATCAGAAGAGGAATGTGGAGATCCTTGTACATGTATTTCATTCTGTACTGCAAATAGTTCCCGGTGAGAAAACTCCGCGATACAAGGCGGTGACAAGAAAAGCTTACCATGCAACTGATAGGTTTGAAATCTGAGAATATCTAACAAATATTGTTTGGATAGCAGAATTCAGTTCATAATGTTCATATTCTATTGCGTGTTGGGTCAACTCGTCATGGGGTGTTGTCTGTTTTCTCTGCAGCTTTGGGTTCAAGCTGGAGCAGATCGTCATAATTTGGGTTCTAACTTGGTGGTCACTGCAATCGTAGTACCAGAGACCTGCTCAGCTAGGATATAGAGCTACTTAGTAACGTTTGAGTCTTCAGGTCGTTAGCTCATAATGCAGATTCAGATAGCAACAAAGGATCTCACTAAGTCAGCTGATTAGTGAAGTGATGCGGTGCATGTCTTCATAGGCCTCCTATACTTGTTCTGATATTGTAGTGATGAAAAAATAACCCTTGCAAATGTGCAATGTATTCCTTCCTTGGACAAAGATCAATAAAACTCTCATTTAGAGCAGGTGTCATTTGTATTGCAATTAACATGTTCAGTTCAAATGAACAACATTTGCTTTCAGTCTTTGACTGTACAAGTTGAACTCAGGTGCAGCTTTCTGAATAGAGTGAAACGCTCCAGAGGTCACGAAGTTGCGCAAAAGTTAAGGATTGGTCACCAACTTGAAAAAGCTCAAAACTGGGTCACGAAGTTGTGAGTTAGCCAATCTTGGTCACTCCGTCACGACGGACGTTAAGTCGCTGACGTGGCGGACTGTTTTTTTACAAATATCCCCTTAGAATTTTGTTTCTTCCAATTATTAGATCATTTTTCGATTTTTTTCTTCTTACAAATACTCTAAATAAACTGGTGCGGCGCGTGGAGCAGTTCATCTCTTCTGTGCATTACATCAAGTATCTTGCATACGAAGATGCCGAGATTGCACATTCGCACTTGCTGAACACCGGCTGTGCAGGCCTCTACGACCACCGTTGACCATCGCCGCTTCTCCGCCTCGTCGTCCTCTACAGATCTTGCAAGGAAATCGAGCTGAAGCCGCCTCTGTACGTGCGCTCATCCACGATGTCTCCGACGACCGGCGGCGTGTCGTCTCCAACAGCCTCCCTCGCCTGCGCGACCGCGCCCACCCTCGCCGTCGCCTGCGCGCCGTGCCCGCCCCCGCCCTCGTTGTCGCTTGCGGGCTCGCGTCAGCCGCCGGTTGTGCCCCGCCCCCGCCCTTGCCGTCGCCGCACGAGCTCTGCGTCTCGCACGCCGCGGATGGTGTCCGCCCTCACGGCGGCGGGGTTCTCCTTCCCCGAGGCCAAGGCGCCCAAGACCGGCAGCGGCGTCCGGTGTCGCGTCCACGCACGGCTCGCCGAGCAGCACGGGAACTACGCCGCAGTCGTAGCCTGCAGCGCGGCGAGGTTGGGGGCAGCCGACCGCCTCCACGACGGCTCCCTGTCCTACGCCCGTGCGCCCTTCCTGTCTTGCGGCCGCGCTCCCAGACGCCCTTCCCGTGCAATCGCGGAGACCGCCGACGAGAGCCACTATGCTGAGGGCCTTGCCCCGCGCGAGCGACGCCACTACACCGTGCTCGGTGGCTAGATGGAGCCGGAGGGCGGGAAGGAGGTGACGGGCGCGGAGGGCGCGAGCGGGCAGCCATCGGAGGTTAGGTAGGAGGAGGGAGGGAGAGGAGGAGGTCGGAGACCGGGAGATTGGACGCGACGTTGAGGTGACGACGGCGAGCAAAAATAAAATTTGAGACCAAACTGTGCCCAGATTTATCGAGAAGGATCTAGCTATTGGAAGAAATAAAATTCTAAGGGGATATTTGGAAAAAAACTGTCCGCCACGTCAGCGACTTAACCTCCGTCGTGACGGAGTGACCAAGATTGGCTAACTCACAACTTCGTGACCCAGTTTTGAGCTTTTTCAAGTTGGTGACCAATCCTTAATTTTTGCGCAACTTCGTGACCTCTGGAGCGTTTCACTCTTCTGAATAATAGGGTTATGTGTCTTAAGTAAGTTGGGAGTAACCAATAAAGATATGATTGCTGAGACTCATCGGTTGTCTACTTTGGTCTCAATTTGATACTAGGACAAGCTTTGTGTGAACTGGCATAAGAAATTCAGGTCCTAGATAACTCTGATGATATAAGAGGAGATATGCCAAATCTACTGGAGAAAGCAGAGTAGATGAAACTGCATGACCATGGAGGTAACAAGAACGAAATCAATAAAAGTTTGCAAGTGTTTGATCATATTTGGTCCAGGATCTTTGAAACTCCTTTTTTGCGACCAATTGTATTTGGTGATTAAACATCTTTTTTTTTATTTTGTGTTATCCCATGTAATTTAATGTTAAAAACGGTGGATGATGTTTACATTCATTTATATATGTAAAATGATTAAAATTTCAGTGATACCCAGATGATTGTCTTTTCCCAGGCAGAGATCAAACGGCTCTCATATTGAAATATTCTCGATGTCAAGTCTAAGAAGAAGAAGATATTCCGATTTTCAAATTCATGGCCCGTTGCAACGCACGGGCATTTTGCTAGTATGTTTACGTTGCAACGGGCATTTTGCTAGTATGTTTACATTAGCTAAATTATCAAATAAGGATTGTATGACGATGGGCTACAGGAAGTACTACTACGGTACTACCCAGTAGTATACATGGCATGCATGCATAGCAGCATAAGAACGCGAGCACGGCACATAATTCCTATGGGGTTTAGGGCCATGGATGGATGCACTGAGATTGCATACTAACCGAAGAGTTTCTTGGTGCCGACGTCCATCTGGTCCAGGTAGTAGGTGAGGTTGGGGTTCGCCTGCGCCTCCGGCCGGGAGACCTCGATGAGGCCGGCGATGGCGGCGAGCGAGGAGCGGATGTCGTGGCTTGCGCGGGCGAAGGCGTTGCTCTTGTTCATGCTCTTGCGCTCCGCCTGCCGGAGCGCCTCCTTCTGCCTCACCAGATCAGCCTGGAGCGCCGCCTCCCGGGCCCCTGCCCGCCGCATCGCCCGCGCCATGAAGATGCACGCCACCATTGCCACGGCCGCGAGCGAGCACACGACACAGACCACGACCACCCCCATCTCCCGGAACATGTGTGCCACTCGAGGAACACCAGCCGGAGCCCCAGAAGAAGAAGGAGAAAGAATATGTTTCTACAGATGTGTTGGTACTATGCTGCTGCGGCAGCTGCTAGTGCGAAGAAATTTGGATAGAAGAGAAACAAAATTTTTATCAAGGTTAATCTTCGGATCCGTGTGATATGAAAGCAAATCTGTTTTGCGTACAGCGTTTGGAAAGTTTTTTAGTTTTCACGTAGGTACCGTTCCATCTTGAATTGTTAATGCCATTTGGTGTGAAGATTTCGCAGATACTTGTCTCCTTAATGCGTGCTATATATGGTATCATTACCTCATTAGAAGCTTAATTTTGGTAGTGTTGTATTTGTAAACGGTGGCGATTCTAGAACAACAATGGAGGGTGCAGGCGACTTTTCCTATATGATGCTCGCTGCATTGCTCCGCTCACGCCAGCGGAGTTGGCCGGCCCACGTAGCTCTGTTATTTAGATGACAGGGCGCGTCATAATGGACGCCACTAGTAATAATTTAGAAGTTTATTAAGAATTATACTACTGGCGTTTATATTATTTTGCACGCCACTAGTATATACTTCCCAATTATGGGCCCCAAGTTTGGCTGGGCCCCGGGCCGTCGCACTTCTCGCACTGGGCCAGAGCCGGCCCTGGTTTTTGCACGTTTGTGATTGGCTATATCCAGGTTTTTTAAATATGTTGAAACTCATAAATATTTTTCCGGTTTTTAAAAATATCAGGATTACTGTAACTCAGGAGCACGAACTACGAAGTCTCTTCTCCGATTTACGTCTCGTCCACACTGTGTTACGCAAACGTATGACGAAAGCGTAAGGGAGGAACACGTCTTTTGAGCAACGACGCGCCCCGTCTCTCTGTGCAAACTGCAAAGTGCGCTAGTTTTACTTCTGTTCCGAACTGTCGAGACAGCGAACCCTTCGCCGCCGCCGCCGAGCTCGACGCCGTCCTTCTTCCACCGAAGCGGGTATGCCCACCTCGAACCATCCCCATCCTCCTCCTCTACGGGATCCCTCCGCGTCTGAGTTCATTTCCTAATCCAAGACTTCGTTGCCGACTGACTCCGTCCAGTTGGGCAAAACGCGTCCCGCATTCCGCTGGACTACGGTAGCACTCGCTCCGGTTGCAGATTTGGTTGCCGTTGCTAGATAGATACTCGTTCTTCAGCGCACAAGATCAATCTGACTTAGGCCGTTGAATTTGTTTTGCCGCGAGGACAAAAGTCAAGTCCCATTTATATCTTCCTGTAGCGGGCCGGCACTGACCATCAGACGTCAAATGGTACCTTATCTGGTTATGGTATTCAAAACCCTGTTAATGGACCCCCTGCATTCTCCTTTCTCCGTGAATTGTTTTGGGTCAGTACTCAGTAGCTCGCAGTTTTTGTGAGGTTGCAGTTTGAACAATTTGATACAGTGTATTTGAGAAAGTCTTGAACAAGTGTCCACAAGACCTTGCAGTTTCTCTCTTTAATTCATGATGAGTAGTAGCCAGTGCTTAAATGACTTTTTAGATGTTGAGATTTGTTGGTCTATGATGTCTGTTTTTTTAAGCAGCGTCAGGAAGTAGGGTTTCCCCTGCTGAACCATGGTGATGTCCCTGTAGCTTGTAATGAGTTTATCAGTTTGATGCCAAGCTCTCGTTCTAGAAACCACTGCATCGCTAACATCTTTTCGTTGAACGTGTGCCTGCTTGACCCCATTTGCCCAAATTGAAAATCTGGCGCAACATGCAGCCTAGGAACAAACTTTGGGGGAAAAAAAAGAAGAAAAATCATGCTGAATTTCCAAGGTTCTTGATGCCCAGGGCCCCCTTTGAAAGATTTGCAAACTTGATCGCAAACAATCAAGCAGTCACTCCTGTTAACTTTGTTAGTTTCGTTCCAGCAAAAAATGCCTCAACCTGTTGATTTCATGTATCGCCGATTAGGAAGTTTGGTGCAAGACATCAAAGTAAGCTTGCAGAGCCGAGAAGACACACTTAGTGAGAGTTAGTTTCCGCCGCCCCTAGCGATAATGTCTAATTTTGACTATGAAGGGCGCCTGAGCTAAATTACAGTTTAGATGGGTCCTTGTTTTTGGAATGCTGGTTCTTCCGCACAATTTCTTACTGTTTTCTCTATGGTCCTTAGGAAAGGTTTTATCGCATTTAGGACAAGTGTTTTCCTTCCTTGTTTCTAATGATCTTGATAAATAGGCTTTGCCTACACGTTGGTAGAGGTTTCTTTCTACACTCTTTGATAGGGTAGTATATTGTGCCATAAACCGATTTGTTTTTCTTCTTGCTGTAGGCTAACAATAAAGCTTTGATAACTTGTTTAAGTAATTGACCTTCCTGTTCAATGACTATCTCAGAGTAAAAGAAGATGCCGTCACTTCAAAAAGCTTTACCTCCAGAACTTGCTGATAATGCGCTCAGAGTAAGGCTCCTCTCCCACCTTCCTAATAGATAGTAGGAACTAACCCTCAACATGACCTGCAAATGCTAACGAGAAGTCAGTCCTGGAATTTTATTTGTGAAGTTGAAGTAGCTATATCAATGAGTTTAGTCCACTAGCTTCAGCCTTGGCAAATCACATCTTGTAGTCCTCGTGCAGCCCAATTCTTCATTGAAATCGTAGCATCTGACGAAGAAACTGGTCGCTTATAATTTTTTTGTCATGCTGTAGTTATACCGTGAATGCTTAAGGAGGGCTAAGTTCATTGGGAATCAGGTACACAATTTTGTTGAACTATCTTGTTATCTGCATAGTCTGTCTTAACATGAACTCAGCTTGCTCTGGTCTCAACGGTGAGTACAGGCTGAGTTTCTTTAGAATTTCTTTAGTTTCTTTAATTGCCCCATCATCTGTTTCTGTGTCATTTAGATTTGTACATATCCATACAAATATGGTTTAATCACCACCTCGTTTTCTTGGTTATGAAACTGCTCTGAGGAATCAATGTTTCTCTTGAAGCATTACAAATAAGAGGGTTCATTTGTTCTGGGGCACTTTATTTTGATTCTTGAACCTGCAAATCATGATTTTTCTTTTACATAATTGTAACATGTACTAGAATTAGTTCTGCAATATAGAATAACTAGCAAATGAGCCCACGCGTTGCAACTTGCAACGGATACAAAATAAATAAATATATGCTTAGAAATCTGGAAAAAAATGATGATATTACTCACCAATTATCCTCCAACTCCTTGGATCTGAAATCATCTTGCATCATGCTGCTGATGCAACAGATGCAAAATGAATAAATATGAAAACAAATAGTGATATTACGCATAGTCATTACTCACTGAGTATCCTCCAACTCTTCGGATCTGAAATCATCCTTACATCATCCTGCTTTACTTTGTACAACATTTCATCTTTTAGAACCCAAAATGGATATAGAACATTAGTCGAAATGTTTGGTAGCTGGTTTAAGTACCCATTTTTCAACATCTCTGTCCTTATTTCTAATAGTTGCATTAACTAATTCATTCTCGAAATATTAAAAGACAACATGACCAAGCAAAAATCAAAAACCCTTGTGACAAAGATTGAGATTGTCACCTCACAGTTAGGGATGGGCATTCGGTTAGACCGAACCGATTGGTTCGGTTTCTCGGTTTAATAATAATTTCGGTTTTTGGAAAACGCTGACCAATCGGTTTCCTAACTTTCTGCTAACCGATGATTCGGTGCACCGAGATTTCGGTTCGGTCCTCGGTTTCTGACCGAAGCAGCCGAAATCCAATATATACATAGATGACAGAACCAGCCTCGATGGAAATAAGCAGATGTAGCTGATCCAAGGGATTGGAAGAGGTCAACTATTCAGCCGTAGGAGCTGCTCGTGAGATAGATTCAGATAGCCGGCCGCCGCATGGAAAGATGAGATCTGTAGGTCGAAATCTGAGGTGGATCTAGGCAGTCGTTGTGGCCTATGGGCGAGAAGTAGGAGGAAGAGGGTGGACGTGCCCCAGTGGCGTCGCTGCTGGTCGGGATCGAGCGACGACGAAGAGCATCGTCTGGTCGTCAGGCGGTGGTGCCATGTCTTGGTAGCGATTTTCTAGAGAAAGGCGAGCGGATAAGATGTGGTGCGTAGGCCTAGTACGTGCGTGCAGGCTGAAGGGCAGCTAGCGTGAAGGCCTATATGGACATATGTGGAAACATTGACTACGGGTTGTGTGCGTGCGTGCAGCCTGATGGGCTGCCCTGTGTTACATTTTTTTCTCGGTTAATTAGGTCTTTTTGGTTTCTCGTAGATTGAAACCAAAGTAGCCGAATTAATTTCGGTTTTCCAGAGTGTCTGACCGATTTTAGTTTCCCTTTTTTGGGTTTTGGTCCTGGTTCTTTCGGTCCGGTAGTTCGGTCATCGGTTATAATGCCCACACCTACTCACAGTGTCACCTTCCAATACAAATTCAGTCAGTTTCTTTGTATGGCCTACACATAAGGGGAAGAGGTGATCTACCAATGTAATTCGCTAATACAGTTATATATGCCAATCTAATAGTCCACAATGCCGTTATCAGTCTAGAATGAATTGGCGATGCTGATACAACAAAGTATCATGGAAACTGATATCAGCTCATTGAGATTTAAATGAGCCTGTAAATCTGTGTACTAACTAAGACATTGCTAGGAAACTGCAGGGAACATTACGTATCCCAGTACTTCATGGCCACGTTACCTGCAATCCTGCTCGGAGTAGTAGGTTGCAGACCAGTGCCGCGTCAACGTGGTGCAGCTGGACAGAGACATAGCAGAGGAAGCAATGCGCGCCAAGAGGGCCGTCCTTGGCATAGTCGGCTTCCTTTGCTGTCCTGACATCCATGCTCCCCGTTGCCTCCGTCTACCAGCCCACATCGAGGTCTCCCTCCGAGCTGGCCCTCCTGGATCTCGCCGGCTCCTCAAGTCCCCTGTGCGCCATCTCCCAACAGCCCCTGCGTGCACACCCTGCTGTCCTGCACGCTCACGGAATACCTGCCCAGAACAAGCTCCCCATTTACCATTGTCGGATATCTCCCATTGATCAATTTCCTTCGTTAAATTCTTTCGCCTCCGTCCTCATCGTCGTCGTCGCTGGGGGAGTGCGGTTGATCTTACCAGTGGGAGGGGTCAGGGATCTTGGAGCCGTGGTAGGCGTCGACAACAAACTCGTCACCGCGAGCCTTTTTTTTTCCGCAAACCGTCATGTTTCCACTTACCGGCGGCAAAGGGTGTAAATTTGATCAACTCTAGTGGCCATTTCGATGATGGCCGAAAAAATGGCAAGAAACCTTCCTCCTTTCAATATTAATTAGGTAGAGATAAGTCACGGCAATTAGAACTAATAAGTCCTTCCTGATGTGTTGGCATATTTGTATAACTGTATGAACCTGCACATTTGTCTGACTGAGTTGTCGTATTTTGTGACCCAGCAACACAACACAGGGCTTCTTGTTTCCATGGTGAGACAACAGTTCAAGAAAAACATGCATGAAACGGATCCGGAGAAGATACAGAAAATGAAGGATGAGTAAGTTGCTGCTCCTGTGCAACTTCTGTTTCTGACTGTCATACCTTTATTTTTATTTTGTTTTGAGACAATCTTCTCAAACTATTTCTTGCTGTGCAGTGCGGCAAGGGGTCTTATCAATCATATTATATATGAGTCCGAGAAGATGACAGGGCGCAAGTTCTCAGGTTAAGAAAGTAAAAAGTAGACTTCCAGGATTTGCTGTACGAATAATAATAAAGAGATGACTTCATCATATGGTTGTTGATTTATATTATCTCCGGATGCAAGGACCAGCTAATGCTTCGCTTGGTTGTTGACTTATTAAACCAATGATTTTCATCAGTAGCATTTTACTTCAGTTCTGAATCTAGTTGACCTGCACATGGGAAGTGCTACCTCTTTTGGTCAATCTTTAAATATTTTCCAAGATTGGAGATGGAAAATTTGAGCAGTTTTGAATGTTTTATTCTGCATGAAACACATGTGTAATTATATTAAAAAAATCCTTCTCATGAATTCATGATGTATCGAGGCAGTTCCATCATGTATACTGGCTCCGTCTCCTGCGGGATCCATCTCCATGGAGCCCAAACACGGCCACAAGTTTGCAGAAGTGCAAATATTCGTGGCAGTGTTTTTTTCTGGGTCTTCCAGATAATGGAATTTCGGGCTTTGCCATCACCTGAAGTTTCCAAGGGTTTTTGAGGATTCCACTGGATGATTGCCGCTTCTGCAATATGAAAAAAGTTTGTATAGCAAAACTCTCACGGAGTATGGAATGCCAGAAAAACAATGATGTGATTGCTTGCATTGTGTTTAACACTGAAGATTGCTGTTTCCTTGCGTCCATCTTTCACATGATTGTTGGTCAGGCAGAGTGCACTTTTACCAGTTTTACAGATCGCCGATGTATATCAACTTGTCTTTTTTCACCATATAAGAACAGAGGGTAATCAGTCTAGGATTGAATTATTGGAGTAACTCAACTCGTCCAATTATTCATGGTCACATCTTTAAATCCTGGATGATGTATCTGCCCCTCTACACCTAACGTGCATGCATCTGATATCTCAGCTTTCAACTGAAGCAGCTACAACCCTATGGATCGAATTGTCACATTGCTCTCCGGAATCCAGAAAAGCGCGACAAAACCAATGGCATTGCATCAAAGAGATGAAATGGGGAAGTAGGATAGGAACTGGTGAAGATGATGAACTCAGAGACCCTGAACATTACTGGGGCCATTTCAGGAATTCCCTGCACTGCAGGGTGTGACCCACTACTTGCTGTCTGCAGGTCAAAATGATTGGGAAAGAACAACCCCCTCCTGCTGCACTTGATGTGCAAAGATTATCATCCGGACATTGCCGATGGCCCTCAAGCATGGATCCTTCAGCCTTCTTCCGCCGCGCCGACGAACTCCAACCACTCCTTTTGGCAACAGTACATGCCTGCAAAATCCATCTGATCACTAGCCCTAGCTCACAGGTTGTTGTCGAGGGTATTGACGATTGAGAAAAAAAGGCGACCTTGATTGTCGACAACCGGGGGAGTCGTTTACCCAGCAGAATGACAAGGCAGCACCTCCTATGAGTCTATGACCTCCACTGCATACAGGTGAACTCTCTGGTGGTTCCGTGGTTGTAATACCTTTGGTCTCAGCAGGTCAATGCTTCATGACAAATGCAAATGCAATGTCTTCTAAAGTTGGAATCATGGCTGCCGTTGAAAGAGGGATGCCAGCCCAGTAGCTTTCTGCCTACTACTGCAGGCATCTGTTGCAGGTGAAGAAAGAGCTGCATCTTGAATTCTTTCATTCATTTTGGCACCTTTCCCTCTGTAGTAACATGGACAAGTACAATTAAGACACTGTGCTCAGTAGCTGTACTTGGCAGTTGGCTCTGCAACTCATTGAAACAGCACAGCCATACCATACCATATCTTTTGTATATTGTTCTAGTGCCTAGCAAATTACTGCTGAAATCTACACGGCCTGTTCTACCAGTAGGCTCAGACAATTGGTACCTCCATGTGCAGTCTTCTTTCTGTCTAGATCAGTCATGCCTGAACTTATCTTGTTTTCCAGGTGCTGTGTCGGTCAGATGGAGTTTTTGAGTCAGCAAGTGCACTGGATTGACTATATGTATTGTACTATTGCCCCAATTCTCAACTTCCATTTCATGAACCTTGATTTACTCTTTTTTCTCTTGCCTTTTGTCTTTTTCTTTTTTCTTTTACGTTTTCACAAGTTTCTATGTGGGTTTCATATCTAGCCTACCCCAACTTGCTTGGGACAAAAGGCTTAGTTGTTGTTGTTTGTTGTTGTCTCATCTCCACACCACTTGGGAAGAACTTTACATTTTGAATTTAAACTGGTATTCAGTATTCATTTGGAACTCGGTATTGTACTATTGCCCCAACTCTCAACTTCCTTTTCATTGAATTTGACGTGATTCACATCTCCACAACACTTCAGAAGAACTTTACATTTTGAATTTAAACTGGTATTCAGTATTCATTTGGAACACGGTACACGAGGCACACTCGTATTATACACATACATTGTCGTTTCCGCAATTCAAGTAACATTTTCATCCATCAACTGCATCAGTAGACCACAAATATATACTGTCCATGAAAACTCACTGTTATAAGCTCACCAACTGTCAGTCAACTACTCAACTGGTAAGTGATAACAATATAGCACATGTGCGCAGCACTCATACATATCCCCAACAAAGATGCAGACAGAAATGAGACTCATTGCTCACCAGTTTGATATAAAAAAAATCAAAGAATAGCATGAACATTTCACAGTAATAATGAATGATATCCTAGTTCTGGCACGAATATAGCAAAGTGAGACTGAAAAAAGTTTCAAAGTAGTCACTATAATATTCTACTAGGCCAAATATTACATATACGGTGCTCCCCTAAAGTCAGGAGGCACAAGGAAGAAGAAAATAATAAAGATAAAATAGCAGGCTAGAGATACACATTTGCCTATTTTCACACTTCACCAATAGACATCATATAGGGGCATCATACTTCATCACTCGCCATCATACAGTGGCATCATACTTAATCAGTAGAAATCATATATTAGCACCGATGCTCAAATCATCCATATGTTTTATTTCCAGTAGCTTCATAGCTTATATGAGTAATGCATCATTATTGCTTCACTTTGGCGTCGAGCCTTCACCCAACTTGGATGGTCGGGTCTCGCCTGTCCGTGGACTGTCTCAGCCCCCTAGAGGGCTGCGTTCATGCCTCAGTTCGGTGACGCGAGGGCTGTACGCCTTCTCAGAAATACAAGGACTGCGGAGGCCTTTCAGTTCTGTGACAGGAGTGCCACCTGAGCTCGTGATCTTGGGACTATTCAGACGCTTCATCTCACCGCGACTTCTGGTGAACATGTCGTCAAGGATCTCTGCGCTCTGGGTGCGCCCCAATGCGACATCAATATCTTGCTGAAATGCATATCATTGAGTGTCAAGCTAGTGCAACAGGATTAAAATGTTCTAGTCATCATCAGGTAAAGCTTAGAAAATGGCTTGATGATCAAGAGTTTATGAACTCACCGCTGCAAGGTTGAATGGTATAGCTGGTGATTCCTCATACTCTGCGGCATCCAGGTCATTGAGATGTGCACCTTTGAAGAGCTTGGGGAGTATATACTGCCTAACTGGAACCAGGAGCATGATCATCAGGGGGAAAAGAACCCCAGCTAATGGGATCCATGTGATCCCGAAGCAGACAAGCAGATATGTAGTCTGGAAGAGTGTGAACATGGCTATCGTCTTGAATGGCACGGTCTCGACAAATGTGGTGTGGTACTCTTCTAGCACCCTGTGACAATTAGTAAACGGTAAGCATTTAAGTCTCATACGGTGGCTCCTGATTACCAGACTACAACAAACAGTTTTACATATCTGATTCTACTACTGTATGTATAATGATATGATTTATTGTTTCGATGAGACCACTCTTTACTTTGCATTTCTGTGCATATTTACATGTGTGCAATATCATAATCAGATGTCCTGAATTTATAGTAATGACATGAGTTGGAACTTACTTGTATCTTCTGCTGGGAGCAGTGAAGAGCAGTAATATCCTCTCCCAGAACTGGTTACCAGGCAAGCTCTCAATGGCCATGAAGGCAAAGTAGCCCCAGAGGACAGCTGTGGGGATCTTCTTGAGCAACGGCATAGCAGCAACACAGCCCCCAACCATCACAGCCTGTAGCAAATTGCTCAATCTTTGCTCCTTGACCTCAATGGGCAGAAGATCATCAATCTCTTTCTCTATGTCAAAGATCGTCTCGTCAACTGGTGCATCGATGTTACCCATGCTTGATGCTAACTGGACAGTTGAGTCCTTAAGCTCGTTTAAGCCCTAAATTTTGTGAAAATGTTACTGAAATGTCAGATACATGTACTAGACGTTTTTTGTACAATACCGTGAGCAATTAATTTCAATCAGATATGTGCGTACTTTGAAAGACTGTTGCTGGTGGATCAGAGGTGTCTGAATCTGCTTGTAAGCATCCTGCATGCTGCCATACAGTTGGCTCAAGCTCGCATTCTGGCGCATGCTTTGTCGTGCTGTGGCTACTAGTCGGTTACGGAGTATCTGTAGAGAAATGTTTTGTTCACTTGAATGGTAGTGTCAAGTAATATTAATCAAGCATCAGAAGTTCAGAACATTCCCCATATTTTACCTGGTGCTTTAAAGTAGCCAAGCTCTTTGTATGCATCGGCGACTGCGGAATGACGCCATTGGACGGAGGGATACCAATTAGGCCACATAACAATGTCTGTTCAAGAAATTACACTGACATAAGAAAGACACATAACAAATATTGAAGTTTTTACCCAGAGTTATACACATCTGCACATACCAGGAAGCCTAGGAGAAGCAAATCATAGTGGAAAGATGGAGGCTTCCTCAGATTGAACTCTGCCTGCTGAGCAAGCTGGGATGCTACACTGTGATCGAAGTAGTAAAGGACAGCAATCATTGTTGCAGGTATGAAGGCACCAATTATGTACTTGAGTGGCACATGGGGCATATCCTGCTCATTGGTATTGGAAAACATTTGATGAGCTTTGATGGTTCACATGAAGAGACTGAATGTTTTGGATGTCTGGTTGAGTTTATGTAGTACCTTGATGACTGTCCAGTTGTCATATGCACCAGGGGACCATGGATTGGGGCTGAAGAGGCGCCTCGGGATTCCTTTCGGCACACTGTCATGTGGTATGTAAGAGACCCCTGTCCACACCAGCACCATCAGTGGAACGCCATAGTCGGCGATGAAGCCACGCAGCCAACCTAGGTAGAGTAAATGGGTCACAAGGAATACAGAGTTTGATCAACTGAAGTGCTTAACTTTGATAGGCAGCAAAGAAAGTGGAGCTTCGAAGTTACAATTTTCAGATACATACCTGCTCCATAGCGCCATGACCGCGCTTTTCTGCTTCGCAGTGCGGTGAGCAAAAGGCCAAACGACAGTACGATTGCGAACATTCCGTTGGCGAACCTCCATGATGGGACAAACTGTAGTGCTTTTATGTTTTCCCTCTCAGGTATGCGGAATTCGTCAACAAGTCCCTGCATCCAACACAGGTATGTCAGCTACATACGCAAGTGCGAACTATATACAGATAGTAGAGACTAGAGAGCCTGCACAATACTTCTGTTGCTGGATTTTCTTTTTATTTTTTGAAATATAATACTTCTCGAATTTGTCCACCTTTTCTGTTTTGGATTTGGGACAAAGCATATTTGGAATTTAGGACAAAGCATATTTGGAGCTGAGGACAAGAAAACATTTAGGTTGAGCAATGACCAAACAGCACTCTGGGGACATCCCCATTAGCCTCCATGTGCTTTTCAGCTTGTGCACATGTCATTGACTAACCTAGTAGATTTTTCCACTAGTCGGCTAGCTCATCTTGGCTACAGTAGTACACAACATCCAGAGTGGCCAATTGGTGTTTGACACCAAGTTCATACCACATCCACCTCAAAGAAAGCAAACCAAGACCAACAAAATTTCTGCATCGGCACAGGATTTGAAGCCTAGGTGGGCAATCACACAAAAAATGGCCATGGTATGCACCAACCTTGATAGCTTGCTGCATGAAGAGCATCGCGATGAGGAGCCCGAACAGCTCGCCGGCTACACGGGTGAACCGGTTTATGATCGAGCATGCGCCTAGTACTGCCATCAAGAACAGCAAGATGGCAGTCCACACACAGACCCTGCATTCACAGATTCATGATTTCAGAACCGAATGAAACAACGCTACAGTAAGACTGACCCACAATAGTAATCTGCAGCAATGCGACAGGGATGACCTACCAACCAGCCCAAGCGAGGAACAGGTTCGGACCGAGGTCGGGGATGTCCTTGGCGAAGCTGAACATGAAGGTGTACATGATCACCGTCGGCTCGGCGACGCCGAGGATCAGCAGTGGCTGTCCTCCCACAATGGAGTGGATTATGCCACACAGGGCAGTCGATGCCAGTGTCTGCACGGCCGTGAGGACTCCATCTGCAGCACACAACCATTAGAGCCCCCAAATGAGCTTCTCTGCTCACTCACTCAAAGCAGGGACGAAGCTAGAAAAAAATCTCAGTGGGGTCAGCTCTATGTTATCTTTATTTCACTGGTGTCATTTTGCTAAAATATACACCATTTAGTACCACTTAATGAAGAGATTACAAATTTTCACTGGGGTCAGCTGACCCCAATGCCTCTATGGCAGCTCCGTCCCTGACTCAAAGCAACAGAGCCCCCAAATGAGCTTCTCTGCTCACTCACTCAAATACACTGAAACTAACACCAAACAGAAGTACAGAACCTAAACATACGCAGACACAAAAAACATCAAATTTGTTTACCAGTGCTCCTCTCCAATTGCTCTCCAAAAGATATCACAGGTATCGCGGACGCAAAGAATATGTAAGTGGTCGGCGCCAGGATCCTGAAACATGGCCATGACAGTTTCAGTCCAAGATCTTGGTCCAGTTACACATTGCTAGAAGAGAGCAATCACAGTATGTCTCAAGATCTTGCAACATGCCAAAGATAAAATCTCTACTCCAGTGAACACATTGCTAAGAAAAGATTAGCAATTTCTCCACAGATGCGCGTAACTTGTTCAACGCCATACCTGATACCGGCACGGAACCCTCCGGTCCAGTCCTGCTTGTAGCAGGTGAGCCGCCCGCGGAGGTCGTTCTTGATACCTCGGAGGGGCACGAAGCTCTCCTCCATTGCTCGGAACCCTCCAAAAGGGCTTCGCTTTTCTCTCAGAATCACGGATGAATCCGAGAGGGATATTCAGATGTCCACCAGGTGTGAGACGAGACCCAGATTTACATCTTGCAGCGGACGGGACCGGGAGAAATGCTACGACTTTGCAAGCTCGCGGCGCATTTAGCGTGGATCCACGGAGGGAGCTAGGGGGCCAAGCCTACAAAGGGAAGGGGAGCATATGCAGCATACAGAGCAGCGGGAGCAGGGCTGGTGAGTGAGCGAGGGAGGGAGAAGGTTCAGAAGGTACTGGAGGCAGGAGCGGAGCCCAATAGAAGGGTGCTATATAGGGGTGGATTGGAGAGAGAGTCAGCAAGCATCAGTGTCATGTTCCAAAAAGAGTTTCCAGGCACAAAAAAGATCACAACTTCTTTTCCCTTTTAAAATGCAGATATATATGGTATTGCCAACATAACACGGATGTGTTAATGGAGAAGTTAGGGCCTCTTTGGTTCGCATCGGGAACATGAATTTTGCAGAAATAAATTGACATGATGTTTGAAATTCTACATGAATCGAAAACGTAGGAATCGGTAGCATCAGTTCAAAGGGGGGAAAAGAGCAAGAAAACCGCATATGCACACTATTTTTTTTGGCTGGTTCGTTTCTGTAGGCCAGTGCCAATCCAGCTCTAGCTGTCTCTCTGGCTGAGGGAAGCAGCCAACCACCTTCCTCTGATCATTTTACTAATAACTGTCCTGTCCTTTCTTCTATGTATTATTATGGGTTTTTTTTTTCTGAAATATTTAGAACTGCTCCTTCTAGGGAGTTTTTTCAGTTTCCTTACTGGATTTGAGGTAGAAAGGCAGCAGCTTTTGGAATAATGTTCATGTCCGTTTTTCTCTTTTTCCAACTATGCATGTGAATGAAAAGCTCATCTATTGAATAACTGCATGTGAACACATGAAAACAACGGCAAATGACTCACTCCCCTCCGAATTATAAGATATTGTACCTTTTTTTTCTTAATCGCATGTACATGGACGTATTTTAACGTGCTCTTTCACTCATTTCCGTCCGCATATAGTCAATAATGAAATATCTAAAACATGTTATAATTCGAAACGGAGGTTGTATGTTGAAATTATTTCTAATCATTCTGAAAGTGTAGCTTTGGGCAGTACAATTTCACCCTTTTTTGTGTCTCCAAAAGAAGGTGGAAAAATTGAGGTGTTAAATTTTCATGAAATCTTCTTGAGTTTTACCGACTGCAAGCATTTTTTTTTTTTGCACCAACATTTTGGAGCATACCTGCATTTGATACATACGCACAGGAGCGATCCAGGCCCAGGGCCGCCACCAGGGCCATGGCCCGGGCCCGGCAACGGTAATCAGACTGTACTGTAGCATGGGTACAATATAGCGCACTATAGGTCTGAATGTGGCCCCAGGTGTGCTGTAATTCTGCCTCTGCCCTGCATAAGCAGGAGCTTTCTGTGACTCCAACAGAAAGAGGAAATATAATTTCAGCATTCACGACTACGTGACCCTACTACTCAGAAACCAACAAATATAAAGAGGGGACTGGTATACTAGCAATATTTTGAACCTACCATCTACTGCTTGATCAGTCACAAATCAACACAACTTGGTCTCAGCATGTGCACATGTGGTACTCCCTCCGATCCATATTAGTGGGCATAGCTTTGTCTAAATTCATATGTATCTAGTTAAGTATTTAGACTAGATACATGTGTATCTAGACAAAGTTGTGCCCACTAATATGGATCGGAGGGAGTACTAGTTTCTGTCCTGTACTTACAGCTAATTAAAAACGGTGTGCATATAACCAAGGTTCAAGGAGCTCCTTGAAACCTGCATCGTGTTCATGTGTCTGTGGAATCTTCCATTAAGAAATCTGGTTCTGGGGAACCCTAAAAAACTGAATTTTTGCTTCTGCCGTGGATCACAAAAGTTGACCTTAACTTTGTCCCAGCATGCATGATTTCCTCTTGAAAAACTTAAAAAAACCTAAGCTCTTTGTTGTAGCTCTGGTGTGGAGGTATCTGAGGAATATTTGTCTTGTCGACGAATTTATTATCCTAAGATAATATGGAAGCATGATTAGCTTTATATCTCGGAAAACAAGGTTAAGGCAAGTGGTTCTGATGGGAATCTGGTGATTAATTGTGATACTTTGTTCTGGACCAAGCATGAATGTGCTTAACAAGTAAATAAATTGTCTGGCGTAAGTGCATTACTTTCTCTTTGGTGCTGACACTGGTCTAAGCACTTTACTTTCTCATGGATGTGATCTCAAGTTGTGGATCTTGCACCTGCACTCTTGTGTGAGCTAACTACCCATCCATCTACTGACACAGTTAGGGTTTGCGTAAGCATGTTGCCATGTTGTCTATCAAAATCAAAGTGATTAGTACTTTAAATTTACCCAGGAATCAACATGTTCTAAATAAAACTGAAGTGTAAAAGGCTAACTGCCTGCGGTGAAATCTACATACGAGGTGCCAAAGGTTAAATATCAGCAACTTTTGTCAGCATGTTCACCTGCTCCTAACTTAGTTGAAAGTTCAACACCTAAGAGATATAAACTTAAATAACAGAGCACTTAATCAGCACCTGCTTAGCTACTCTTGCATACGTGCGATGACGCTTCTATATAGGATGTATACAACTACATGAGTTTAATGGGATTTTCCTCTACACATATAAGATACACGCCTGAGTAATACTATCAACGCCCTCTTCAAACTCAAGGTAGATTCGTAACATCGAGTTTGAGAAGTAAAGTCTATGCTACTCTATGATCTCAGGCTCGGTGAAGAAATCAGCCACTTGATAATCCGATGGTACATATTGGAGATGAGTAGTTGGAAGTAAGAGTACACAAATGATGCATTCACACCAATATCTAACTGGACCATCGCCAATTTGAATAACAATGGTAGTATCATAACAGTAGTAGTATCACAAAGAGACGCGTTGGGTGCGTCAAATCGAACACAAAGATCAGCCAGGGATGAAAACATAGCGGATACTGTTGAATGGTAGTGATGTTAGGATACGTATATGATAGATAGACTAGGATCTTCTTGTATCCCAAGTTATTAGGCATCTTGGCCACCAAGTCATGTACTCCTATATATACCCCATGAGGGTCACCATAATAAACACACAATTTTAGGGTTTCACAACTTTCCACATGGTATCAGAGCGGTTAGTCTCACGACGTCGATCTTAGGGTTCTAAACACTTCCGCATCGCGCCGCCCCCGGGGAGATCAATCTCTCCTCGGGGGCGCGGCATCCGATTTAGATCAAAGATCTGATCGGTTCTTAGATTAGATTAGTTTTCGATTTCAAGAAATTTCAGTCCCTAGTTTATATCCAATTTAGCCACATAATAAAAACCCTAAATCCCACGATCCTCATCCGGTGAAAATCGAGCAGAACATCCGTGGCGAGACGCGCTGTAAACGGCGAGTTCACGCGGTCGCCCCTGCCCTCGACGTCTTGGACAACCACGCCGCGAAGACAGTTCCGCATGCGGAGTTCGGTTTCGCGGCGTGGTTGTCCAAGACGTCGAGGGCAGGGGCGACCGCGTGAACTCGCCGTTTACAGCGCGTCTCGCCACGCATCACAGGCCATCTCCACGCTGCAGTATACATCTACATGCAGGTACATGTGTGCGAGAGCACATGCATGCACACGGGAGAACAGTCTGCTTCCCACGTCCTGGCAAGCGTGCAGCAACTCCCGGCGCCGATGCTGCGGTCTACATCAAGCCAGATCGATCTGCACCGCATTGCCGAAACTACATCGAGCCAAGCCACGACATCAACCTGTACGACTACATCGAGATCTTCGTCGAGTTCTACATCGCCGACACAATCATCGCCATGGTCTACATCCACGTGGTCTTTTGCCGTCGCCGTCCAAAAACACGCCGCCGCCGCAGATATCTGCCGCCGCTAAAAAAAACCCGCCACCGCCGCAGATTCCTGCCGCCGCCGCACAATGACCAAAAAACCCGCTGCCGCCGCAAAACCTTGCCGCCGCCGCACAATATGACACAAAAACCCGCCGCCGCCGCAGATCCCTGCCGCCGCCGCACAATGACACAAAAACCCGCCGCCGCCGCACAAAACCTAAGACACTACGACCAAAACCGCGCAATTTTTTTTGCGCCTCCGGCGCTATCGGCTACAACAACCACGACTACGACTACATCGACCATGGCTACATCAAGAACGGCTACCTCGACATCGACATCAAGGGCAACGTCTACAACAACTTATCGACAACAACTCCAGTCAACAGCGTCCGCGTCGTCATTTGCGTCCACGCCACTCCCGCTGTGACTGCAGAAGGGAAGAGAGGGGAGACCATAAGAGACGCAGTTGATGATGACGGAGAGGAGGCGACGACGGAAGCGCAAGACTTTAAAGCCAGTCGCAATCGTCCGTTTCACTCCCACTACGACTGAGGGGGAATGTTAGGATACGTATATGATAGATAGACTAGGATCTTCTTGTATCCCAAGTTATTAGGCATCTTGGCCACCAAGTCATATACTCCTATATATACCCCATGAGGGTCACCATAGTAAACACAAAAATTAGGGTTCTACAACTTTCACAAGTGAAACCATGTCGCATGCATGCATGTGCTTAACAAGTAAATACACTTGTTTGGCTTAAGTGCATGACTGCTTTCTCTTTGGCGCTGATAGTGGCCTAATAAGTGCATTACTTTCTCATGGGTGTGGTGCTAGTTGTGGATCTTGCACATGCACCCATCCATCAACCGACACATTAGGGTTTGCGTAACCATGTTGGCTTCAAGATCAAAGTGATTAGCACTTACATTTTTCTGAAATCGACATCTTCAAAATAATACGGAAGTGCAAAAGGTTAGCTAACTGCCTACGGTAAAGTCTACATACGAAGTACCAAAGGTTAAATACAAGTGTACCTTTATAGCCTAATCACTTCCCGAAACTTAGTTAAAAAGTTCAACACCTAAGAAATATAAAGATTAAGAGAGCACTTCAATAGATCTACTAGCTACTCTTGCACACGTGCGATGATGCTTCTATTAGGTTTTCCTTTTTGCCAGAACTTTTTGGTTCAACTATACTTCTACGGTCTTTTGAAAAACAATGCTGCATGCCTGCATGTAAAGTTCCAAAAGAATTTTATTTATTGCATGGGAAGAGGATGTACGCATCTACGTGGATTTAATGCGGATCGGCGTGCCTCCATGTCCAACTCTGCAGCGGCATGCCGCCATGCATGCCGTAGTTAGAGGACCAACAATCGGTGGGTTCCTACGCACGCGATATGCTGCCACGTCCTAGACAGCATGAAGGTTGTATTCTACCCAACATGCAGTCATCCCCAAATCGACAAACTTGAGCTCACTTGGCGTCGAGTCATACCACAACCAGGTTTACCACCCGGTTGTGTTGACGACTCAGGGATGATATACCTGTACGGGAACACCCTTAAGATGACCTAAAATAGAAAAATTGCCAACATGAACGTTGTGAGTCGTGTCAAAAGATGTTGAGTCATCTCAATCCGAGATACTCCCTCAGTATCAAAATATAAGTCGCACTAGTCACTTAAACATGTCTACATACATGTGTGTGGTAAGTGACTAGTGCGACTTATATTTTGATACGGAGGGAGTAGTATGAAACCCGTGGATCCAAAATACTGACAAAACCTGAGGTATTGGGTTTGGTACCGGGGTCGCCTCACCAGTCACCACAGACAATGTACTCCATGTCCATAGGAGAGAGCAGATGCCTGAGGCGACCTGGGCACTCCATAAATTTATACGATCACGTAGAGCACAAATGAGTCAACGAGATGGAGTCGGATGAAAAAGTGGTCAACATGAACGTTCTTCATCTTTTCGAAAAGAACAAATTTTATTTTAGATCTGACTTAGTTTGCTGGCTCAAAGAGTCGGACAATCCTGTCTACCATCCAACCTAATAGGATATTTGTTTGCCTCATCGAGACAAGCAAGTTTGATGTTTGGATCATCTCCATCCGAATTCCTATGTGGGTTTTATGGCCAATACAAGGAGCATGACAGAAGAGCGGATCGTACCCGGACCATGTCCGAGTTGGACTAGAACTAGTGTTGTACGACGTGAATTCAAGTTCTTCTCTTATATCAAAAGTCTAGATGAGTCCTTTGCTTATACGGAAAGAGCAACACCCTCTTATATGTGAGCTGTGATGGATGACCAAACAACACCAATCGAAACAATGTACCAGCTGCACTTTTGTGTTCATCTATCTTTACCTTTACCCTTGTATCATGCTTCTCGTTTCAGCGTAGTCCACCATGCTGGAGGGCCGCAAATCCACGAGGCTCTAGTGGCGAGTGAATCGACCTAGATCAGCCCATAGCCGCCGCGATCCCTGATAGGTACCTCTCGGGTGAGTGGGATTTCGGGTCTACAAATGTGCCAGCCGTCTGTCTTGTGGATCGCACTTCCGGTCAAGTCTCCTTTGGCGTGCGTTGTGGCGCATCACTCCTGGCGTTGAGGCTATACAATGACGTGTTCGTTTAAGTTAGAACACTCTTTCGCAAATGTTGTGTTTCATGGTGATGCAAGCGTGTTGTCCTCTATGCTACATGCACGTTATGCATGGCTATTCTCTACGATTTGCTGCAGCCAAATGGGGTTATGTCCATACACATTTTTCATCATGGGTGTGTTTAAAATGTTGCGATTTTGTTTTTGGGTTGTGACACACCATGGGGGGGGGGGGGGGGGGGGGGGGGGGGGGGGGGGGGGGATGCGACGATGTTGTAGTAAGACACAAAAAATACTTCACTGGCGGAGGACATGCGACAATTGTCATACAGTTTAGATGTCATATATTAGAGGGACCAGACAACATGTAGAGGTGGCCTGTCTAGGGTCGCTTCTCACGGGCGGACAGCTAGCAGCCCTCAACATTTAAGACTACTGATGGAGGGATAATAACCCGGTAGGCCCATGACGAGGAAAACATGACCCGCCAGGCAGGAGGCCCGGCGAGGCCAGTTAACCCTCAGCATAGGCCGGGTTACGGTGCTGGGCCGGTATCTTGGCGATGACCCGGCTATTCATGAAGAATGTTCCAGGAGGTTCAAGAGGCGGTTCTATACTTGGAATACACGAAGGATAAAGGAGTAGTAGTAGGACTCAGAGTTCGGGTAGAACCCGGCCTATCATGTACGCGACCAGGAGGCCCGGTATCTATATAAACCGGCCCCTGCCCCTTAGACAAGAGAGACTTTTCGTAACCCCAAGCTTTAGGCGAGACATACAATCCTTGTAACCTAGATCGAGATCCGGCTCTGTTGTAGTAGCCGGGTTATCGAGACAGAGATCGAGATTAATAATAAGATAGCAGGAAGTAGGTCTTTATCTCCAATGGAGAGGCCGAACCTGGGTAAACCTTTGTCCCCTGCCGTGCTAAACAAACACCCAGACACCAGAGTCGCCTTGCCCAAAAGTTTAAGCTACCCTCAAGTAGCATCTGCCGTGTTTTCTACCCCACGACAGTTGGCGCCGTCTGTGGGAATCGCGTCCAAGGGTGTCACCATCATGGGTGAAGCAAGGCAAGGGGTCGAAAACTTCGTCTTTGGCCAGATCACAACCAATGAGCAAGGAGAGCTCATCGTTGATGATTTTGGCTGGGGACCGGACTCGGATCTACTAGAATCAGGTGATGTTATTCCAATTGGCCAAGTTAATGTTTTTGTGGGCATGATTACAACTAGATCTGCTAGTGATGGAGATTATGAATCTGTGTCAGGAGCCGCCACAATTGTTCAATCTGATGGAGAGGAATCAGTTGGCACAGCTGAAGTTGAGGGGGTCCTGAACACGCTGGAGGAACGGCTGGATGACCCGGCAGGAATCCCGGGCGACGCGGTGGAACGAGCCGGGTCGGAATCAATCTTGCCCCTGTTCGAAGGCCGGTTTGGGTATGATGCAGAAGAAGAGGATGATGAGGAACAAGAGTCAAGTCCAAGCCCGGTACGTAGGGTAGCGGTGTACACCGCGCCTTCGTCCAGCATGCAACCGTCACCATCAGCTGTTGTTCCACCGGTCTTTACCCCGGGTCAACAGCAGCTGCCCCCAATTCTGGAGTTGGCAGAACAGAGGGTTGATGGAGAGCCGGCTTCGGTCTCGGAGGAAAGCGAGGGTACGGCAAGATACAGAAACAGTTTTGGGTTCCTGCATAACCGGGCCCAAGGAGAGGAAAGAAGTAACATAGCAGCTGCCCCGGCCTTGTTTAACAATGGCCTGGTCTTAGATCCATCAGCACTTACAAGGTTGGTTACTCCAGAAAACGCAGCAGTTAGAGCAATGGAATTGGATACAGCACGCCGAGCGTTGGAGCAGATGCGCAGGGACGCCGAGGCAGAGAGGCAAGAAATAGAAGCAAGAAAGAAGCAAATAGAAGAGGAGGAAAATCGTCTCAACGAGGCAACCCGGGCACACCGGAGGAGGCATCAAAGCCGGCTGGGCCTTGGGGAAAGTATAGCAAACCCAGTGCCTGTGGCAGCATTGTTCAGAACTCCAGAAGACCAGCCTATTGGCGCAACTCAGGTGGCACCAGTGGCTAGGGCAAGTACAGAGCAAATAGAGGAACAGCGAGAACTGATGTAGCAGCAACAGCAGCGCCGGGTTTGCCCGCTGGAGGAGCCAGGGGAAATCCGGGTCTGCCGCCTAGAACACCAAGGTTTCACACGCCGGTGGGTCACTATTCAAATCCAGCGGATAACGTGTATGCAGCAACCTTGGCACTTGATAGAATTCCACTGGGAAATACACCGGCAGAGATTGAAGCCCGGCGTGCCATAGATATGTTACGTACTGCAGTAGTTCAGCAGACACAGTATTCAAGAGAGAAAAGTGCGTTGCATTCTACAACGTATCGTAGTAGGAGCCGCAATGGAGGAAACCCGCCGTTGGCCGGGCCTGCAGCGGCACAGCAGCCAAACCCGCCCCAGCAAAATCAGAATCAAAATAATCAGCAGCATCAACCCGCCCCAGCAATTTCCATAGCACAGCAGATAGTTAATAGATCACGCGCAGGGAGAAGTGCAGGTAATGCAAACCCGGTAGTACCTGCAGCAGGAGTACCTCAAGGAGGACCGGGCCCTGCGCCAGCCGCGTCTGCAAGCTCACCCGGTAATGTCAATGTTTCAGCAAGTTCTTCTAGTTTAGCCGGGCCAAAATGTCTTTCAGATTCCATCAGAGCAGAACCTTTCCCTGAGAAGTTCAAAGAGCCAAGCAAGATATCCAACTATGAGCCTAGCATGGATCCGGCTAGTTGGTTGAGCAGTTATGAGATGGCAATGTGTATACGCAATGCCACAGAGAATGTTTGCGCCAAGTACATGTATTTGATGATGAGTGATGGAGCAGCAAAGTTGTGGTTTAAAAATCTACCAGAGAAATCCATTAATTCCTGGGATGAGTTGAAGGCAGTTTTCACCAAGCATTTTCAGGGTACGTGCAAGCGTTTGTTTTCCATCGAGGATCTTGATCGTGTATACAGAAAAAAGGCGAGTCAGCACGTCATTGGATGGGCCGGGTCACGGAGATCTTGCACTCCTCATCTGGTATTGAGCCAAAGGACGCCATTTCATCAATGGAGAAAACTTGTAAGTATGCACCACTTGTCCAGAAGCTGGGTCGCATGAAGGAAGGGCACCGGGTTAAACCGGTCACCATGGCAGAGTTGATGGATGCTTGCAACAGGCATGCAGCCACAGACAAGACTCAGGATGAGCCTGAGGAGGAGAAGGGGAAAGGCACGGCAAATAATGGTGGAAGGAACAATAATGGCTCGGGTAACAACAATAACAGTAACCAGAATCAACATAAGCGAGGTCACAATGATGGTAGTTCAGAGTTAGTGGCAAATACCAATGCCGGGTTTCAGAGGCAAAGGATGGATGGGAACTATCAGGAAAACAGAGGATATCAGGAAAATAGGGGTTATCAGGAAAACAGGGGTTCTCAAGGCAACAATTGGAATTACAACAGTGGAAATAATTACCAAGGATCGCGTCCAATGAGTAATGAGGAGGCCTTCAGGATGCCGTGTCCTCGTCATAGCAAGAACGGCAGAGCCGCCAATCATTCTTTGGCTCAGTGTGTGGATCTGAACAGGTGGAAAAACAATGAGGTGCAGAGAGCTTTGCAAGGAGCAAATAGAAGTGGAGGACCCGGCACGGGTGGTAACCCGGCCTCGGGACCTTTGACTGGAGCAAACGCGGTACCTACGGGAAATCCGGGTCAGAACCAAAATCAGAACACAAGTAACCAAGGTGGATTTTCACAGCAGCCAAGGCAACTTGGTCAGTATCATATATACACAAGTGGCACAACCAAGAGAGAGAGGAAAATAGTCAAGAGGGCAGTTAACACAGTGGCTGCAGGAGTTCCGAGATATTTGAGGTGGTCAGAGCATACAGTTACTTGGAGTAGGGCGGATCATCCAGAGGTGGTGGAGCACCCGGGTCTTCTTGCGTTGGTTGTGGCTCCCCAAGTTCATGGTTTTGAGTTAAAGAAAGTGCTGATGGACGGTGGCAGTAGCATCAATATTTTGTACTGGGACACGTTTGTGCGCATGGGTTTGAAGGAGTCACAGTTGCAGAGAACGTCAACAATTTTTCATGGTATAGTTCCGGGAAAATCAGCTACACCAGAGGGTAAAATTTCATTGGAGGTAGCTTTTGGTGAGTCTATCCATAACTTCAGATCAGAGTGGCTCACGTTTGAGGTGGTAAAGTTTCCAAGTCCATATCATGCATTGTTGGGAAGGCCGGCCTATGCCAAGTTCATGGCAAGGCCGTGTTATGTGTATCTCCAGTTGAAAATACCGGGTCCTCATGGGATCATTACAGTGCATGGTAACAGAGATATTGCGGCAGAGTGTGATGAGGGGGATGCAGCTTTAGCAGAGCATGCTTGTGCTAAGGAGGAATTGAAAGCTTACAGAGCAAATCTTGACCCGCAGGATAACACAGCACTTAAAAGGCCAACAACAGAGGATGATAGGGCAAAGTTCAAAGCTGCCAGAGATACAAAGATGGTGGATTTTGTGCCTGGAGATTCTTCCAAGCAGTTCGCCATTGGGACCAACTTAACTGATAAATAGGAAAGCGCGCTCATCGAGTTCATCCGTGAGAATAGGGATGTTTTTGCATGGACACCTAGTGACATGCCAGGCATTCCAACTGAACTCGCTGAGCACAGCTTACATGTTGATCCTAAGGCAAGGCCGGTAAAACAGGGTATGAGGAAAATGAATGCAGAAAGAAGGAAAGCAATTGGAGAGGAGATAGCCCGGCTTTTGGAGGCCGGCTTTATCATGGAAGTGTTTCATCCAGAGTGGTTAGCTAACCCGGTTTTGGTTCTGAAAAAGAACAACGAGTGGAGGATGTGTATTGATTTCACAAGTTTGAACAGGTTTTGTCCCAAAGATCCGTTTCAGTTACCGCGTATTGATCAAATCGTGGATGCAGTAGCAGGTAGTGAGCTTTTGTGTTTCTTGGATGCTTATTCAGGGTATCATCAGATCAAGTTGAACAAAAATGATTGGGAAAAAACGTCATTTATCACCCCCTTTGGTGCTTTTTGTTACAAGACCATGACTTTTGGGTTGAAGAATGCAGGGGCAACTTATCAGAGGTGTATTCAGAATTGTTTTCATGATCAGATTGGGCGTAATGTGCATGCTTACGTTGATGATGTGGTAATAAAGTCAGAGAAAGCCGAGTCATTTATTCGTGATCTTACAGAGACATTCAAAAATCTGAGGGAGTACCAGATGAAGCTTAATCCTACAAAGTGTGTGTTTGGAGTTCCAGCGGGAAAGTTACTTGGTTTCATTGTGTCAGAGCGGGGAATTGAGGCAAACCCGGAAAAAATTAGAGCCATTCAAAGCTTGAAAAAGCCAGAGGAACTGAGAGATGTCCAGAAGTTGACGGGTTGTGTGGCAGCGTTAAGCCGGTTTATTTCCCGGCTCGGAGAGAAAGCAATTCCTTTGTACAAGTTACTGAAGAAAACAGATAATTTCGTGTGGAATCAAGAGGCAGATGAGGCATTTGGGCTTTGAAGAAACAGCTGTCAGAAGCGCCAGTTCTGGCGGCGCCGGGTCCCAAGGAGCCCATGCTATTATATGTCGCTGCCGGGCCTCAAGCTGTGAGTGCCGTGGTGGTGGTCGAGAGAAAAGAGGAAGGAAAAGAAAACCCGGTGCAAAGGCCGGTCTATTATGTTAGTGAGGTGTTATCAGAAACCAAGCAAAGGTACCCGCATTGGCAGAAGTTAGTGTATGGTGTTTTCATGGCCAGTAGAAAGTTGAAACCATATTTTCAGGAGCATCCAATTACGGTGGTTAGTTCTATACCCTTGGCAGATATTATTAGAAATTCAGAAGCTACTGGGAGAGTTGCCAAGTGGGCCATAGAGATGGGGGATTATCACATTGAGTATGTGCCTCGCACAGCTATTAAATCTCAAGCATTGGTGGATTTTCTTAATGATTGGACGCAGTTGAATGCGCCACCTCTCACCCCGAGTCTCAAATCGTGGGTTATGCATTTTGACGGGTCTAAGCAAGAGCAAGGATCAGGAGCTGGAGTTGTGCTAACTTCTCCCAAAGGTGATAAGTTGAGTTATGTTTTGCAAATTCACTTTGATTGTTCCAATAATGTGGCAGAATATGAGGCATTGTTGCATGGTTTGCGTATGGCAAAAGGATGAATGTCAAGCGTATCAAGTGCTATGGGGATTCAGATCTTGTGGCGCAGCAAGTGTCAGGAACTTGGGACAGAAAAGATGCAACGATGGCGGCTTACAGGCGAGAGGTGGATAGAGTAGCCGGGTTCTTTTCAGGCTATCAGGTGGATCATATTGACCGCAGAAAAAACGATGCTGCAGATGCTTTGTCAAGACTCGGTTCTCGCAGAGAGCCGGTTCCACCAAATGTTTTCTTGGACGAGCTATGGACGCCATCAGTCAAGCTTCAGGATGCAGAGGAGCTGGCGGGTCAGGAGGACCCGGATTCACAGTTGGTAGCAGCAACACATGAGATCCCAGAGTGGACAGAACCTTATTTGGCGTATCTTTTGCGTGGTGAGTTGCCACAACAGGAAGTTATAGCCCGGCAGATCGTGCGCCGGTGCAAGGCCTACGTGGTTATTGATGGCGAGTTGTACAAGAGAAGTGTCTCAGGCGTGTTTCAGAGTGTGTCTCTGGAAAGGAGGGCCGGCAAATTTTGAAGGAAATTCATGAAGGGGATTGTGGTCATCACGCTTCAACAAGGTCATTGGTAGCAAAAGCTTTTAGACATGGTTTCTTTTGGCTCACAGCCCAGGCAGATGCAGAGCGCTTGGTGAATAGATGTGATGGGTGTCAGAGATATGCCAGACAGATTCATGTGCCGGCTCAGGAACTGCGCACCATACCTTTGACTTGGCCTTTTGCAGTTTGGGGGCTTGACATGGTGGGTCCTTTTAGCATGTCTCCTTGCAAGAAAACCCACCTCTTGGTTGCCATTGATAAGTTTACAAAGTGGGTTGAAGTTATGCCTGTTACAAATTGTGAGGCGGCTACAGTGGTCAAGTTTATGAAGCAGATCATACATAGGTTTGGATATCCTCATAGTATTATCACAGACAATGGTACTAATATGTCACTTGGAGAGATGGCAAAGTTTTGTGGAAATAATGGTATACGTTTGGATGTTGCCTCAGTTGCTCATCCTCAGGCCAATGGACAAGTTGAACGAGCAAATCAGGAGCTGCTTAGAGGTTTAAAACCACGCCTCCGGGTCCCGTGTCTCAGAGCCGCCGGAGCGTGGGTTGAGGAGTTGCCATCAGTTGTTTGGGGAATTAACACAACACCCAACAGATCTACAAAGATGACCCCTTTCTTTATGGTGTACGGGGCAGAGGCAGTTTTGCCAAGTGATATTATTCATGACTCGCCTCGCGTGGCGGCTTACGTTGAGATAGAAAATGAGCAGACCCGGCAAGATTCTGTGGATTTGCTGGAAGAAAACAGAGAGCAAGCACTGGAAAGATCAGCAATATATCAGCAAGATTTGAGGCGGTATCATAGTCGCCGGGTTAAAACTCGCACTTTCCAGGAGGGTGATCTGGTATTGCGATGGGTGCAGTCCAAGGAAGGGATGCACAAGTTATCACCTCCTTGGGAGGGGCCCTTCATCGTAAGCAAGAAATTGGACAATGGTTCATACTACTTAGTGGACGCAAGAGAAAAGTCAGAGACAGTCAATGATACCACACACTCCACCTTTTCCATGGAAGAGCGTGAGAGGCCGTGGAACATTGCGCAGCTGCGCCCATATTATACTTAGCAAGAGAAAGATGTAAAAGTTGTAACACACGATGTAACAGGCAGCAGGTTTCAGACGCGCTCTTTTCCTTACCAGGGTACCTAAGGGGACTGGAAGGTTTTTAATGAGGCGGCTTGCTGACCTAACCTTTTCTGTCAATAAAGTAAAGGTTGAACAGAAATTTTCTTTGTCTCAGTTTACTTTTTTAAGCCGGTTATTTTTTATTTGCATCATAATAGTTCTTTTGATCAGCTTGGTCCTGGGGGCTTGTTATTGAAAAGTGCTAAGTTATTTCCCCAGGACCCGGCCCCAGTGGTTATCCGGGTTTCAAATATTGTAACCCGGCAGAGCAGTTCACAGTTTGTTCTATTGAGTAATATGTGTGTTTAGTTTCAGTATCAGTCATTTTTAGTTGATTTTATATCTTGAGGACGCCCAAAGAGTGCGTCCCGCCAGTATTTTGGATCAATGGGGTACTGTGGCATAAGCCCTTTACTTTATAAACATTGATCCAGGTCTTGGGGGCTCTTACTGCAAAAGTCTGTAGCTGCAATCCCAAGACCCGGCTTTTATGCCACTAGTATTCTTGGTTATCTTGCTGTGCAGCTGATGTGACTCGCGACTTTATGGCCTGATTGCACACCTGGAAATTCAATCAACCATGAAGCCCGTTGGGACTTGGTTCGACCCTGTTTTTCTCAGAGAAGTTGCGCCAGGGTATCCATGCGAAAGCCGGCTCACAGTTAAAGACACCAAAAGGGTCATCGAAACCACAGAAGAACAAGTATTTTGACAGGTAAAGACATAATACGATTACTGCAAAGTTTTACAGCGCACGAGCGCACATCACAGGCATAGTATCAAAATACGGCTAAGTTATTACAATACTGTGCCCCAAGGGCCAAATAAGACAAGTTTTTATGCAGACATAGCTGCTGAGCAATTGTTTAAGAACCGGCTTCAGGAGCCGGGTTAGTGGAAGGAGTGGTGGCTGGAGTATCTTCCTTGGCGCTGGCCGAGTCATCCTTCGCCGTTTCTGCTTCTACTTCCCGGTTCTTGGGGGCTCTGTTGTTGCGCCATGTCACAAGCTGAAGGGATTGAAAGTAGTTTCATCTTCATCTTCCACTGGTGCGCGCGATGGTGGTGGCACAGTGGGAGTTGAGGAGCTTGGCGCAGCGGAAGCACTGGGGACAGTGGGGCCTTCACCAATTGATTCCTTGTAGCTTTGAAGGAGGTCAATGCGTTGAGGTTCTTCATCAACAATTTCGTCATTGGTCTCGCTGTAGCCGTATTGTATGGAATTCAGTTTCAAGCCATTGGCAATTTGGGTAGCCACGTGCCGGGTTTGCTTCACAGCCCGGCTGTACGCTTTCCGATCAAAAGCAGTGCCATCTGCGTTGAACTGAGGAAATCCTGATGCAAGGGGACCCGGTTCCAAGTTGGGATAATAGGCTTTGGCCAAGGCCAAGCTGCGCATTGCACCGGCTCTGCACGCGGACCTCTTCAGCAATTGGATCCAGTTTGGCATCGTGGATAAATGAGCCAGTACTTCAGTATAAGTGCTGGGCGGGTTCTCCCAATTTCTGGCGGTTTTGATGACTTCGCAGCTACCAAAATATAATTGGCGCACCAGTGTATACATACATTTGATTTTCTCGGTGGCGGTTTTGCGAATGTTACCATCGCGCGCGCCTGCAAAGTGAAAACTATGTTAGGCATAGTTTATATGCCGGGTTTGGAAGAGAAAAATTTACCGGGTTTGAGAACATCATGCTTACCAACAAGAGAGGCAACCATAGCACTAATCATCTTTTTCAGGCGAGATAGCTCGCTGGTAGTTGCATCCAACTTCTGTTGAAGGTTGGTCAGCTGCTCTTGAAAGTTTTCTTCATGCTCTTGCATGTCCCGTTTCAGATCAGAATTTTCTGCTTCCAAGGTAGTTATTTTTTCTTCCAGGGCTTGAAGTTTGTTGGTTTCTTTAGCCCGGGCTTCAATCTCAGCTTTTAAGGTTCCTTGGAGCCGGGCTACTTCCTCATTGGCCTTGCTCACATGCTCCTGTTAAAAAAAAAGAGGCAAGTCAGAGTTCTTTACAAGGTTTTAAAGTTTACGAAGTGAAAAGTGAAGTCCCAGGTTGCTGCGGGCAGCTAACCCGGCACTTGGGGGCTACAGTTTTGAAGTTTTTAATGATTTGTGGAGTTAAAGGTGTGAAAGTCCCAGGTTGTTGCGGGCAACTAACCCGGCACTTGGGGGCTACATGGTTCAAAGTTTTGTTCTATGAAGTATGATTTTGATAGCGGAAAGTGTTTCAAGACCCGGCTTGTTATAAACATACAACCCGGGCCTTGGGGGATACAGGTTGAAGTTTTTTGCCAAGTTATTGTTGTTTCAAGCACCAAGTTCATCAACAAGTGATAATCTTGGAGCTTGGGGGCTAGTAAGGTTATGGTTATAGATAACTATATTAAAGATTACAAGAAGTAAAAGGACAGTAAATATTGTGCACCTGGTATCGTTTCTGAAGTAGGGTGACAAGTTCACTCTCCAAGTTCTTGTGATAAGCAATGCGAGAGAAGTACTCCTCGCACAGAGCAGGTGTGGACATGGAATCCAAAGCCGCCAAATCCAAAGAAGAAACTGGGTCCTTGCCCTTGGCAGAGGGATCCACTTTGACTTCAGGAGTAATAATCTTGGTAAGAGCTTGAGAGGCACTAGGAACCGGGCCTTGATGAGACCCGGTGATTTGCACTTCTGGGTCAATCTCTTTTGTCCCAGCCGTGTCCAGGAGATGAAGCATTGGTAGCTGGTTCAGGAGCAGGAGCAGGGGGACTTGGTGGTGAGGCTACCACGTTCTCAGCGCCAGATTCTTCTTTTCGAGCCGGCTCCTCGATTTGTACCTCCATTTCAGAAGGTTCAGTGGTTGTGCGTGGAGGAGAGGCAACTGGAGGAGAATCCGGGTCTTCTTCTTCCACGATAGCCTTAGCACTGAAACAAAAGAGAAGCAGTTAGTCACAGCAAAGATTGCAAAGTATTGAAAAAGAAGAGATAGTGAAGCATTTCTAACCCGGTATTGATGTGAAAATCCTCGGGCGTGCTAACAGCGTCCGAGGAAGAAGTATCTGATGAACGAGAGCGTTTAGGGACCCGGATTTTTCCAGCTAAAGGATACTTTGAGCTGGGCGTCTTCTGGATGGATTTGGCCCAGCTTGATAAAGATTGTTGAGGGATACCTGAGTTCAAGGATACGTGGGCTGAAGAAGACCGGGTCCGCGGTCTCTTGTTTGCCTCGGCCTCCTTCTCAAGCTCCTTTTCCTGTGTTGGTACTTGAGTTTGAGATGAGTTCGTTGTACAAGTTGAAAAACGAGAAATTGGCACCTTTGCAATGGCGGCTCGGGTCCGCTTTTGTGGAGTGGGTGCAGCAGTTTCAGGACCCGGCAATGCATCTGAAGCCGGGTCAGAGGGGCCTGGAATAAGATGAGCCGGATTGTCAGTAGAAGGGCCCGGGTTTGGGACCTCGTTGTTAAGCAAGTTGATGAAGAGCCGGCCTAGGGAGTCTAGCTCACCTTCTTCTTCTTCTTCTTCTTGGTTGTCACTCTCTGTGTCTTCTTCAGCAGAGGAAGTGGGGGTGTAGTCAACGCTCCACCACTTGGAGTCCTGAGAAAAAGTTGCATGAGTAAAACCGTATACAAGATTTACCGGGTTATGATCTGCAGGGATATGAAAAGATAAAAGTTTTACCGTGGGAGGTTTGTTCTTGGCGCTGAACGGGGCGAGCCCGTTTTCCGCGATCTTAGTTTTCTTCTCACCAAGAAGCCTCTTGGCGTTCTTCACAACTTGGTCGTCAAGCAGTGTGATTTCAGAATATCGCATATCATCTGTGGTCTCTTCTGTGTATTCATAGAAGAGCCGGGTTCTGATACTCAGTGGCTGGATAAACCAGCCGATCCAGCACTTAACCAAATCTGTCCCACGGAGGCCATGGGCGAGTAGGGCTCTGGCCCGGCTGTGGAGGCCTTCAAGTGCTTCTCGCTTTTCCAATTCAGCGTAACTGTTCATCTTGGGGGTGTACACCAGTGCAGAATTTCTGAAGGCCGGGAATTTGGCTTCATCTGCTTCTGGAGAGGTGTCTTTGCAATAGAAATAAGTGTTTTGCCACCCCTTAGGGTGGCTGGCCAAAGCGAGAGCCGGGAAATTGCATTCCTTGCGGCGCTGGATGGAGACGCCCCCATACGGGCCCAGAGGTTGATTTTTACGAGATGGGTTGCAGTAAAAAATGTCAAGGAAGAAATCAAGGGATGGAGGAATCTGGAGATAGTCCTCACAGAAAACAACAAAGTTGCTGATGTTCAGGATTGAATTGGGCGCCACATCCATTGGAGTGAGCCCGTAATACTTAAAGACTTGACGAAAAAAGAGAGAACCCGGGGGGCGGAGACCCCGGGTTACGTGATCTAAAAGAACGACCACTTCACCTTTTTCAGGAGTGGGCCGGGTCTCCTCTCCAGGCGCACGCCACTGGATCTCCTCCTGAGGCGGGAGTTCACCCCGGTTCACGAATGACTGGAGCGTGGTCTTGGTTGCGCTGGACCGTGTCCAGTTCACAGGAGCGGCTGTGGGCGCACCGCTAGATCCGCCCTTTGCGGAGCTGGGAGGTTTCTTTGCAAGAGATTTTGCAGCTTTGGGCCCTCCTGCCATCTTCTTCTCCTTCACCATGGTTGGAGATCAACGAGGTGCCTAAGCGGTAACAATGGCGAAGAACGATGA